>CM039679.1:288826564-289229064 GCA_022537955.1 Schmidtea mediterranea
GATCCATTTCTATAATTCAAAATCTAATACATTTCTTTTTAATAATTATTATCCAAGAAATAATCTATTGTTACGGCATATGATGAATCATTCAATTATTGTTAGCTGTTACTAATATTTATTACTATTATTAATATTATTAAACATAAATTTAATAAATAACTGTAAGAAATTTCCGAAATGTTTTTTCTTAAAATCTGAAATATTTCGATCTTTACAAGATCCTGATCACTCACAATACAAAATTCACAAAGTCTTTCTCTTTCTGTTCCTTCTCTGTTTGATTTTCCTTACCCACGAATATTGATATTTAAATTTTAATCAAATCTAATTATGCCAATCTATTTTAAAAATTCTAAATTATAAGTTTAAAATTTTACTAATAAAATCTGATTTTACTTTTTAAAATTATTTAATTCATTTTAAATCTATCTGACAAACAATCTGAAATAGTCAATTTTCTGCTGAAAACACCTCACCCTTGTCATAAAATGAAATCTTACTGAACCATTGCTGCTAATTATCTTTTAAAAATAATCAAATACAGTGCCCGCTGCTTTATATTGACCCGTACCATTTCACCTTTTGGTGTCAAATAATAAGCGAAAGTTAATAATAAACGACGGTCTTGTAAAAAAGTGTACAGACATACAATAAATGTATCAACATAAATTAAAACCTGCGAGAATGGTTACTATGCTTTGGAAAAAAGTAATCAGTTATTAAAGACTGTTTTGATGCATTCTGCTTGTGTGCTTCTACTGAATAATATCCATGATCTGTGTAACGCAACAGTCATTTGCCTCTGCCAAAAGACGTACATTTTATAGACTGCATAAAGCTTCTGACGTGGTTGGAACCGTTATAGATTCATCATCTTCATCTTCCTCCGCCTTAATGGATATAAAGTACATTAGACATGAGTACACTATTTACAATAACCAGCACTAAAATAATTTGACTCATTTCCTTCATCGTGTTACTAAAGGCTGTTCATGTCAATGAGGACGGTGGAATTTTCAGTGTTTACATCGTACATTAATGCACTATCTTCTTTTTCAAGTAAACCAATATGAGCAGCACAATCAGCAATTGTTTTTGTAGAAACAATTTCCCATCCTTTCACCATCAACTCCACTGATTGACGAGCAGTAAGTTGTCTCATATTCCTCCAAGTTTTTCCAAGATCGATAAAAGCAGCACCTAGCCGAGAAAGTTGACGATAATAACTTTTAAATGTGTGGATAAACCCTGCATCAAGTAATTGCATGTTAGAAGTCACATTTGGTGGAAGATAAGTTAACTCAACATTCGTAGGCTTGTTTAACTTTATTGGATGTTGAATTATCGAGAATTCAGTAGACATATTCTTCACCAAAGAAAGAATACATCCTTTTACTGAAATACTGTAACTATGTATTGAAAAACTCAGTTTTCATCCATGCCGACTTATTGGCGAACGTATTTGACGTTTTCCAATAGCAGTGATGGGCAGTTTTATTGAACCACTCACATTACAACACAAAACTGCAGTCTTTTGCTTTGCATTTTTACAACAGTCGTCTGGAAGCACAAATGCTCTGAACAGACAAATAGCAGATGCAGAAAATGTTTTTAAAGAAAACTAAAAATATTAAAGGTGCATCGTGATTGCTGCGCTTTCAAATAAATGACAGTCTCATCCATGTTAAATATTCGATCCATTGGAAATTTTCCTCTAATGTTCGGCCATACCTTTTCCAACCATTCTTCTGCACTCGCTGTGTCATTAATTTGACCTTCCCCATCCAAATACCTAGACTTGATATTTTCACGATTTAGCACTCTAGAAACAAAAACTATCTGTTGAAACAAAACTTCTCAACATCTTTACTCATTTCCATCGCAATATCTGAAGCTTTATCCATTAACATCTTCCTTTGAAAAGAGAAATCGCATGTTCGTCCTTTTTTAGTGAAGTTAATCAGGGCTGCATCTATTATGGGTGCCTTTTCAGTTCTTCTCTTCACTTTAGGATTTTTACCGCTCAATATATCCGCCTTGTTCTCCAATTCTTTTTTTTACAAGAGATAACTGTTGGTTTAGATACTCAAAATTTATTCATGACTTCCTATATTGTTGTTTTCGATGCCATTTCATCAATCTCCATCTTCTTTGTAACATCCAACTCTGTCCTTATTCTCTTCATGATTGCACATGTAAACTGCAATAAAAATGGTGAGAAAAGGACAGTAAATACTCTTAAACATGCACATACACGCTTATCGGACTGTGATAGGTAAGTGTGAAGTGAAGGAACTAATGCTGTCTACATGAATGTATCCCCCAATACCATCACATCATGAGGAAGAAGTCAATTCTTTCATGTACTGAGAAAGTAAAAGAAGGATGCATTGCAGATGGGCACGTGAATACGTAAAGTGATAAAATGCACAATAGAAAGAGATTGTACTGTCACCTGTTTCTTCCTGTGCTGTACTGTATTTATCTCTATGGTGGTATGAGCGTGTGGCGCGTCTTAAAATGGTGAATTATATAAGCTTGTGCGTGGGGGTAAATTATAAGCGAAAGTTATATTTAGCGATTTGAAACCACCTAAAAATAATGTTAATATAAGACGAAAGTCATTATTAAGCGAGTCAGTAATAAACGAAATTGATACTATTGAAAATGACTGAGACTCAGTTAAATTACAAAATCAGGGTAAATACAAAAAACGGAAGTTAATAATAAGAGGTGACATATAAAGCGGCGGATGGTGTAATACAAAATATTTGATTAATAATTTATTTTTCTAAACATTTGGAAATTTAACAAAAAACTAACTAAATTAATTTATCATCATAATAATAACAATATCACAATTGAAATCTTTATGACTAAGTAAATTATTTCGTTCAGTTTAGGAGAAACCGAATACAGTTATCAGAGAGCTAATGAACTTCGATCAGAAATAGTTCAATTTTGCCAAAAAATAGACGCCATAGGGTAAATTTCTAAATATCAATTTTCTAATTTCCGGAAAATCATTTAAGTTTTTATAATCAAGATTTTCTGTTTTGTTATATTTATTTGCCATATATTAATAATTCAATGAAATAATTTTGTAGAAATAAATTTAAATCAAGAACTACCACTAACGGAAGTGAACGGGAAGCTACTCTAGTCAAATCAATTTATAGAAATACTTTCTTGTTTTTACAAAATAATTTTGCTACTCTTAAACAGCTACCTCAAGAAGATAAATTAGAAGAAATAGTAAACCAACGATTAATAGAAATTAAGAAAAAAGCAGCAACAATGCAAAAAGTAAATATTAATTTACTTAGTAAAATCCATTCTTTTATTATCAGTATTTTTATTATTATTATTATTATTATTATTATTATTATTATTATCATTATTATTATCAGTATTATTATTATTATTATTATTATTATTATTATTATTATTATTATTATTATTATTATTATTATTATTATTATTATTTTATTATTATTATTATATTTTTATTATTATTATTATTATTATTATTATTATTATCATTATTATTATCAGTATTATTATTATTATTATTATTATTATTATTATTATTATTATTATTATTATTATTATTATTATTATTATTATTATTATTTTTATTATTATTATTATAATTTTTATTATTATTATTATTATTATTTATTTTATTATTATTATTATTATTATTATTATTATTATTATTATTATTATTATTATTATTATCATATTATTATTATTATTATTATTATTATTATTATTATTATTATTATTATTATTATTATTATTATTATTATTATTATTATCATTATTATTATTATCATTATTATTATCAGTATTATTTTTATTATTATTATTATTATTATTATTATTATCATTATTATTATTATTATTATTATTATTATTATTATTTTAATTATTATTTTAATTATTAAGTTAATTTATAATATTTTTAGTAGATTTCTGTGCCCGAAAATGACAGTTTAACTGTCGAAATATATCGTACAAAGAGTCTTTTATTGGCGCGTTTTCTTTTAATTATTATTATTATTAATTATTATTTATTATTTATTATTATTATTATTAAAATTATTATTTTTTATTATTTTATTATCTACTATTTATTTTTCAAATTAATTAATTTTTTAACAATATATTTTATTTGTTAAGTTATTATTTTAATGTTATTTTTAATTTTTATCATTATTATTTATTTAATATTATGATTTTCATTATTTTCTATTTGTTTTTTTATTTATGTATTTTTTATAACAATTTATTTTATTTATTAATTTTTATCATCATTATTATGATTATTTATTATTTTAAATTTATTTATTATTTATATTTATTATTATTATTATTGTTTGTCATTAAATATAAATTAAATACCATTTGATTTATATTTAATTAAAAATATCTACATTTGGGCACACAGCCTGATGTGCCTTAATGATTGAAATTAGATAAATGCCGGTAAATTTGTTCTTATGCATTTCCATAATGCCATTCCTCTCAATAAACGATTTCATAATTAGAAATTCTAAAATTAAAATGTAAATATTGCTTCAATTAAAATCGTTTCCTCTATAGAACCGATCTCCTGAAATTGAGAAGTATTTAGTGAAAAGTAATAATGATGATTCAGGCTGGGCTCCAACCATCCCCAGTAACTGTGGTTATCATAACGAGGGCCACAACCGGAATACTAATAATCCGTTCGAATGTGACAGTACCGATTCGAATACCGAAGAAAATACTCGCTTAACTGCTCTGGCATTGCAAATGGAAAATGTCCGGCAATATATTGAACTTGCCCACCAAGCTAAAAAGGTTCAAGAAGTGAAGATGCTACAGAACAATATGCTAGATTTGAAATTAGAATACGATGCGTTGCGGAAAAAGTTGAAAATTTAAATCACTGTGTTTGAGATTAATTTATTTTAAGATTTTGTATTATATTTTTATTTGAAATATAAAGTTAAAATATTTGTTAGTTTTTCAATTTTATAGAATTTTTTATTATCTGAGATATTTCTAATCATTACTCGACTGTAAAGTGCATATAAAATGTAGATGTTTTTAATTTGCTCATGGGTCATATTGACCAAATTGGACTGAAAGGTTTAAATAAAGGCTTTTGGGTTATTATTTATTAAGTCTGTTACTTTCTGACTCCTCGCATTAGCTTTCTATTTAAAGCAATAAGACAATACGTTTATCAATTGTTTTAAAATACTGTATTACACTCCGTCCTCTATTTGCACTATTGTTCGTCTGCACTTAAAAAAATGAAAAAAGAAAGGCAGCATAAAACACAAGCTTACAGTGATTTCAGTAAGCAAGGAACTGCTGCAACTGATACTGCAACGGATCCTGCTTTCATGGTATATTTTCTAGCAATTTGGTCGATAATATCAACCTCACGTTGATTTGTTGTAAAATGCAACTGTTTCAGGGACACGTTTGGGATTTTTATTTATTTACCCTTTTTTGTTAAGAACTTAGCAATAATACTTTCTTTGCTTTTGATTTGTGAATTCTGAGTACATATTCATCTGATTTATAAAGATTTGAAGAATATTGGATTATATTATCAATTTTTGGCAAATTCCTTCTATTTGCATGTAAAGGTCCCACAAGAGTTGGTTTTTTAAGAAACTTTTTTTCAAGGGAACTACTTGTGAAAAAGTTGTCAGTAGTTATATTTCGGCCACGGCATAAATATGGTTCAGCAAGTTTCAGCACAACAAATTCGCTCAAAGATATATCTGATGATCGTTTTTCGTCTTTCCCTAAATACGACAAGCTATTAATTAAATATGGGTGTTGGGGTTGTCGGTGAAGTTAAATATTATCTGTTGTTAATCTGACTCCAAGCGTGTTTTTAATTATCGAAAAAACGAACTCAATACAATACAAACTTTATTGATCACGCTTTATTACCACTTTACGCTGACACAAAGAATTATCTGTTACAATGACAATTGAGTGCTTATTACAAAACCTTCGGGAGGAATAGCACATTTCAGTTCCAATTGGATTTAACAATCACTTGACCACTCTGGCGGGTTCCTGAGATCAATAAGTTTGATTTAGTTGCTTTGGTTTGACTTGAATTTATTCAGTAACGTTGATTTCTTTGATATTTCTTTCTTTACTCACAATTTCTGCTTTCTTCTCTTCACAAATTCTGTATTATTTTAGTTTTGTTTTAGTTTCTGCTTAGCGTTTTTATTTTCTCGATTTCTAATTGATTCTGTTTCTTGACTTCAAATTTTCTTTTTGATTTCAGTTGCGCTTCCTTTTTATACTCTATAACCAAATGTCACTTAGTGATGTACATTTCGATTTCAATTTCAATATCTTTTCCCGTCAACTTCATTTAGCCCTCTTCAATTCTCATATTATTTCTGACAGTTGTCGAGATATCTCACTATCAAGACGCTATCTCTTGGCTTCTCCGGTAATTAATTTTTCCTATCTCAACCAGACTATCGAGATATGTCACTTCATTTTCCATTTTGTTTTGTTATTATTATTTTTTCTTATTCGTTTCGTACTTCCTAATTAAAATGACCTTGACATGTTTCATTATTTTATTGTTTGATTATTTTCTTTTATTTGTTCCTTCCATTTCATTTTCTCATTTCATCCATTTGCTTCTATTTCCCAGTATTATGTCAAATTTATCTGATTTATTTGGCATATACTGTGTCAAACAGCACCTCTCTTTACTCGCGCCAAGCTTGTAAGAAACCTATCTATTTTTATAAATCTATTCCATATTGCAGAAATTAAAGCAAATTTATCTGTTTTAATCTCTGACTAGGTTTGAAAATACCCTGAAAAATTCATATCTTCAAATACGAAAAAAAATGTTTGCTAAGCTTTTCTTTTTACATAATGAACCGTTGAAATAATCTCTCAAGTTGCTTTGCTTGTTTTTTAAAATAATAAGAACAAATTTAACTTCCAAATATAACTTCTTTACTCTGCATAATTCGTGGTTGAAGTGACTATTTGTGATATTATAAGGTTTGTTATAATTTTAAACACAGGTTAAAACAAGTTTGTTCACATATTTACATGAAAATAGCTGGCATTTGCTTTCTTTCTTGCTGTTTCTTATTCATTTTTATTTCATTTTTATTATTACTAGACGTTGTATATTCATTTAATTTTACCCGTCAAATCGCCCGAGCCAACCTTTGTCTTAGCGCCATTTCCCCTTTCCATTAGAACGAAGAGGTATGTTTAATTGCGTAGTTTTTATAAATATTCACAACATTATATATATATATATATATAATTTATTTTTTAGGTATATAATTAATTTACCTTTATTTATATTTTATGTTACTAAAAAAATATTTTGAATAATAATATTTGAAGACATTTTTGATTATTTAAATTAAATTATAAAAAGGTCTAAGAAGTAATTAAATACATACAGTTTATTATTTTTATTTTACAATGTTGTGAATATTTATAAAAATCTAGCTTTTTATTTCTAATAATTTTAAACTTTGAGCCTAATTTTTTACACTTTTTATTTACTTTGACATTTGGTTACTTTAATCGAGTAATAGATAATGTCAGAATTTGATTCTAAGCTAAACTAGTAAATTAGATAATTATAATGATATGACTCTGTAATCTTTTCCAGCTGGAATACGAACGTTATTCTAAATTAAATTGACAAATTTACTGATCATTTTTCTGTCAAGAATATAATCATTACTTCAAAAGCACACGTCATTGGGAATTATCTTGAAATAATTTATAAATTATGAATTAATATATTATAACTTAAAATTAAAATTTTTATTATTGATTTTGTTAATCAGAAACATTTTGATAATAAAATTATTTATTATTTTTGCAAGTGTTACATTTTTATTTCAGTTTCTCATTGATCTTAATTTTTATTAAAAAAACACAAAAAGTAGTATGGTTGGGACCCTAACTCATACACCCTCCTGGAAAATATTTAGGTCGAATCGAAATTTTATGTAGGTCACGAAAATCTATGTATAAAATTTTTGACACATACTTTTCTCTAGGGAGCTAATCAAAATTAAGTAGGTCACGACAAATTTTCAAAATTTTTCTAAGTATTTGAAAAGAGCCAAATTTTCGAAAAAATTATATAGGTTAATTCAAAATTTTCTAAGTATTTAAAAACAGCAAAATTTCTGAAAAATTTTATATAGAGCTTTTAAAATTTTTATATGGAAATACATACAGGAAATTATTAAATTAATAGGATATTATAGAATTTTAGTTATTTTGAGGATTTTTAAAGAAACCTTAAGCAAACAACATTACACTGACAATGATATATTATTATATTTCAACATTACCATGTGAAAAATATCCCAACTCAAAATATCCCAAAATTTAAAATCCCTAAAAATTTTTCCCAACTCAAAAATTTCCAAAAATTTATTTTCACTTAAAATATTTCCCAAATTTTCAAATTTTTAAAAACTTTGAAAAAATTCTTTCAAATTCTTTCGAATATTTACAAAACTATAAATTATTCATTCGAAGAATACGAGATTACTTTGATTCTATATTTATTTGATAATATTACGTCATCAACAAATAAACTTTGATTTATACATTTGGTGTTATCATTCAACAACTTTCATATGTGAAACATATCCCAACCACAATTACCCCAAATTTAAAATCCCTAAAAAGTAATTTCCCAACTCGATATATCCCAAATTTTTCCAAGTGTAAAACTTGTAAATTTTATAAAAAATTAATCACAAGTCTTGAACATTATTTGATTTGACAATGACAAATACCGTGTACATTTATTATGATTCTAGAAATTTATAGTTTTTGTTGGATTTGATTTTCCAATTCCTTATTCTCTTGATTCCACTCAAGAAATTCTTGTAATGTTTCATCATTACTTTGTAAAGAGAGAGATAATTGTCTTAAATATAATTTATATATTCGTTCCTTTTATTCATTACTACCATCATCTACAAAAAGTGACTTTGCATAAATATGATAAGTCCCCCATATTAAGTATCCTTTGGTTAAATGAGTCCCAGCTTGAGGAATAGCAACTTCAAAACATTGTCTAATTTCTTCTTTACCAGTTAAATATCCTAACATAAATTGGCAATATTTAAACCATACATCGACACTTCTATAATCTTCAATTGCACGAATAGACTTTTCATCATTGATCCAATCAATCCACCTTTCAGAGGACAACGGATAATAAATATGCATATTTTCTCTTGATTCGCTTGCTTCCATCATATTTTCTGAATGTTTTAGTGCATTAACTAACTTCCAATGAGAATCATAATCAAGAGGATTTTTTAAAACATTTTCACTATACATATCAATTTTCATAATTTCCGCTGAAAAATCTTCTGATTCCGAATCACTACTAGATAACTCATTATCGATCATATGAAACATTTTTAAAATATGTTTTCTTTATAAGACAAATTCGTTTTATTGTTAGCAATTTAATTTATTAAAAATAATTCAAACTACAAATCCTCCAACCTTGACCACAATTCAAACAAAATTTTAAATTCTACAATTCCGCCAAAAACACCTAATACACATTAACTCGAATAAACGACATACAAACTTAAATGTAAATTTTACATAAAAAATAAAATGAACTTTTATTTCAAGATTCAACAGTTTTAATATTTCGATTTGTAATCATTAAAAACGAGATTTATCAAGTGGAAATTAATTCCTCAACCCCCGCACGCACTTTCGATACGGCCATAAAGGCCGCCAGATTGCCCGCCCGCCACCAGCCTTAAGGGGCTGTTGTGGTTGTTTTTCAACTTATATATAATACATAATATAACATCAAAAACAAAAGTTATTTTAAATTAAATTTTATTACACTAAATGATAGAATCAAAAATTTCATTGTAAATGATATCAATCTGATGATGTTCTTCTGATGATTGAATTTCATCTTGTGACATCATATCTCCGCCATAATCATCTTCGACATCGAAACCTAATTAATCACCAAATGCAAGACTACCATTTTATCCCAACCATAATTGCTTGTCGTCATTGTTTGACAAGGCAATTTTACTATTTTTGAAAGTATAAAGTTGATGGTTGCGCGTCCCTATCCTAGTCTGTGGCACAGAAAATATCCGATTATTATTATAACAGTCTAAATATGACTGATGGCCAATCTCTGTACCAATTAAATTAACACCCTTAGATTTCATAGTATCTTTTTTACTTAATAAACTATATAATTTGGGTCTTAAAAACCCATTCCGTATACCCGAGACCTTTACTTTCATCTTTAAATTTTTCAATCACCGAGTCAAGGTTTCTCGAGTATAACGGATGTTCTGGGTCATAATTCAATGTATCTAAAAGCTGATCTCTAATCATTGCTGGCAAAAGAGTGTCAAGCTTATAGTTCCTAACTTCAAGAAAAAATGAATCAGTGTCGCCAGCAACGATATTAATATCACATTTGAATTCCTCTCTATATTTCACCAATTCATTATATTGAAGATGGTAAATCTGCAACTTAGATAGATCTAGTACAGATTGGCCAATATTGCTAGGTCGGTCTAAGCAGATTGAATCTTTATTCAGATGTGCAGCAATCAGATCATCATTAATTTTGATTGATTTCCTGAAAGTTGGCTTTGAGGCATATACAATCATCTTTTCAGCCGAATTTCAAAGACTCAAAATCCTGCGTTTTTTCAAGTTCTCTACAGATTTACCATATTAACTATTATTAAATAATTTGTACAAATCTCTATGCAGCTCACATGTAGATTTTGAGCTCAACTTTGTATTTTTATATATAATTTAAAAATGGGTGCTTGTTTAAATTTAATTGCTCTATGTATAGTTAAAACAACCGCACCAAATTCTATATACAGTTTTCGAAGTATCCAATGAAGAATATGATTCTTCTTGGGCCAATGAGTGAGCATTAGCTTCTCAATTTTAGAATTGGATGGACACATTTTTTCAGATCAATTGGAAAATCATTCAAAACGTTAAATATCAATGTCGATTTCCATAGTGTAACCATATGAAAGGAGTTCGATATTCGCACTCATACATTCACTCAGAACATTATTTAGATTCTCATGAACCCAAACAAAGTTACCACAAGGAAGATTTTGGCTAAGAGTCCAACCATATAGATTATTAATATCAATATAAAGAAGTTCTGTATTTTCAGAACTTGCGACATACGTAATGTTTGTTAACAAATATTATACCACCACGTATTCCTCTTTCATAGAAATTATAAATTTCCATATCCTGCAAAACTTCTATAGGTTCCTGTAATACCATGAGCGCAGACTCCCATGACATACCAGGAATGCCATAAAAATTTAGAGGTTCTAAACCATTATAAGCAATTGCTTTTGTGCAAAATTGCTGAAAATAATCCGTAAGTAGGAATACATCCAATTTTAGATAGACTAACATGTAATCTAACATTGTTCGACAATTTTGAAGAGTCCAAATTTCTTGGGCTATAGCATATTCATTATCACATACAGAGTTCCAAATAGGAGGTAATTCATAAGTAGATTCAAGGACCTCAAGAGATGTAGCAAAATCATAAGGAAAGATACCCTTTGCCCTAACAATTATACCATCGAAAACTGAACAAGTTAACGGTAAATCTGTAAGAGTCTTCACTGCTTTTGCTAACGAAGAATTAACAAATTGCATGCTGTCAATAAAACGAACAACCAATTTGTCAATATTAACAATAAGGTAGATGAATTTTTCTGTGGTAGTCGGAATAATATTTAATTTCCAATTCGAAAATTCATTCAAACCATATTTCAAAATGTGATGCAGATCATAACCCCTCAAATTATGAAAGACATTGGGTAACTTCTTTTGAATTAGCCTAGAAATATTACAATCTCTGCAATCAGCCCCGAGATACTTACCGGCGAAGTTACAATGAACCTTAACTCTTTCTCTTATAAACTTTTTACAAACAGGCCCTACAATTTTTGAACTCCTGTTCCTCAAACAAAGACATAGAACCTATTAGTTTACTACCATGTTCATCATAATATGGCATGAACATTGTGACAGCAACTTCATCCACCTTCTTTGAAAAAGACAAAACACAATCTTCACCGATAAAATTAAAATATGACTTTGTATTATCATAATTATTTAATAATAATAGACCTGCTGTTATCGGTATGTGTATTTGGTAATGTATTATATCACGAGGCAAAATGGCCTCAAAGTCTGCATATATTACAAATGGTGGAGTATTCATCTTTGAATAGTTTTTAAAATTAAAATTTTTATTTTCAGGGTGCGTGTATAGGGTAGTTCCTGTTTAATTTTTAACACACAATGTAACATTTGCCTTAAAAGTTGTATCATATCTAAAACCATTTAGACAATGAGGACACCAGTTTACTCTTATTCGGATATTACATTTACTATTAGAATGACAATTCATTAATTTATTTAAATTAAAAACGGCTGTATAATGATAATTCTTACCATCTTGTAATAGTAAAAGATAAATAGGTTTACCATCAGTAAACTTGGATCGATGGATTATATCTAAGTGCGGATAATGAGGTATATAATCATTGTCTTCATTTATAATAGTAGGTGTTATTATTGGTTTATATTCTAAAACTTTTATCGAGAGTTTTAAATGTTCGTTTTTTCGTTCAAATTTCGATATGTTGCATAACCTCATGGCACAGTCTGTAATTGGATCATAATTTAATTCATTCAAGTATTTTGTGTATGATGATACACGCTTCCTATCGTTAATAATTACATCACGCTTTAATAATGATAAAAAGCTGTAAATAAAACATTTATGGTTCATGTTTTGTACATTTACTATAGCTTTTTTACTACTTAACAAAGCTGTTGTTGACCACTTAATTTATTTATGTAGTAAAATTTGGTTAAAATAAAATCAATTTCTTTAATTTTTAACTACCCTCCATCCATTACCTAGATATGTAAATTTCTCTATTTTTTCATTTAATATATTTACACCGTCTTCAAGAAAGTTTTCAGACAAAACAATTGCACTATTTGAAAAGAAATTATCATTAAATTCCCCATCTTTTTCAAATGGTATGTGAACTGTAAATTGAACTTTTACAGTTTCCATCTTTTCTACTTCGATTTTAATTTTATTTAACATTTTATTTGTGATGATGATTTGAATATCGTTTTGATGTGCCATGTCGAATCGAATATGTTTACGTGATCCTTTCAAATCAACTTCAACTTCACGCTCATCATTTATATTAATAGAGCCTCCTATTTGATTAAATTGTATTTCAGTGACATCATCATCATCGTCACTTATAATTATACGTTCAATTTTAATAATTTTACTAGGTATGCATGGCTCAATATTTACAGAAGGCCTTTTTGATTTTTGTTTTATTTATATTTTTACGTTTCATGGTTTTAGTGTGTAATTCATTATGTTTTGTGTTTTTATTCAAATTATTATTATTATTATTATTATTATTATTATTATTATTATTATTATTATTATTATTATTATTATTTGTAATATTATCAATAATTCTTCTGTTAATTATATTAAAAAGCGTCTATTTACTTGAAGTTAATTGATTTAAATGGTCATAGTACCCTTTATAAAAATTTAAATATTTAATCTACTGGACAGTCTTGCATTTGGGGCATATAAAATATTCAATGTCATAAGTTCATACCCGATTCCTGATACACAATATCGAGGATATAACGAACCTGTGAATTATTTTTAATATTAATTTAAAATATTTCATATTCATTAGAATAATAAAATCTATATATAATTAGTAGCACAAAACTATACATTATTTTAGTACAATTTCTATATAATCATAGATTAATATTATTATTATCATGTTAAATATATTATCATGTAAAAAATTTTCATGATATTAACCAAATATTAAATATAAATCAATGTTTGATGGTAACATCATAAAATCTAAGTTAGTTGAAATTCCATATTAAAATAAATCATTATTTTCTTAAATTATTAAAATTAAATACACACACACACACACACACATATATATATATAAATTATATTTAAGAAATCTATATTATTATAGTCAATAAAATCAATTATTACCTATTATTATAAATTCTAAAATAATTTTAAAAATTCTATTATTACTATAATATTAACATAAAACTATACATTATTTTATTACAAGTTTTATTAGATGACATTATCCAAATATTAAATATACATCAATGTTTTGTTGATAATGTTAAAATCTAAATTATTTGGAATTCAATATTAAAATAAATCAATATTTTAGTAGATAGTTATGTCACCGCTAGACCATGTCACCACTGGGCCACATTCCCCTGGGTAAAAATTTTTCTAAGTTTAAAAGTACAAATTCTAAAAGTACAAAAGTTTTTAAACAAAGACAATGACTCATTCAAGGTCATTGAAACAAAGACCATGACTCATGTTGGGCCAGAACGTAAACGGCCTTGAAAAATGTTTAAATGGATCAAAAACATACACGCAAATAAAACACGCAATTTAAATAAACCTGGAAACACCAATTAAACCATATAAAATATGAGAAATAAGAGAATTAAATAAAAATTAATAAACATAAAAATAAATTAAAATAATAACAAAAGGCACCAAGATTCGCACGATACCTACACAAATACAACAAGAAAACACAACAAATTCGACGAAATTGAAAAATCGAAAAATTTGAATTAGCAATAATTCAATAAAAATTCTAAATGGAAAATTATAAAAATAAATCAAAAAATAATGAAAATAAATAATAGAATTTGCTAGAAAATAATAAGGTCGAATTTTGTTTTACTGCATCAAATTTCACACACCAGAAAAATAGGTATATATACTGATCCATTTTCACATTAAATTTAACCGTTTTTCGAAACAAAACCTCAAACCATTTTTAAAAATCGTTGTTCGAGACTAACCAGTTTTTAAATCTTAGAACATTTTTAGAACCATTTTGAAAATTAATTTACTTTCAGCACATTTAGGTGAGAAATATTTATGGTGGAACCCTCTTTCCACGTCACGTTCTTTGTATCTCAATGGAGCTCTGCTCGGCGTCGGCGTGGGGAGAGTGGTATTTATGTTATTTTATGATGATTTTTATGAATTTTGGAATGGTGAAAAGGGGTAATTATGTTATTGTCATTTATAATTAATAAATATTATTTACATAAATTGTTTTATATGCTTTTATAAAATGTCGAAATTTTTCCGGCCCACAGCCAACACATAACGCAAGATAGTAAAATCTACATAGTACAGATGCATGTAAGTGCGTGGAAAACCGCCAATGATATGTACCCGTGAAGACTCAGCGTGCGCAACGCAGCGGTCGTAACGTCAATATTTATCCCTATAGCTGAAGCGAGAAATAAGGAAGAAGTCTCTGGCTGCTTCCTCGTTTCTCAATTCTGAAAAATCGACCTAAAATCATACTACATACGGCTTAAAATCATCACACCGAGTAGTCCAGTGGGCACTCAATAAATATAATATGAACACAATGTGCGCCTAAGGTCTATTAAAGGGAAGGGTACTGGAATGAATTAAGTTAAAATCGTTGATATAACCACGGCGAACTAAGAGTTTTAGATAAATTAGAAAAATCATTGGTATAATTAAATTGTTTTTATCTTTTCCTAAATTTATAGAAGGTATCAACTAAATAATTCAACAAAATGAAAATGTGAATTGATATAACTGTTTACCACAGTTAAGGTAACCATTAAAGTATTTTATGACTTAAAATTAAAGTAGTTACTACGTAATCCATTCATCAAATTTTTATAATTTATTAAACAGTAAAGTAGTTAAATTGGTTTGAATTTTAATAGAAGGTAAAAGGACGACAAATAACCCTGGGTCAGATTAGGACAATTTCGTTTAATTAATTTGAAGTAGAAATGGAATAAATGTAATTAGATTAGATTAATTCATTGATTAACTAGTGAGTAAAAGTAATTCGTGGTTTAGAGGATCCTAATCTACTGATTAGTGGTAGCGCAATAGCAAAATAACCTCAATAGTTAAATTGGTATAACTCATTAAAGTAAAGGTAAGGAATGATGTGTTTAAAAATTGTCTATCGAAAAAACTAGAGTAATTAAAATTGAAGTTATCGATTCCAAATAACGAAACGTGTATATAATTCATAAAGTTATCCCGAAGTCGTTGATTAATGTTATCAAAAGATGAGATAAAAATTGATCAGATGAATAACATAGAGCTGAAAACCGGTTAAAATCAAAAATGAGGTGAAAACCAAACAGCGATTTAATATAAAATGATCAGAAACTTCAAGTTCAATTAAAATAACCGACAAAATTTATTCATGAGATTGCATTAATGACAACATACATAAAGGCTTACCATCGACCCCAATAAATTCGAGCATAACAATAAAATAAGTCCCAATATTCCTGGCGAAACATTGACGAAAAGTTCCAAAGCATCTGGATAATAAAGCTTCAGATGTGCGAGATAGATTTCTCCGAAGCTTACCGAAAATTGTAAGTGTTTTCCTTTTCTCGAACGTAATA
This sequence comes from Schmidtea mediterranea, assembly GCA_022537955.1. Taxonomy (NCBI): domain Eukaryota; kingdom Metazoa; phylum Platyhelminthes; order Tricladida; family Dugesiidae; genus Schmidtea; species Schmidtea mediterranea. The sequence continues at coordinate 288,843,209 of CM039679.1, forward strand.
CATAATAACATTCAAACGAGAGATAACATAAGAATCGCCGTAACCAAACTGATTAAACTGGAACGGATATCCCCACAATTAACGACGACATAATCAATATCAACAGGATATCACTTCCAATCCGAGATTTTCGACGTTGAGAAAATCACCGGATATCCGGTTGATCACTGACGGCAACAGTGAACTATAACGATCCATTCAACGGAAACGCACCGTTGTAATGGTAAACCACCGCCTATTCTTCCTGAGAGAGTTTATGGATATCATTTAAATTCAAGAATACGAATCGCCATGTATATTCGACCATTAACCTCACACTAAATAAAGGTCACGCAAATCAACTGATAATTAATTTAACACCCTCATTCAACTGCTACCAACGATGTTGGCAAATCCAATAACGATGCCCTAATACATTAAGCCGAGTTGACAGGCCTTCTAAATTTTCTAGTCACCCTTCGATTAATTATGCTCAACATAAATCTGCTACTCAAGCCATGATAGGTCTTGCTGATCCACGACCAAAATGTCAACCCCATGCATCACATAAAAACCAGAGTGCCGACTGATTGAAGAAGAACCCTCAATGTTAATCGACACCGCTATTAACCATAAGTACGCCAGTCCTTGAACCCGCATATGTAAACGCATTATGACCGATGTAGAGAAATTTCTCCTATTAATATTAACTTTCACGATTTATTCCCTAATTGTTTCAGATCATGTCACTCAATCAGACGACCGTACAACCCGCTGGCAAAAAGCACTCGAGAAAGACACCACAGGCCGCAGGCGCCATAGCCGAACTCCGATCACGATGGCCTTACCCTATTCCTCGAAAGGCACTGGATCTGAATAACAACCTTTATGAACCCGAAAGACAACAGTACCCAGTGCCGAGATATTTTCCAACGCACAGGACCTCCTCACCCAATGGGAGCGGGTGCAGGAGCGGGTGGATTTGCAAGTGGTCAAGGCAAGGATGTATCTTGCAAACGTGATGGAGGACATCCTTGCCGGGCGAATTGCAGTCGCCTATCCACACCGCCCAGTTCGAGACACCAGGCGACCCTACACCGTAGAAGCCCTCAAGCGAAGCCTAGAGCGGTATTGCTCAGACAACTGAAATAACAGAAACAACTTAATGTAGTGATTGATTAATAATAGTTAGAAATTTGTGTGTTTTCTTCTCTCTCATATAACTGGAATTAACTCTTGATTTGTTTAATAAAATCAAAGATTACTCAATTTGACTAATCATAAACTGAAATTGCAATAATCCATTTAATTACAGTGATGTCCTCTCTAAGGATCCTACAGACCGAATTGGACCGCGCAAGGCAAGCAAATGAGGAATTACTGGCCCAAGTTATTCAGTTGAACCGCGAAATCCAACAAATTAAAGGAACCTGGAAGGAGCCGGGGAAGGTAAAAACATTATACCACCGTCTGACCGCAGCACAGAAAGGCTGGACCGAGGAGCGGCAGCTCAACCAGAGTCTGCATACGCAAATACGAGGGTTAGAAGTCGCCCTAGCAGTGTGTCGGGAGGGGGAAGCGGTAACGTACCCGCTCGTGTTCGCCCCGTCCCAGATGGTGCCAAAGAACCCTCAGTTAGCAGATCAACCTACTAATCAGCCCGTAAATCGTCGGCCAGGACGCAAAGAGCGTGCTCGACGCAGAGCAGCCAATCCATTGCATTAACTCACGTTGAATCCCTACATGTGTTAATTTCAATAAATGTGTTGTAGTCAAATCATTTCTCATAATAAAGATACATAGGTGTCAATCGGAACGCTTACGACCATCTTTCCACCTTTAAACATGAACACTCTTACGCATGGGACAGAGCTAAGCGAGCACAAGTCTTCTACCGACAGCTCGTGAACCCAAAGGTTGTCCGAGCAACTATAGTACTAGCCTATGGTACTCAATTTTTGCGGGCAATCCACCACTTAAACACACTACCAACGTTGCTTAGCAACGGGTGCCAAGTGGCGATCAGCATCATTTTGTATGGCGTTACTAGGGTAGCCAGAAAGTCAAGCAAGATATGAAACCTTGTAACCCACCACTCATCAAAAATTTCAAGGTAATTTAAACGAAGACCATGACTCATTCAAGGTAATTGGATGACTCATCATATTTTTCAAGGTCATTCAAAAAAGTTTTTCAAGGTCACGGAATTTTTAATCATTTTAAAATTATAAACTACCTACTTATTTTTATAAGTAGTATATATTTTGTAAATTTTGTTGGGCTCAGAGCCAAATTAAAACAAATTTACAAAACCAATTTAAACAAAAAGGTGAAAATTGTATAAGTTAAAACAAAATAATTAATGTCGTTTGGAAATTGTCAATATGGCTGCTGTAACATAAGCACGCACCGCAAGAAGAGATCAAAAATAAAATAAAAAATATTAATTAAAACAAAATAAAATATAACAAAATTAAATAAAACAAATAATTAATTAAAATCATTAAAAAGCCTACAGCTGCAGAAAGAAACATACGAAAAATAAAATAAACTGCCAAAACCTTGCAAAATAAGGTTTAGAAAAAACACAGGCAGAAGAGGCGACAAGAAAACAAAATATTGGGGTTAAAAAAATAATATTGTAAGAAAATAATAATAAAAATAAAATCCAACAATAAAATATTAATATATCAAAAAATAAAGAAAAATATATAAAAAATTACAAAAATATTTCGAAATAAATAAAATAATTAAAAAGCCCTAAAAATGGCAAAAAATCGCCCACACAGGCACAAAAACACTATATATACGGCAGTCATTTTCATAATTCCTAACAGACTACAGTCAACAGAATTACAGACTTATAGACTATAGAATTTTAGAGTTAGAAAATTTTAGTCAGGCAGAAAATTTTTAGAAATTTTTAGACATTCTTAGACGAACTGTGAGTCATTGTTTGCCAAAATTTTGTTGCCAATTTATGCCAATTTTTCCAATTTGGTTGCATGACTGTGGATTGTAAGTATTGTTTTCTTGTATAAATATATATTTTGAAGTTAAAATTTTTGTTATTTTAATCTTATTCTGGATGGTCGTGGAATCTTTTGGTGCCACTGACAAACCCCCTTAAAATCTTATTTATATATATATGTATTGAAATAGCTATCAATTAGGCAGATCCCGGTCAGGCTGGCGGATTAAGTTCCTTAGTTGTGATTGTGGGTCGCGCCTTTTCGAAACCTCGGTCTGTCCGCGACGGGGCCTGGCAAAATGGCACAGGACCCTCCCCGCAGGGCATCGTTGAACGACTCGCAACGGCTGATGGAAACGTCGGTCGAGGCGAGCAGAAAATTTAAAATCACGGGAAGTGCGACTTTAGTTAAGGGGGAATAAAGTTTTGTATTGAAAGTTTAAAATATTGTCGGAAAATTTAATTGGAAAATCAAGTACGAAAGGATAAGATAGTGTAGGAATGTAAAGTTGAAAGTATTTTTCCAAAAGTTGAATGACATAATCTGACAGAAGAGAGAAATGTTTAATGAAGTGAACGCAGAGGGTTATAACTACTTAAAATCATGGGAAATGTACCGGGAGTTAAGGAACTGCTAATCAAATTTTTAATACAGGGAAAGATAAAGGGTAAACTAGGACCAAAATGTAGTCGATACCGTGATTAAACAAATGAAATAGGAAATTTATCAAAAAATAAGAGAGGAACGCTGCCCAAATTTTTGAAGGATACCTTTATAAATAACGGGTAAAGATGATAAATAAGTATGAGAATGGTAGGAATAGACGAGTAAGGACCAGGATATAGAAAGAGAAAGACGTAAGACCTTCCATCGGCAGTCCAGAACCCGAAAGTGAAAATATCATGAGGAGTAGTTCTAGAAATGGAGCTCACCTGCTCATGAATTTTCAACCTCTATGTACAGTACCAACACGGCAATCGCTATGGGTACATAGGAGGGATAGAATATAATCTTGATGGCGTTTAAGGGGTAGATGCACAAAAAACCCTAGAAAAAATAAATAAAAATCCACTCTATTCGCCAACAATTTTATTCTATTTTATTATTATTTTTTATAAATATTATTATTTTTATTATTATTTATTATTAATATTATTATTTTTACTATTATTTTTAAAAATATTATTATTTTTCAAGGGCATTCAAAAATTTTTTCAAGGTCACGGAATTTTTAATCATTTTTAAATTAAAATTTATCTACTTACTTTATAAGTAGTAAATATTTTGTAAATTTTATTCTATTTTATTATTAATTTTTATAAATATTATTATTTTTATTATTATTTTTTATTAATATTATTATTTTTATTATTATTTTTTATTAATATTATTATTTCTCAAGGTCATTCAAAAGTAGGTCAACGTCATTTAAAAGTAGGTCAAGGTCATTCAAATTTTTTTTTTAAAGTCACGCAATTTTTAATCATTTTCAAAATATAAACTATCTACTTACTTTTATAAGTAGTATATAATCTGTAATTATTAATATTATTATTATTATTATTATATTATTATTATTATTATTATTATTATTATTATTATTATTATTATTATTATTATTATCATTTTTATTATAATACAATGTTATTAATAAAAACTCTATATATAATACATTATTATTATATTACAATGTTAATAATACTTTTTTAATACCAATAAAAAACAAATAAATCAATAAAATACATTATTATTATCATCATCAACACAAATTGTACGTCAATTTTTAGATCCTTGATCCACACATCTTCCTTTTCCCCAAACATAAAAAGAAAATAATCAATGTTAATAATATCACACAAAATTAAACTCCAAAAAATAAAATTTTTATTATTATAATTATTATTATTATTTTTAAATAAATAATTAAATAAATTTGGCAACGATTTAATTAAAAGATAACGCCAATAAAAAACCTTTCGTACAATATATTTCGATAGCACAGCTATCATCTTCAGGTACTCAAAACCAACTAAAAATATTATGAATTAACATTTAATTTAAACAAATTATTTTTTATTAATTTAATTTTTTAATAAATAAATATTTTTAAAAATATATTTTAAATTAATTTTAAATTTTAAATTTTTTACTTATATTCTAATTTTTAAAAATTAATGTTATTTAAAATTTTCAATTATTTTAATAATATTAAAAAAAACAAACATGATTTAACATACGTTAACTATTTAAAAACATTCAAAACACAGCACTCTGCACATTAATCTTTGGATCCAATGACCTTATCAACAATGCTTCACATATCACTCGTTCCCAATAACTATTAAAACTTCTAAAATCAGACATTCCTATATCACTTTTACAGCCTCTATTGTGTTCACTAATATTGGTCAAACCCTTCAATCGACAATGCTCTAGAACTCGAGTACAGAGATGACGGGAAGTCTCTCCAATGTATGTGGCATTACACCCATTACATGTAAATTGATAAACGAGATCAGAACACAATCCAACCGGAGTTTTTGATTTATTAATAAACATATTGCGTACCTTACACGAATTAGAGACGATCTTATACTCTAAATTTCCTATCAGTTTACCCAACTTCCTCTTATAATTTGTAAAGCCTTCAGAGTACGCCAATACTAACACATATTTAGGCTCAATTTTTTTATATCCATTTTTACCATCACCCAGATCAACATTCAATTCACAACCATCCGACAAATTACATTCAGACTTTCCACAACATGGATCCTAAGGATTTTTAATCAATTTATCAACAGTTTCTTTTATCATCAACAATAAAAATGATTTAGAATATCCATTCTTTATCAACAACTCAACTAATTTATCAACACTTTTTACCGAATTAGCAAAAGTAGAAGATAAAGCCCATGAACGATAAATCAATCCTTTCACCATATTTTTCTTATACTTAAATTCACAAAAGCTTTCTGGAGAAGTATAAAGACCAGTATCAGTTGGTTTTCTATAAATCTCTGTCTCATACTGTTTATCTTTGCGTTGAATTAACAAATCCAAAAACGCAATTGATGACTTTCTCTCCGTTTCACATGTGAATACAATGTTTTTATGTAAACTGTTCATAAAATGCAAAAACGGTTCTACATGTTTCTGGTTTTCAAATATAAGAAAAATATCATCCACATACCTTTTATAAACAAAAGGTTTTTCAAATTGGAAAGAAGCAATTTTCTTTTCCAAACTAGCCAAAAATATTGATACCATCGTTGGAACCCATAGCGACTCCATCTATTTGTTGATACCATTCATCATTGAAAAGAAAGTTGACATTTGAAGTAGCAAATTCAAGAAGTTTTCGAAATGCCCTTCTATCCAAAATGTGATGTTCCGAATCATTTTCATTCCACAACGCACAGCATAAGTCAATCGTCTCAACCAGTGGTACATTCATAAACAAACTACAAACATCAAACGAAACCATAACATCATTCATACTTCGTTTTTGTAGCTTTGCAATACAAGACACAAACTCAAAGCTATCCTTACATTCAAACTCTGATCGCATTAACGGTTTTATAATCCATCTAAAAACTTTGCTATTTTATACTGGGCAGTATCAACCATCGACAAAACTGGTCTCATAGGTACACCATCTTTATGGATTTTTGGTAGCCCATATAGTTTTGCTGGCTGCGATCCTATTGGACGAATAGACTTACCTACCTCTTCATCAATAAGCTTCTTCTCAATAAAACCATTTAACATTTTTTGCACAAACTCTTCATCCTTAAGAGGAGGCAATTTTCCATTCTTCCGACCCTTTGGCAATTTCACAAATTGAGGAGAATTTAACAAATCATTCAACTTATTTACATATACATCATGGTCAAGAATAACTATCCCATTTCCTTTGTCAAACTTACAGATATTTATATTTTCTTTTAGCTAAGTTTTTTAAAGTCAAAAAATCCCTAATATTCTGCTTTTTGTTTTTATCGATATACTCCATCGTACTTGCACTTAACGAGCTCTTCACATAATTACCATTAATGCCTTTTATCGATCGGGCTATATGAAAATATAAACTTTCAATTTTTGCACACAATTTTGTTTCCTCCAATCGATTCTTAATACAGTGATTTGGACCAAATTTTAAAACATGCTCTTCATCATCATTCAAAACTATTTTACTCAAATTTATCACAGTATTCTCCACACTAAATTTAGAAATCCCAAATATTTTTCTCAAATTAATCAATTTTTTAATATGAGCATTCTCTTTAGATTTTATTTGCACAATCGAATTAATGTTAAATAATGCTACGAATGAATTTTGTTTACAAGTATGCGTAGAATGGTGTATCTATTTAAAGCTAAAAGTGTGAGTGTGTTTAAATTCTCATTGGTCTAAATTAGTATAAAAGTAATTGTTATTTCAATTTTTATCATTATAATAGATGTACCGAGTGCAGTTCAAGCTATGAATGAAATTAAACATTATGGTAATTTATTATTACTATTATTATTATTACTTGTTTTTTAGATGATTATTTTAAAGTTATAAAAGAACGTCTGGAATTCTATTATCCAGAAATACATGAAATTATGGATAAGCCAGCATCAATAATTCCAGACTTGATATTCAATCATACATCAATATGGATATTTACTGTAATCGATGAGTTCCTATGAGATATCGAACAAAACAATTTGTCAAAAGATATAGAACCTGAATATCCCTGTGGTAATGGATGTCATTGCTGTGCTGCCCGATATCGGAGGTATGTGGAATGGGTTTTTATTAAAGCTCTTCAACAATATTACTATAGTAGAATTAATAAAAGTTTTTGTTGTATATTTCATGGTTTTTTATTAGATATTAATAATAATAATAATAATAATATTAATAATAATAATAACAATAATAATAGTAATAATAATAATAATAAAATAAGTAATAGTTAAAACATTACTTATGAAAATAAGTAATAGAATAAAAATTAAAAAATATTAATAATTAAAACACTACTTATTTTTATAAATAGTAATTTTAAATTAAAAATTTTTAAAAATAATATGACCTTGAGAAAGTTTGAATGACCTTGAGAAAATTGAATGACTTTGAGAAATTTTATGATGAGTCATCCAATGAAATTGAAAAATGCGGAGAGAAAATTTGAATGACTTTGAGAATTTTTTTTGATGAGTCATGGTCTTTGTTTGAATGACCTTGAGAAAATTATTACTGATCGAATGACCTTGAATGAGTCATGGTCTTTGTTTCAATGATCTTGAGAAATTATTATGATTCATCGAATGACCTTGAATGAGCCATGGTCTTTGTCTTAAAAATTTTTGAACTTTTAGACTAAGAAAAATACGTTTTACTCCACGAGGGGGTTGATCTAGCTGTGACACGATCTAGCGGTGAAACATCTCACTACTCACATTCTTTTTGCACTAGTCAAATCATCAAAGTATACATAAAATGGTTGATAATAACATTGGAAATATAAAAATCTCTTGTAAATATACAATGAAAAATGTGCATCAGAAGGATTAGAGATATCGACATCATCATTTACATTATCAATTTTAATCGTTTTGTATTTTTTCATCATTTCAGTCTTTTTGTATTCAATTTTGGATTTGCTGTAGAATAGAAATAAATTGTATACAAAGGTAAAATCCAACACAGCAAATTCCCAATTTCCATGTAAATAATTTGATTTTGAAGATCAACTATGAATTTACTTGTTTGATTATCTAAATGTATTGTGGGACAACTATTACTAGGTAAAATCATATAAAAATTTATTTTATTAGATTTTTTGCTGATATCCATGCCATTTGAAATAGTATTGTTTATCCTTTACGATCATTTTAGTTTTCAATATCTAATGAATTCTAAATACTTGAGGTGGAGGAATAACTTGTAATTCTTGTTCATAAAATTTAACACCTAATTCATTATTATCATAATCTTTAATTACACACATGACTGGACTTTGTTTAACATTTATTTTGAAATAATCAAGACTTCGTCACTCAAATTTGTATCAACATTTTTAATAAATAGTGTAGTAGATATTTTACTTATTCTAACATGATCACCGATACTATATTTTGGTTTTTTAATTTTTTCAACTTTTTTAGATAGCCATGATTTAACTGATGTTTTTGATTATACGTCTACACGTCTCAATCCCTTCAAACCTCGGTGTGATGAATAATTATAACTATGAATTATTTTGGGCAAAACATGAATCCATATTTTATTAACTTGGTGCACGAACAATTTTTCTTTAGTTTGTCTCTCAATGTTCGATTAAATCTCTCAACAAGAGTGGCTTTGTATTGAGAATGTACAGTGTAATGATTTATTTTGAGACAATTCAGGATTTGCATAACTTTACTGTTGTAAAACTCTTTACCTATAGTAATAATCATAAAATTAATAATAATAATAATAATAATAATAATAATAATAATAATATTAATAATAATAATAATAATAATAATAATAATAATAATAATAATAATAATAATAATAATAATAATAATAATTAATATTAATAATAATATTAATAATAATATTAATAATAATAATAATAATAATAATAATAATAATAATAATAATAACAATAATAATAATAATAATAATAATAATACCTAAATCGTCCTGTAAATTATCTGGATGTTCATCTTTAAATAATTTATTATATGAGATAGACATTTCATCTATAGACTTTGTTTTGGTAGGAATTGTACGAGCAAAATGACTGAAAGCATCAATACATGTTAAAACATATTCGTATCCTTTATTAATCTTTGAGTATGATATCATTTCCATCAAATTCATTTGCCATAAATCGTTAATACCAAACGTTTTATATTCTCTTGTTGGAAATCTTTTGTTTAAACTGTACGCTAGCTGCCCGATAACCATTTCTGAGTTTCTGCTTACGAATTTAGAACTCTTTTCTGTAAACATTTCGACTCCAGTGAAACCTGCCTCGTCTTTTGGGTTTGTCTAAATCTTCTACATTACAACAGGAAGATTTAAAATTAAGATTAAAATTAGGTAATGAAGGGTTAGCATCCATGTTTATGATTATATTGAAATGCATTCATTAAGAAATTACGATTATTTGGACAATCTTGTCTTGCTAGAAACTCAATAACGGTAGCATTTCTAGGATTTGTGAAAACAGTCAAATATTGAACATTTAAATTACGAGTTCGAAATGCACCTCCTTGATGAAACAAATTTTGAGTTATAAAAAATACAGTAACACCAACATGTCTACTAATTTTTGTGAATAAGTTATTAAAATCCTTTTCTTTATTATGTTCTTGATACAAGTCATCTATAATGATGACATCATTTTTTATTAATCTACTTGACCAATTTTTATCGAAATTCTTGATTATTTTCATATTTTTCAACTTGTAAAAAGTATCCTGTGTCATTCCATGTTTGTCATCAGCACCTCGATGCCAATAAATTTTGTTAAATGTTGATTTGAACAAAGACGACTTCAGTAAGTGGCAAACAAATAATGTTTTTCACTACAACTTGGTCCAAATATTTGATATACAGAATCATTTCTTAGTTCCATTTTAATATACTTGTTTGTATATTATTGTTTATATTGTAATGTATATCTTGTTTTTATTATTCTTTTTATAGTTCATATATATATATAAATATTAGATTTTATAAATTTACATGCATTATTATACAAATGTTGACTAATATTAATTATAAGGGTCATGTATCTTTGGAAACTATTAAATTTCCCTATAGGTAAACCACAATATGTTGAAAAAACTGGGAAATATACTATTATTTTTTTTTAAATGGTAAATGTCGATTAATGGGTTTTAAGGAACCAATCAATTTGAAAGATTTACAGTATAACATCAAACATGTACAATTTCAAAGTCTCACAATAGTTTCAACTGTTGGACAATCAATTAATTTGAATAATTTAGCAAAGCTATTAGATAATTCATTTATATATGAAGCTGAATTATTACCAGATCTTCGCTATACTAAATATAACCCAATGTGTGTAAACATATTCTCTAATAGTAAAATAGTTGTATGATGGATTAAAAGTTTATATTTTTATAATATTATTGAGGGGATTATAAACGATGTAAATTATTTGAGTGGATCTTTATCAATTTCTACTAGTATAAGTAATGAACTTGTACTTGATTATTTATTGATTAATGACTGAACTAAATGGTAATATTTGATTCATTTTAATTTATTATTATGTTTAGAAAATATATTTGAGATCCTTATTTAAAAAACTCTATAAAGTATTGTGTGTGCTCCAGAGGTTGTGGTGATAAAAATTTATGAAATAACAGGAATAAATGTTACAGAACTTATTTATATGGATCATTCTACGATTAAATGCTGTACCGATAATACTGAAAATTGTGATTTTTATAACAATTATATATGGGATATTTGTGGGGATGTTAGTTGTACAAGTTTTGTGAATCTTCATGCGAGAGAAATACTTCATGAATTACTTTTTGAATTAAGAAAAATGTATTTTTGTAATAATTTGGATAAAAATAAAGTTTCTTGACTTGAACTTTATAATTTTATTTAATATAACCTTAATTAACCTTTAATTTGAAATAATGTAAATTTTTGTTTCCAAAACGTTGATTTGGACTTGGATAATTATCGTGAGAATGTAAAACCTTATATACAACCACCGTTGATTACCAGATATTCTGTTTACATTCAAAATATTATATATAGGTGATTTAAAGTTTACAAAATATAACTTCAAATGGATCAACAAATAAACAACAATACTTCAATGGATCAAAAGAAAACTATAATGATTTGTCAGAATAATGTTAATTTCAATTTTATTATATATTACTTTATATAATATTAATTTAGGAATAATTAAAAGAAAAACCATTGACGATGAAAACCAAGAAAACTTCAAACGAACATGTAAAGAAAGAACTCTCTCTCTAGAAAACCTATTCTTCATTCGATTAGATACAAAGAAAGCAGTGGAATTTTTACAGCATATATTAAATTTTTGTACTTTCCGATAATTTAAATTTTTAAAGTAAGTTGATTAAGTTATTTGATTTGATTTATTTATTTTATAGAATCAGATTACTGTAAAAAATATTTTCTATAATGTTCGATTTTCAAATATACAGTTTGATGATAAGATGATTCTCAGTCAAGTTTTCACCAGAATGCATGAAGACATACAATTTTATGAAGATGAAATGTTCTTCAAATGCGATTTGGACGTTTTCCTAATCAAGAAAAGATGAGCACAATAAAGTGCATGATAACTGTGCTGATACAAGGATACAATGGAACCAAGAAGAGAATCAAACCAATATCGAAAATTATTAAAGTAGAAGAAAAATATGATGATTATGATGAATCTAGTGTAAATTATTAATGTTGTTCAATATAATAAAGTTTTTATTCATTTGTTTGTTTTATTTTATGAATTTATTTTATGATTTTTATTTTATCGATAGATTTGAACATTTGAGATGAATCTTGATAATAGTATTAAATAAACTAATAATATAAAATAATAATGTAAAATATAGGTATAAACAAAATTATTTTGTAAATTATAATAATTATTATAATGTCTGAAAAAGGTAAAATAATAATAATATCTAGATCTCTATTAAATTTGATTGAGAAATTAGAAGAAATATCTGGTATAAATATAAAAGATTTCATAATGACTTCAGAAACTAATGGACGGGGTTCTTCTGGATCTGATTATTCTGAAACTAATGAAGAAATCATGTCATTTATTGAATTTAATATAACCGATGAACTTACAACAAATATAATGAATGAAAATTGCAAAGATGAAAATTGTACGTGATGATTAATAAAACTTTAGATTTTCATATTTGGCATCATTCACTTTTTCATTTATAGCGATTTCAAACAAGAAGATCCATCCGCCATTGAAATCAATCCATGGTGCGTTTCGTGATTCAATTACCTGTTGGGCTAGAACTGAATTTTGTTTAAATGAATCGGAAATAGCACGCAAATATAACAATGCAGATTTAAAATCAGACCCATAAACATTAAATAAACCTTAAAAATACGAGGAAAATGGAATTAAATACAAAATCAAAAACATAAAAGTAAATCAAAATAATAACAGATATGCACAAAGAGCAGCACGAAATTAACCTAAAAATAACAAATTAATATAAAGATTGGACCGAAAAATGAACAATTCATAAATGTTAGCAAATAACGAACAAAATGGAATATTTTCAATAAGAAATATTCTATTTGAAAATTAATTAAAAAAATTTTTCATTTAATATAGAAAATTTAAAAAATAAGAATTAGATATTACAATTAAAATTAAGGTCAAATTTTGTTTAAATTCATCAAAAAGAACACGCAAAGTTTCTGTCACAAAACAGGTATATATACCAATTAATTTTCGCAGAATTTAATCACTTTGTGAGCAATCACTTTTTCTCGTAAAAAGCTCAAACGTTTTTTATCAGGAAAACTAGTATTGTGTAACAAAAGCTTCAGTAACGAAAGTCTCGAACCTCTGTTAATGGAACGCTATCAAACAATTATCGAAGTGAGGACGAATGAATGTTATGAACTTAGTATAGACGTGAAAAGATGTAATTATGAAAGCAATTGTATGAGTTCGAGTAGATTAAATTTTCAATGGGTCGAAATTTTTCCTTCCCACAGCCACACAAACTGCAAGTCATTAAAATTTTACAATTAAAATTTTAAAATTAACTATCGAGCGGTGTAAGTGCGGTTCCTCTGCCTACGGATTTGAACGTTAAATCATCTTATCCTATAGGGACAGTGGGAAGATCGGGGAGTAGTCTAAGTCAATGAAAGTAAAATGATCGCCGAAGCTATTGAAAAAACAAAGAATAATAAGTTTGAACTTTAATCAATGATGAATTAAATGATTTAAAATAAATAATAGGACCAAACCCAGTCAATCTAAAAATCATATGGAAAGAACTTTGAACAGCTAGAGCTTTAATAACATTGACCCAATCGAGATTCAACTTAAATTAATGAAATGAATTCCATAGATTATTACTCCGACCCTCGCCATCAATGTGAAGATATGAGATTTGTCATAACTAAATCCAGAGTACCAACAATACGAGGCTATTAAAATCGAGATAATAATAATGCTAATGATTGGAATGTGGTATTTGCTGTCAAATACCCCGAAAATTGGTAATGGGTTTGAGAAACCCCAGTCGAGACGAAACTTCCTCAGTAATAGTACCTTTTGAAATCATAATAATCACATCATCCAACCCATTCATAACGTCTGGTATCAACATATATAACAGGCTCTGAATAAAAGTTCGATTCCACGTAATACCCGAAATACATAAATTAGTTAAAAGACAAAGAGAATTAAACTAATTCGTAAATATAAATTAAAACACATCCGAGCATATTAATAACACAATAGATAACGACACCACAAGGTCAAGTACTACTGGCTAAGTACTAACCTCTGCCGCTTCCCAGTCTCGATTTGTAAATCCGTGATGGCTGGAATACGAATGAAGGAGCCTAAGAGAAATAGATTAGTCGCATAATTATCAATGCACTTATGTTACCCCAAAGGCTGGATAGTGTTGGCATCCATAGCACGAGTTTGAGGAACCAACTGCTCAGCTAGATATGTGAATTGTAGATCTCACCAGTTCCATAAGATTTCTACTAATCCCTGAAGTCAAAGGTATATATTCTACGAAACTATCTAAATCACTGATATAAATAGAGCGACGAAATCAGAATATATCTCGTTTAACCATTACAATAATTATGTCAACAACCGGTAAACAATAGCGTGATTCGTATTAGTAACCAAGAGTGATAATATAAACAAGAGCAGAGAGTCACACCAACCACCCACACAACGATAGTCACATTGCGGAGCGACCATTATACCATGCATTTTGGTCGAAATAATATAAATAAATAAACTCTCACCAATTTAAATTCGATGGAATATAAATTACTATAATTCTCGAGTAAAATTACTCATTATTTATCAAACACGCTCGACAAATCAACCAGTTTGCAAGTGATATAAATACCCAACTGCACTATCACACAATCTAATATACATTCAATGATGAATAACGCAGACAAAGAAAGCGAGATAATAGAAGCGTAAACCGAAAACGATTCAAACCCGACCAACCCTTAGTGGAAGCATACCCAGATTACGATCAGATCGACCATGGACAAAGTACACAAATTTTATTATCTAAATTTGTATAACTTAATGATTAAATTAAAGGTCGTAGAGCATATACACTAGTTGACAAACGCATGAGAGTTTTATTGAATTCTGTTTTTAAATTATCAGTTCTCAAATACTATTTGTTCCCTCTAGAATTCAACCCAAACGAGCTCGAGTGGTCGGACGATTCCCGAGTCACTCTGACTGTTCCAGGTCGATATACAGCACAGTACCGCCAAGCACTCTGGGATCGCGGTTATACTTTATCTAAACACGGAAGCAAGTAATGGCCTCATCGGAATATGAGTCAAGGCAATGATGTAGAATTCCCAAGCATCGCCATAAAACGGTAACCGGGTTGGAATCCGGCCAGAGAAGTACAACACCGAGCCGAAGTCACGTTGCAAAATTTTGAATACCTGGAACGAAAGTTCAGCTGGCAAGTCAACATGATGAGGAGACGGACGACTGGCACGAATAAACGCCGACATCGTGAGCGGCATAATCTCCATTACAGACGGTTTTGCTCCAGAATATGGAATATCCTTCGAACTCGATGATCCGGTGCTGCTCAAGTCGGAAGCCCCGACACAACTCGCTCTACCAACTCACGTGATCCAATTCGATTTATTGGATAATCTGCAAACTCGGCCGCAAGACAATCACACGTACTCACGACGCCCTTTACTAAGAAAATCCACGGATAAGAAATGCGATAAATTCGCGAGAAGATGATTCGGAACTGTAGTAAATGAAATTGTTGTGAAATAAATGTTTAGATCTTTTGATTCAATATTGGTTTTGTAGTGAAATTCTTAAGAGTAAAAATGATTAAGCGTAATATCAAAATTAATGGTTTTATAAAATATTGTGATGAAACGGAATTGTAATATTAGCAGCATAGTTCTGGTAATTGGTTAACAAAAAGTAAATTTTATGAGATATTACCAATCAAATTATTAATGCTAGATGTTGATAATATAACTGATTGAAAAATTCTATTTAAATTCAGTTGTGGAAGCGATCCAGATAATCGGCCAGGAACTCAAGAAGCTGCGCCACGAAAATACTGATCTACATCGGCAACTGCTACAATTATGCCAGGAAATTCAACCAATCAAGGCCATCTGGATCGAGCTATCGCGAATGAAAAAACTCTACCAGCGTCTCACCGCGGCCCAACAGGGATGGAAAGACGAGAAAACGCTGAACCAAGCTCAACAAACTCAGATTCGAGGGTTAGAGGTCGCATTATCAGTGTGCCAGGAAAGGAGTACAGTGACGTACCCTTAGTATTCGCTCCGCCACAACTATCCTATCGAGATCAGAACCGACCTGACTGACAAAATAAGAAATCGCAGCCTCATTCAAGGCCGGGTAGAGCTGAAAGAAATCAAAGACGGATCCAGAATGCAACTAACTCAAAATGAAATATTATGTTCATAATGCAAATGTGTGGTATTAGGGTAATAAATGTTTGGGCTTATATTTTCTTTTAAGTACTTAATTATAATGCGTTAAATTGCACTTAAAAACGTGCACTTAATTAATTATAAGTACTTAATTATAAGAGACGAAAAAAATCAAAGACGGATCCAGCATGCAACTAACTACAAATGACATATTGTGTTCATAATCCAAATGTATGGTATTAGGTTAATAAATATTTGTGCTTATAATTTGTTTGAAGTACTTAATTATAATGCGTTAAATTGGCTAAATAACTATTTCGACGTGAAAGTAATTAAGAGACCAAAAGGTAATGAGCCGAGCAAAAGCCTTCTAACAGCAGCTCGCTGAACCCGATATGGGGCCGGGCCTTAGCAGTTCTGTAGTCAAAGCTCATCTTTGTGGTCTCATAACCAAAGTTTGCCGTTCCAACGTTGCCTAGCCACGGGTAACCATTGGCGGGCGAGAAAGCTTGTATGTAAGGGGTCAAGGCCAGAAATCATTAACCCCACATACCTTAATATTTAAAATCTGAATTAAATCATTAATAAATATACTTCTATAGACCTTTGAAAATAATTTTCAAAATTCAAGTCAGATTTTTCTAAAATATGTTTCATGTACATGAAACTTATAATAATTCGTGACCATTTAATTTCATCATCAAATAATTCATAAAATACACCTTTGACGATTTTTTTCTTTTGTTCAGTGGATTCCTGCTTGAGAATGACGTTATATTTAATAGGAATATCTTTGACTATATTTTCTGTACGATTAACAAGAAATTTAAGATTATTAACAGCTTCATCCGTTTCTTCGTTTGAAATTAAACAATTTAACAAGTTAATAAAGTATTTTGTTTGTGTCATTTATAAAAATATTGAAATTTGCCTCTATTTATATTATTATTGTTGAGAATATTGAAAATTAAGGTATATGATTGGTTAAAATAGCAAAACTTAAATTTACAAACCACCACACCAACCACGAGGGGCTGGTGGCGGGCGGGCAATCTGGCGGCCTTTTTGGCCGTATCGAATGTTCTTGCGGGGGTTGAGGAATTAATTTCCACTTGATAAATCTCGTTTTTAATGATTACAAATTGAAATATTAAAACTATAAATTCTAGAATCATAATTAAATGTACATGGTATTTGTCATTGCCGAATCAAATAATGTTCAAGACTTGTGATTAATTTTTAAAAAATTTATAAGTTTTACACTTGGAAAAATTTGGGATATATCGAGTTGGGAAATTAGTTTTTAGGGATTTTAAATTTTGGAATATTTTGAGATGGAAAATATTTTTAGGGATTTTATATTTGGGGTACTTGTGATTGGGATATGTTTCACTTGTGAAAGTCTTTGAATGATAACACCAAATGTATAAATCAAAGTTAATTTGTTGATGACGTAATATCATCAAACAAATATAGAATCAAAATAATCTCGTATTCTTCGAATGAATAATTTATAGTTTTGTAAATGTTCGAAATAATTTGAACATGTGGGAAATTTTCAAATACTTAGAAAAATTTTGAAAATTTCTCTTGACCTACTTAATTTTGATTGGCTCCCTAGGGAAAAGTATATATGTGTTAAAAATTTTATATATAGATTTTCGTGACCTACATAAAATAATATATCATTGTCAATGTAATGATGTTTGCTTAAAGTTTCTTTACAAATCCTCAAAATAACTAAAACTCTAAAATATCCTATAAATTTAATAATTTCCTGGATGTATTTCCATATAAAAATTTTAATTGCTCTATATAAAATTTTTCAGAAATTTCGCTGTTTTTAAATCCTTGGAAAAATCTTTAGATGACCTACATAATTTTTTGAAAATTTAAAAAACTGTTACTCTTATTAATTGAGTTTAAATATTTTTTATTAAATCTACCAAATATACAAATTTTGTAAGAAAATTATGCATGTAAATAACCTAACATATTATTAAAATTACTGGCACACCAAGCAAAGTTCAGATAAACTCCGCTAAAATGCAAGTTGAAACATAAATCAACTTATTGGAATTTTTTTTTGAGAAAATTTAATGGATTTCAGCCATTTCTGAAATAGCTGCAAAATAAGTTATTTTTTAAAGTTATAAGCTTAAAGTTATAAAGTTTTAAGAGTTGAATTTTGATTTTATAAGGAAATTAAATCATTATTCAAATTTATAATTATAACTTTTGATCTACAAGCTTATGTATATTATTATTAATAATGATTATAAATATCCAGGAAATGATTTATTTTTCGGAAATTATTCAAAAAAAGTGAGTTAAATTATTTTTGAAGTTATAAAAATTATTAATTGCATTAAATAATTATATTTTTTATACATCTTTGAAAAATATTCTTCGAATATGTACACAAAATAATTTGGTTTATGATTATTTTTTAAAACTTACCAATATAATTTAAAAATCTATGCTTTTTTTCGGATTTCAGATTTTGATTTTTTTCGACAGAAATTTGTGAAAAATAAAATTAATTTTAGTTTTAAGGGTAAATCATATGTTTACATCCTCATTTACTCGAAATTTCCTAGGAAAATCCTCAAAATTTAGTTTAAAATATTTTCTTTCTAAAAATATTACAAAAATGACTATAAATTAATTTATTATAGGTGTTTTTTCAACTTCTGATGGCTACATATTAAAAGTTTACATGCATGTTTTATTATGGGTTGTGTTAATGTGCATTATTTTATTTCTCTATTACTTTTTGATTTTTTAAAGTGTAGGGTTTGTCTCAGTGACCATTTTACAAACAACCTCAAGGTGAGTTGGTATGTTTATATGTTATAAATTTATTGATTTTCTTTTTACATTTTATAGGTGATTTGTTTCAGCGTGGCTTGGTGTATTTTTGGCACTTCTATGAACCATAATAAAATCATCAATGATTTTTTTTGGGCATCATTTCATATTTAAGCCTTATCTTTGACCGTGTCTCTTTTTGGCAAGAAATGAGAAGTTCGAAACATGAAAAAGAATGTAATATGAAAAATTAAACTGTTAATTGCCACCACGAGAGAAACGTTTTTAAACCTACAACAAACAGATGCGCTGAAAAAATATGAGAAAAGTGTGAACTACTTTTAAGTTTATTAAAAGTAACAGTTGAAGGAAAGAGGAACATATTGTCCCCAAATATGATAAAGATTATTTTAAACTGGCTGAGAGTGATTTGTACGCAGATACTCACAAATGCAAGTATAAAATCAAGTTTATACAATTTTTACATAAAGTATAAAGAATATCAGTAAAATGTTTATGAATTCTTTGCAACAAACAAAAAGATCTACAAAATTAAAGAAACTGATGATACTAGATATAAAAAAATATGAAAGCATCTCAAGTTACTTTTAATTCATAGCATAATTTATAGCGATATCTAGAGCTTCTGGTGTGATGAACATGACATTAGCAAGACTCGCAACAAAGTTAAGGTACGAGTGATAATTGGAGATAAAGAAAACTTTGATTTTCAACCATGGGCCTTATTTATAAATTATCATCCATCACAAACTTATTTTTTTCATATGAACTTTTTCGGTTTCTTGCTGCAAGGAAAAATCTTATCTACATTTCCATTGAATTCAAAATTAAATTTTCAATATTTTAAAACAATTTTTATCTATTTCGTTTGCTAAATTTCAATACATTTTAAAAACTATCCCCTCTATTTATTTAACCCTATTTTATATAAAACTGCTGCGATTTGTAAAGCAAAATGAAAATAAACAACTCAAATGAAGGTTTAACTATGGCTTATGGCGGCAAAAAGTTTAATTGGTTTATCTGGGTTAACCCCAGATGTTACAAATTAGAATATTTCATTATATGAGAACATTATTTTTGATACAAATTTTGATAATGTCAACACTAGATGATATGGCAATGATATACACATTATTATTATTATTTTTCTCACATTACTATTCATATATAACCTAAGAATTTGTAAAAATATTATCAACTATAAGTAAAACATTTTTAGGAATAAGACTTAAATGTCAGTTTTTAACCTAAGTGTACTAATAATGATATTTCAAAGCATTACTAATTTATTAAAAAAATGCTGTAGTAATATAAGATTCAAATTAATCGGCTAAATTAAAACGCAACATATTTATGGGAATAACTTAGTTATTTAAAAGATATGATCAGAGTTTCATTGTAATAATATGTATGAATAAGATAAATTTCAAATGTCGTCAGTAAATATAATTTCAATTATTAAATAAAACTAAACAAATAATAATTAATTTTTAATTGGCCAATTGATAGAAATACAGAATAATATGCCAGCCTACCTTTTAGTGATTGTCAAATAGAAATAGGTAACCTCAACATGTATTATAAGTGTAACCATCAAATTTTGCAATGTATGAAAAATAATCAGCAATGTAATTATTAGGGTAGACTGGGGGAAAGTGGACACACTTTCTGCGAATCAGCCGGTGTTAGCGTATGTTATTACTTAGGCTTACTGATTTTTTTGGCAACAATATCTATCTATTAGTAACTTATTTTCTGAAGTATTTTATAGTTTACTCCAAACCTGTCTCATAGAATTTATTTGTCAAAGCCAAAAAATGGAATGGGGTAAAGTGGACACATCATGGGGTAAAGTGGACAGTCCTAGAGAAAAGATAATTAGTAAGCACTAATGAGAAACCGTCTGTCAGTCACTGCAATTATAGCATAAATCTGATGAAAAGCACATTTCACATGTCCAATTGTGACAGCCAGGACAACAAAACCAGTCAACTGATGAATTGGAATATTCTTCATCACAAACTACGCAATTGTTATTTGTCCTTGATTCTTTCACTGAGACTTGCTTTGTTTTTTTAGAATGATGTTGACTTGGAATACATCGTTTTGCACGCTTTTTGGGTGGTTGGGGAAGGTAGCCATGTGAGCCATGGTTCACTCCTGAAGACGTTGATGGCACATTTTGAGGTAATGTGCGAAGATGACCTTGGGCAGATCCGTGCATTGGAGATTCAGCATTCGCTTCATTAAATGAGGACTGTGGAGCTTGTCCACTTCCACCAGAAGAATGTGAGTTATTGCGTTGGGATAACTTCATCCTCATAGTTGGGGATGTGATGTGAGCGATGTGTTGCTTTAAATGAACTGGATTGGGAGTTTTACGAGGAGAAGGAGCGATGATACGAATTGCAGTCTGAGCTGGAAGGTCATGAGATTCGTGAAGCGTTGACGATTGCTTTGTATCCGTGATGAAGTTTAAAGCCATCTGAAAGTCATTATTCGTTGTTGGATCACGACATGGGAATAGCCCACAATACTGAAAAGCATCAACAAGGAGTGACCTTCGTTCAGTACAAGCGGCCCATGTCGGATTGAATACTTTATAAAATTCTTGTCGACAAAGTTGCACTTTGCTATTATTTCTGAGGAATTCAGCTAAATTAGCAGACCACTTGGACTTCAAACCTTTATTGAAATGAGTGTCAAGTGGCTGAAGGCGGTTGGTACTGTGAGGAGGAAGGCACACTAATTCGATTCCGACTTGACTGCAATACTCAACGGCTTGTGCAGATACATGCGACTTGTGGCCATCTAAGAAGAGGATAGCTTTCTTTCCGATTTCGTGATTGCGATGACATTTCACCAAAAATATCCAAAATAGTGTCAAAGTGTCCACTTTACCCCAATTCAAAAACAACAACTTTAAAAACTTTTTTATCATATGAAACAGCAAAAGTTTGTAAATCTGAACATTTTCATTACAACTTTATATAGCAAATTATCAAATAATACCTTTTCTTGCTGATCCAATGATGAATTACACAACATTGTCTGCTAAAAATGTCAGCGTTTAAAAACACTTGAAATTTCACGAAACTTTTTTTGGGACTTTAATGTGGAAAAACACGACTTAAAAGTTATTTGTTAATTCAATATTGATTAGTTTTAAGTAAAAGGGTATCTATAAGTATATTTTTAGCGCATAAATAGTTGTAGGCTAAAAAATTTCATCGGTAGCATAGATTTCTTTATCAAAACAAAATTCGCAGAAAGAGTGTCCACTTTCCCCCAGTGTCCACTTTACCCCACTCTACCCTATATAAGATTAATTTTAAAATTTTACTAAAATTTCCATTAATAAGTTTATATAGAAATAATTATAGAACGCGTTTGAAACGTAATTAAAATTTGAAATAACGAACAACTCTGGTCGAAAAAAATCTAAAATAATTAAGTTATAAGCAATAAAAACAAGCACACAACATAATCATAATTATGCAATAGCTTAACATTTAAAAACATTCATATTTGACAAATACAATAAACCCTCCAACTGCGCGGTAGATACGTTCCACAAAAACAACGCGCAAACCGAAACCGCGCACTGTGAACCCGATTTTATATGTAATTATGGGGTTAGGTTCCAGATATTACAAAAATATTAAAAAATATAATAAAAAGTCTTTATTCAACGACTAATATACATATTTACATTTATATAAACATAAAAACTAATAAAAACAGTCTCAATTCATTGCTTTTACATAATTAATATTACTATTATAAAAATTAATAAAAATTTAACATAAATAAAAATTATAAAAATTAAAAAATTTTACATCCTAATCCTAACCACATCAGTAGAAAAATGAAACTGCCTTTATTATTTTTATATAAAAAATACAGTGCATCGAAATACGATGAATCACTATTTTCACTACCATATGTATTCGTAGTTTTACGGGATTCACCATAAAAAATTAAATTGACATGATTTTTCTTGTTAAAATAGACAAAAACAAAAAAAAACCGCGCAGCTACGAAATGTTTAGCGCGCAGATCGAAATTTTGGTATTAAAGGTTTGGCCGCGCAATTGCGAAATCGCGCAATGAAAAACCGCGCAGTTGGAGGGTTTACTGTATTACTATTGTACGAATACGTAATCACACAAAGCGAGTTATTGGTGTACTTTACATTATAATATCTTACAAAGACGAATTATTAATTTTTCTGCTTCATCATTGTATCTATATTGTTTTGAAATATAGAGAACAGAAACAAAAGAATAAAAGTCACAATATATTCTAATTTAAATATGATTCTCTAACATTTCCAAGGCATCCATCTCATTTGTAAAAGTAATTTTGAAATTTTATTTTATTTCCACTATTCATTATATTTTTCCAACTCGACTGACAGCATCTGTAAGTTGAGTTTGGTTTTATAATTTACTGAAAGAGTTCTCAGACCAAATCAAAACTTCATGTCAGGAATTAATTTTTTTATAATTATTTTTAATACATTAAATTTGAATTTAATTAAAATTTTGTATTTTAACAATATTCAATAAAATTATATTTTTTATTTATCTATTTTGAAAATAAATTTACCTTAAACAGTTTTGCAGTACCTGCAACATTTATTGTACAGTATCGGTGCAACACAGTAAATCTTTCCACATGGATGAATCTACTTTCGTGCCATTTGTAGCCAAACATAGCCGAATTTTCGAAAAATTGATGTAGTTCAACTCAAATTTTTCCAAGTATTTAAAACCAGCCAAATTTTCGAGAAAAAGTTTAGATAGACCAATTCAAATTTTTTATACGGAAATATTTACAGGAAATTATTAAATTTATAGGATATTTTAGAGTCTTAATTATTTTTTAAGAAACTTTAAGCAAACAATATTACATTAACAATGCAATATTATTATATTTCAACATTACCATGGGGAAAATATCCCAAAATTTAAAATCCCTAAAAAATATTTCCCAAATTTTCAAATTTTGAAAAAATTCTTTAAATCATTCTGAATATTTACAAGGCTATAAATTATTCATTCGAAGAATACGAAATTATTTTGATTCTACATTTGTTTGATGATTTTACTTCATCAACAAATAAACTTTGATTTATACATTGGGTGTTATCATTTAACAACTTTCACATGCGAAACATATCCCAAGTACAATTAACCCAAAATTTAAATCCCTAAAAACTAATTTCCAGCTCTATAATCCAAAATTATTTACAATTATTAAACATTATTTGATTCGACAATAACAAATACCATGTACATTTATTATGATTCTAGAAGTTTTATAGTTTTAATATTTCAATTTGTAATCATCAAAACTAGATTTATCAAGTAAAAATTAATTCCTCTGCCTGCCCACCCGCCTGATAGCTACCAGCCCAACAGGGGCTGGCGTGGTAGTTTGAATTTAAGTTTTGTTATTTTAACCAATTATATTCTTTCATTTTAAATATTCTCAATAGTAATAATATAAAAAGAGGCACATTTCAATATTTTTATAAATGACGCAAACAAAATACTTTATAAACTTGTTAAATTGTTTAATCTCAAACGAAGAAACGGATGAAGCTGTTAATAATCTTAAATTTCTTGTTAATCGTACAGAAAATATAGTCAAAGATATTCCTATTGAATATAACGTCATTCTCAAGCAGGAATCCACTGAACAAAAGAAAAAAATCGTCAAAGGTGTATTTTATGAATTATTTGATGATGAAATTAAATGATCACGAATTATTATAAGTTTCATGTACATGAAACATATTTTAGAAAAATCTGACTTGAATTTTGAAAATTATTTTCAAAGGTCTATAAAAGTATATTTATTAATGATTTAATTCAGATTTTAAATATTTAGGTAATTGAATCACGAAACGCCCCATGGATTGATTCCAATAGCGGATGGATCATCTTGCCTGAAATCGCTATAAATGCAAAGAGAATAACTGGATTAGCAGTTTCAATTATTTTTATAAAGGTTTATCAAAAACTCTAATAAATGTTTCAGTATTTATTGTTATGAATTTAAATAAAATTCAAGTTTTATTAATGATCACATGTACAATTTTAATCTTTGTAATTATCATTCATTATATTTGTAACAATATAATTAATAAAGTAGGAAAATTATTACATTCATCTTCATCTACTGTTTCAATACCATTTATCGAATCATAAATTATAGGATACTCTTTATTTTCTTTTGTTACATCTTGTTTAGTTGTAGGTTTATCGATTATATTATCTTCAATATACGACATGATTTCTTCATTAGTTTCAGAATAATCAGATCCAAAAAAACCAATCCAATAGTTTCTGAAGTCATTATGAAATCTTTTATTTTTATACCAGATCTTTCTTCTAATTTCTCAATTAAAAAAAGTTGATTATATATACTAAATAAATTTAATAGAGATCTAGATATTATTATTATTTTACCTTTATCCGACATTGTAATAATTATTATAATTTACAAAATAATTTTGTTTATACCTATATTTTACATTATTATTTTATATTATTAGTTTATTTAATACTATTATCAAGATTCATCTCAAATGTTCAAATCTATCGATAAAATAAAAATCATAAAATAAATTCATAAAATAAAACAAACAAAGGAATAAAACTTTATTATATTGAACAACATTAATAATTTACGCTAGATTCATCATAATCATCATATTTTTCGTTGTATAATCACAGTTATCGTGCACTTTATTGTGCTTATTCTTTCTTGATTAGAAATAATGTCCAAATCATAATTGACGAACATTTCATCTTCATAAAATTGTATGTCATCAAACTGTATATTTGAAAATCGAACATTATAGAAAATATTTTTTACAGTAATCTGATTCTATAAAATAAATAAATCAAATCAAATAACTTAATCAACTTACTTTAAAAATATAAATTATCGGAAAGTACAAAAATTTAATATATACTGTAAAAATTCCACTGCTTTCTTTGTATCTAATCGAATGAAGAATAGGTTTTCTAGAGAGAGAGTTCTTTCTTTACATGTTCGTTTGAAGTTTTCTTGGTTTTCATCGTCAATGGTTTTTCTTTTAATTATTCCTAAATTAATATTATATAAAGTAATATATAATAAAATTGAAATTAACATTATTCTGACAAATCATTATAGTTTTCTTTTGATCCATTGAAGTATTGTTGTTTATTTGTTGATCCATTTGAAGTTATATTTTGTAAATTTTAAATCACCTATATATAATATTTTGAATGTAAACAGAATATCTGGTAATCAACGGTGGTTGTTTATAAGATTTTACATTCTCACGATAATTATCCAAGTCCAAATCAACGTTTTGGAAACAAAAATTTACATTATTTCAAATTGTTCATTTTTCGGTCCAATCTTTATATTAATTTGTTATTTTTAGGTTAATTTCGTGCTTCTCTTTGTGCATATCTGTTATTATTTTGATTTACTTTTATGTTTTTGATTTTGTATTTAATTCCATTTTCCTCGTATTTTTAAGGTTTATATAATGTTTATGGGTCTGATTTTAAATCTGCATTGTTATATTTGCGTGCTATTTCCGATTCATTTAAACAAAATTCAGTTCTAGCCCAACAGGTAATTGAATCACGAAACGCACCATGGATTGATTTCAATGGCGGATGGATCTTCTTGTTTGAAATCGCTATAAATGAAAAAGTGAATGATGCCAAATATGAAAATCTAAAGTTTTATTAATCATCACGCACAATTTTCATCTTTGCAATTTTCATTCATTATATTTGTTGTAGGTTCATCGGTTATATTAAATTCAATAAATGACATGATTTCTTCATTAGTTTCAGAATAATCAGATCCAGAAGAACCCCGTCCATTAGTTTCTGAAGTCATTATGAAATCTTTTATATTTATACCAAATATTTCTTCTAATTTCTCAATCAAATTTAATAGAGATCTAGATATTATTATTATTTTACCTTTTTCAGACATTATAATAATTATTATAATTTACAAAATAATTTTGTTTATACCTATATTTTACATTATTATTTTATATTATTAGTTTATTTAATACTATTATCAAGATTCATCTCAAATGTTCAAATCTATCGATAAAATAAAAATCATAAAATAAATTCATAAAATAAAACAAACAAATGAATAAAAACTTTATTATATTGAACAACATTAATAATTTACACTAGATTCATCATAATCATCATATTTTTCTTCTACTTTAATAATTTTCGATATTGGTTTGATTCTCTTCTTGGTTCCATTGTATCCTTGTATCAGCACAGTTATCATGCACTTTATTGTGCTCATCTTTTCTTGATTAGGAAAACGTCCAAATCGCATTTGAAGAACATTTCATCTTCATAAAATTGTATGTCTTCATGCATTCTGGTGAAAACTTGACTGAGAATCATCTTATCATCAAACTGCATATTTGAAAATCGAACATTATAGAAAATATTTTTTACAGTAATCCGATTCTATAAAATAAATAAATCAAATCAAATAACTTAATCAACTTACTTTAAAAATATAAATTATCGGAAAGTACAAAAATTTAATATATACTGTAAAAATTCCACTGCTTTCTTTGTATCTAATCGAATGAAGAATAGGTTTTCTAGAGAGAGAGTTCTTTCTTTACATGTTCGTTTGAAGTTTTCTTGGTTTTCATCGTCAATGGTTTTTCTTTTAATTATTCCTAAATTAATATTATATAAAGTAATATATAATAAAATTGAAATTAACATTATTCTGACAAATCATTATAGTTTTCTTTTGATCCATTGAAGTATTGTTGTTTATTTGTTGATCCATTTGAAGTTATATTTTGTAATTTTAAATCACCTATATATAATATTTTGAATGTAAACAGAATATCTGGTAATCAACGGTGGTTGTATATAAGATTTTACATTCTCACGATAATTATCCAAGTCCAAATCAACGTTTTGGAAACAAAAATTTACATTATTTCAAATTAAAGGTTAATTAAGGTTATATTAAATAAAATTATAAAGTTCAAGTCAAGAAACTTTATTTTTATCCAAATTATTACAAAAATACATTTTTCTTAATTCAAAAAGTAATTCATGAAGTATTTCTCTCGCATGAAGATTCACAAAACTTGTACAACTAACATTCCCACAAATATCCCATATATAATTGTTACAAAAATCACAATTTTCAGTATTATCGGTACAGCATTTAATCGTAGAATGATCCATATAAATAAGTTCTGTAACATTTATTCCTGTTATTTCATAAATTTTTATCACCACAACCTCTGGAGCACACACAATACTTTATAGAGTTTTTTAAATAAGGATCTCAAATATATTTTCTAAACATAATAATAAATTAAAATGAATCAAATATTACCATTTAGTTCAGTCATTAATCAATAAATAATCAAGTACAAGTTCATTACTTATACTAGTAGAAATTGATAAAGATCCACTCAAATAATTTACATCGTTTATAATCCCCTCAATAATATTATAAAAATATAAACTTTTAATCCATCATACAACTATTTTACTATTAGAGAATATGTTTACACACATTGGGTTATATTTAGTATAGCGAAGATCTGGTAATAATTCAGCTTCATATATAAATGAATTATCTAATAGCTTTGCTAAATTATTCAAATTAATTGATTGTCCAACAGTTGAAACTATTGTGAGACTTTGAAATTGTACATGTTTGATGTTATACTGTAAATCTTTCAAATTGATTGGTTCCTTAAAACCCATTAATCGACATTTACCATTTAAAAAAAAATAATAGTATATTTCCCAGTTTTTTCAACATATTGTGGTTTACCTATAGGGAAATTTAATAGTTTCCAAAGATACATGACCCTTATAATTAATATTAGTCAACATTTGTATAATAATGCATGTAAATTTATAAAATCTAATATTTATGCATATATGAACTATAAAAAGAATAATAAAAACAAGATATACATTACAATATAAACAATAATATACAAACAAGTATATTAAAATGGAACTAAGAAATGATTCTGTATATCAAATATTTGGACCAAGTTGTAGTGAAAAACATTATTTGTTTGCCACTTACTGAAGTCGTCTTTGTTCAAATCAACATTTAACAAAATTTATTGGCATCGAGGTGCTGATGACAAACATGGAATGACACAGGATACTTTTTACAAGTTGAAAAATATGAAAATAATCAAGAATTTCGATAAAAATTGGTCAAGTAGATTAATAAAAAATGATGTCATCATTATAGATGACTTGTATCAAGAACCTAATAAAGAAAAGGATTTTAATAATTTATTCACAAAAATTAGTAGACATGTTGGTGTTACTGTATTTTTTATAACTCAAAATTTGTTTCATCAAGGAGGTGCATTTCGAACTCGTAATTTAAATGTTCAATATTTGACTGTTTTCACAAATCCTAGAAATGCTACCGTTATTGAGTTTCTAGCAAGACAAGATTGTCCAAATAATCGTAATTTCTTAATGAATGCATTTCAATATAATCATAAACATGGATGCTAACCCTTCATTACCTAATTTTAATCTTAATTTTAAATCTTCCTGTTGTAATGTAGAAGATTTAGACAAACCCAAAAGACGAGGCAGGTTTCACTGGAGTCGAAATGTTTACAGAAAAGAGTTCTAAATTCGTAAGCAGAAACTCAGAAATGGTTATCGGGGCAGCTAGCGTACAGTTTAAACAAAAGATTTCCAACAAGAGAATATAAAACGTTTGGTATTAACGATTTATGGCAAATGAATTTGATGGAAATGATATCATACTCAAAGATTAATAAAGGATACGAATATGTTTTAACATGTATTGATGCTTTCAGTCATTTTGCTCGTACAATTCCTACCAAAACAAAGTCTATAGATGAAATGTCTATCTCATATAATAAATTATTTAAAGATGAACATCCAGATAATTTACAGGCCGATTTAGGTATTATTATTATTATTATTATTATTATTATTATTATTATTGTTATTATTATTATTATTATTATTATTATTATTATTATTAATATTATTATTAATATTATTATTAATATTATTATTATTATTATTATTATTATTATTAATTTTATGATTATTACTATAGGTAAAGAGTTTTACAACAGTAAAGTTATGCAAATCCTGAATTGTCTCAAAATAAATCATTACACTGTACATTCTCAATACAAAGCCACTCTTGTTGAGAGATTTAATCGAACATTGAGAGACAAACTAAAGAAAAATTGTTCGTGCACCAAGTTAATAAAATATGGATTCATGTTTTGCCCAAAATAATTCATAGTTATAATTATTCATCACACCGAGGTTTGAAGGGATTGAGACGTGTAGACGTATAATCAAAAACATCAGTTAAATCATGGCTATCTAAAAAAGTTGAAAAAATTAAAAAACCAAAATATAGTATCGGTGATCATGTTAGAATAAGTAAAATATCTACTACACTATTTATTAAAAATGTTGATACAAATTTGAGTGACGAAGTCTTGATTATTTCAAAATAAATGTTAAACAAAGTCCAGTCATGTGTGTAATTAAAGATTATGATAATAATGAATTAGGTGTTAAATTTTATGAACAAGAATTACAAGTTATTCCTCCACCTCAAGTATTTAGAATTCATTAGATATTGAAAACTAAAATGATCGTAAAGGATAAACAATACTATTTCAAATGGCATGGATATCAGCAAAAAATCTAATAAAATAAATTTTTATATGATTTTACCTAGTAATAGTTGTCCCACAATACATTTAGATAATCAAACAAGTAAATTCATAGTTGATCTTCAAAATCCAATTATTTACATGGAAATTGGGAATTTGCTGTGTTGGATTTTACCTTTGTATACAATTTATTTCTATTCTACAGCAAATTCAAAATTGAATACAAAAAGACTGAAATGATGAAAAAATACAAAACGATTAAAATTGATAATGTAAATGATGATGTCGATATCTCTAATCCTTCTGATGCACATGTTTCATTGTATATTTACAAGAGATTTTTATATTTCCAATGTTATTATCAACCATTTTATGTATACTTTGATGATTTGACTAGTTCAAATAGAATGTGATATACAAAATTGAATATTAGTTGTTTAGAGGATACATTGAAGATACCACTAGCGTGATTTACCAAAGTTTGAGAGCAAATTGAAACAGTTACATTAAAAATATTATACCTGTTTAATAAACCATATACATTTACATTTAAAGAAGATTTATACATTTCAAAAATCGATGAATTACAATTATATTTAATTTTAAATTGTAGATTTATTTTCCAAGAGTTTATAAATATAGAAGACCAATATTATATATTCTCATTAAATACTGATATTAATGAAATTACGTTTGATAAAATCTGATAAAACATTAGGGTCACCAATACAAAGATATTTACAAGATGCAAAAATTAATGAAGGTTCGAGTAAACCCAAAATAATTAAACTTCATCAACACTTATTCATTTATACAAACATAATAGATCCTATAATTGTTGGTGATTCAAATGTTCTTCTATTAAAATCTGTATGGATTGCAAAATATGAACATGATTAAGTTGTGCAAATTCAAACCGAAAATCCAATGTATTTACATGTTTCAATTTCTTGTATAAACAATATAGAAATTAATATTCGGGATGATTCTGGTAAATTGATAAACTTTTCAAAAGATACAAAATCTCATTTGACACTACATTTTCGTAGATTAAATGGCTAATAACGATGTTATTTCAATGTATAGTGGTAGCCAAATTGGTGGTAATTCACCATATTTTATTGGTAAACAATATGGATCAGGATGGTTGCGAACACTTGGAAGATTTGCTATTCCGATTCTTAAATGTATTGGTAGTTTTGTTATGAAAACTGCAAAAGATTTAATTATGTATGATCAGAACATATTATCATCTCTAAAAACTAATGCTGTCAGAAATTGGAAAGTTTGTACCAGGTGTTGCGAGTATGCTTACAAAAGATACACCACCCACAACTGTTACAACTCAAGCTCCAAAACGTAAAAAAAACATTGATCATCGTATATAAACAAAAGAATGATAGGTCATGGAACTATATTTCCATCACCTCAAGCAATAATTGAGTATGGAGCATTTGAATAAGTATTCCCCATAAATTCTTTTACAGAGAGTAAAAATGATGTTAAATTTTATATCAATGGTTCTCAAACTGAATAGCTGGATTTGAATGATACTTTATTAACTGTTCAAATAAAAGTCATAGATAAAGGTAGAAAACCTTTGCTTGATGATTCAGATGTTGTACCAAACAATTTCTTGTTCCATACACTTTTTAAGGATGCAATACTTGGTTTTAACAATATCAAAATTGAAGGTGGTAACAACACGTATATTCACAAAGCTTTAATTTAAACTATTTAAAATTATAATCCTGATACTAGAAATACATGGAAATGATGACAGTAGAAAGGTTTGGATTAATAACTCTAGATTATTCACCATGTGTTCATCTTTACAACTTGATTTCATGGACCAGCCAAAATATTTAATAAATATATATGGCCATGGAGTAAGTATTTTGTTTTTTGATTAATTTATTGATATAGTTCTATTCAGGTTAATCGACTCGGATTTCTGTTATTCTGAAATGAATTTGTTGGTGTATATCCATTGGATAAAATACCATATTTACGTAATAATCAAACCATAATCGTTAATACAAAATCATTTCATCTCAGTGGTGAGCATTGGATTGATATTTATATGAAATATGACAAGATACATGTATTTGATCCTTTGCGTTTCTATTATCTTGCTTTGATGGTATCAAAACTGCAAACAATGAATAAACCTATTATGTATAATAAAACAATGTATCAAAATCCAATGACTCGTACCTGTGGTCAACATTGTTTGACATGGTTTTGATGTTTAATAAATTTTATTTCTTGATTTATTTTATTTTAATTTATTGATTTATTTAGTTTTACAATATACATACATAACTAGTATGTGTTTGTGTTCAATTGATAATTCTGTTTTACCAATGTTAAATTAACGATTTATATGATCATGTATATACATGACCTTTGACTAGATAACATAAGTAGTGGGATATGAGCTCGCTGGGACAAAGACATATACACCACCCCCGGTAAAACATTTTTTTCTAAGGTTAAAAGTACAAATTTTTGTAGGACAAACAAAATGAGTCATCAAGTGTTTTTCAAGGTCATTTGAACAAAAACAATGAGATATCAAAATTTTTTCAAGGTCATTTAAAAAAGACCATGACTCATTCAAGGTCATTGGACGAGTCATCATATATTTTCAAGGTCATTCAAATTTTCTCACGGTCATTGTATGAGTCATCACTTTTTTTTCAAGGTCATATTATTTTTAAAAATTTCTATATTTAAATTTGCTACTTATTTTTATAAGTAGTGTTTTTATTGTTAATATTTTTTAATTTTAATTTTTATTAATATTATTATTATTATTATTAATATTATTAATATTATTATAATTATTATTATTATTATACTATAATGTATATATAATTAAAACAAATTTTCTCATGGTCATTGGATGTGTCATCATATTTTTTCAAGGTCATAGGATTTTTTCAATTTTTTCAAATTTCAATTTATTACTTTTTTTATAAGTAGTGTTTTAATTATTATATTTTTTAATTTTTATTCTATTTATTATTATTATTATTATATTATTATTATTATTATTATTATTATTATTATTATTATTATTATTATTATTATTATTAAAAGATAACGCCAATGAAAAACTTTTCGTACGATATATTTCGATAGCATAGCTATCATTTTCAGGTACTCAAAACCAACTAAAAATATTATGAATTAACATTTAATTTAAACAAATTATTTTTTATTAATTTAATTTTGTAATAAATAAATATTTATAAAATATATTCAATTCACTTTTAATTAATTTAAAATTTTAAAAATTTTCACTTATTCTAATTTTTAAAAAATTATTGTAATTTAAAATTTTCAATTATTTTAATAATATTAAAAACAAACATGATTTAACATACGTAAACTATTTAAAAACATTCAAAAATTCGTAGTCACAGCACTTTGCACATTAATCTTTGGATCCAATGACCTTATCAGCAATGCTTCACATATCACGCGTTCCCAATAATTATTAAAACTTCTCAACAAAATTCTAAAATCAGACATTCCTATTTCAGTTTTACAGCCTCTATTGTGCTCACTAATATTGGTCAAACCCTTCAATCGACAATGCTCTAGAACTCGAGTACAGAGATGACGGGAAGTCTCTCCAATGTATGTGGCATTACACCCATTACATGTAAATTGATAAACGAGATCAGAACACAATCCAACCGGAGTTTTTGATTTATTAATAAACATATTGCGTACCTTACACGAATTAGAGACGATCTTATACTCTAATTTTCCCATCTGTTTACTTAACTTCCTTTTATAATTTGTAAAGCCTTCAGAGTACGCCAATACTAACACATATTTAGGCTCAATTTTTTATATCCATTTTTACTATTATTTCGATCAATACTCAATTCACAACCATCCGACAAATTACATTCAGACTTTCCACAACATGGATCCTTAGGATTTTTAATCAATTTATCAACAGTCTCTATTATCATCAACAATAAAAATGATTTAGAATATCCATTCTTTATCAACAACTCAACCAATTTATCAACACTTTATACCGAATTAGCAAAAGTAGAAGATAAAGACCATGAACGATAAATCAATCCTTTCACCATATTTCTCTTATACTTAAATCCACAAAAGCTTTCTGGAGAAGTATAAAGCCCAGTATCAGTTGGTTTTCTATAAATCTCTGTCTCATACTGTTTATCCTTGCGTTGAATTAACAAATCCAAAAACGCAATTGATGACTTTCTCTCCGTTTCACATGTGAATACAATGTTTTTATGTAAACTGTTCATAAAATGCAAAAACGGTTCTACATGTTTCTGGTTTTCAAATATAAGAAAAATATCATCCACATACCTTTTATAAACAAAAGGTTTTTCAAATTGGAAAGAAGCAATTTTCTTTTCCAAACTAGCCAAAAATATTGATGCCATCGTTGGTGCTAAAGGGGAACCCATAGCGACTCCATCTATTTGTTGATACCATTCATTATTAAAAAGAAATTTGAAATTTGAAGTAGCAAATTCAAGAAGTTTTCGAAATGCCCTTCTATCCAAAATGTGATGTTCCGAATCATTTTCATTCCACAACGTAGAGCATAAGTCAATTGTCTCAACCAGTGGTACATTCGTAAACAAACTACAAACATCAAACGAAACCATAACATCATTCATACTTCGTTTTTGTAGCTTTGCAATACAAGACACAAACTCAAAGCTATCCTTACATTCAAACTCTGATCGCATTAACGGTTTTAATAATCCATCTAAAAACTTTGCTATTTTATACTGGGCAGTATCAACCATCGACAAAACTGGTTATTATTATTATTATTATTATACTAAAATTTATAAATAATAAAAACAAGTTTATTAACAACAAAC
The DNA here is from genome assembly GCA_022537955.1 of Schmidtea mediterranea. Classification (NCBI taxonomy): domain Eukaryota; kingdom Metazoa; phylum Platyhelminthes; order Tricladida; family Dugesiidae; genus Schmidtea; species Schmidtea mediterranea. The sequence continues at coordinate 288,879,356 of CM039679.1, forward strand.
ATTTTTATTAAAAAGAAATAATTCGAATATAGCAATATTGTCGAAGAGCTTTATTTAAAGCCCATTCCACATATTTCCGATAACGAGCAGCGCAGCATTGAAATCCATCACCACATGGATATTCGGGTTCCATATCCTTTAACATTTTGTTTTGTTTGATGTCCCATAGGAACTCATCGATTACGGAAAATATCCATATAGATGTTTAATTAAAGACCAAGTCTGGAATCATTGATGCTGACTTATCCTTCAATATTTCATGTATATCTGGATAATAGAAGTCCAGGCATTCTTTGATAACTTTAAAATAATTATCTACAAAACAAGTAAAAATAATAATAATAAATTACCATAATGTTCAATTTCGTTCATAGCTTGAACTGCGCTCGGTACAAAAACATCCATTATAATGATAAAAATTGAAATAACAATTACTTTTATACTAATTTAAACCAATGAGAAGTTAAACACCTAAACCTTTAGCTATAAACAATAAATATTAATTAATATAGATTTGAAAATGATTAAAGAAATTTTAGTAATATTATTAGTTTTTAATATGGTCAATTCAATTGTGAAACGCAATATATGATGATATTCTATATCTAATTCAGAATTAAGAAAATCAATATTCAAATTGAATGAAAATCGAAAACTTAATGAAAAAATGATAAATCAACTTCAATATAATATAAAAGTTTATTCTAATAAAACAACTGATCAGTTCAATCGTATAATGAAATAAGTTCAACAGCCGATGAAACCAATGCCGGTTATGCAAAACAGTGCCAACAAATCATCAATATTCACATTTCCATTATATAGTTTTACCTTTTTTCTTAAATAAAGACATTGCAACTTCTCAATATCCATGCATGATTCTGATTGGTCGAATATAGTATAAATAAGCTTATACCTCCAAAATCTTTTATAAAATGCCAAAAACTAAATTTTTTATAACTTTTTTGAATGAGCTGGATGCTATTAATAGATATGATGAAGATATCATTAAAACCATAAAATTCATGGTCAACCGCACCGAGAAAATCGTAGAAGATATCACATTTGAGCCTATTCTCAATTTTCCAACATTGGAGAGAAAGAAAAATTCATTCCAATCGATATTTAGTTATATGTTTGAAGAAAATAATAAATGGATGCGAATAGTAGTAGGATTAATGTATATGAAACACATGATATTAAAATCAGGATCCGACTATGAAAATTATTTCCAATAGTCTATAGAGGTATATTACTATTTAGTATTATTTTATTTTTATCATTATTTAGGTAATAGAAACAAAAATTGATCCTTGGGTAGAAGCAAACGGTGGATGGGTAACAATTATTCAAGTTGCTTCAGAAGCCAAACGCTTAGATATTTATATTTCAAATTGTAAATTTTTATTAAAACTATTAACTGGAGCATCGGTCATATATATCTGTAATAAAGTTTATCATGAATTTAAATAAATGTTTTATTCTTTTTTATTAACTGAATTATTATTAAAAACTACATTTTTAAATATTTATTGATCGTTACATGTACATGCTTCATCACCACAATATTCTATCATTATATTATAACATGGTCAAGACAAGTCTTAAATTCTTTAGGCTCAACTAAATTTTCAGTAGGGGTTTCTTCATCATTAATAATTTCAGTATCTTCATCATTAATAATTTCTTCATTATTATTAATTTCTCCATCATTAACAATTTCTTCATCATGACTCTGACATTCTGAATCACAACATGAATCTTCTTTACCCAATGCTTTTACTAGAGTCAACATATCTCTAATTTTTACACCGGTTATTTCTTCGAGTTTATCAAACAAAAAGTTTATTAAATATTCTAAACGAAAATTAATTAATTATTTTATATTTTATCTTTTCAGTCATCATTTTTAAACAATTTTAAAACTAATTATAATTTTTTTTATAGAGTATGTTGTAAAGAAAACAAAATTTGTTTAAATACATTTTTAACATCCACATTAAACACTAAAACATACATTAAAATAATTGTGAAAGTCTAGCAGTAACAATTTTCCAGATTGGAGAAAGCACATCAATTTGATCAGCTTTATATCCTTGGATTGTTATTGTTAAATACCAGTTATCCTGTTCTTTGAAACCTATTTCTTTAAATGCATCATAATATCTGGTATATTGACTGGTGAAGAATGCATTTTCATTTTTAAATTTGAATTGATCTTATTGAAAACCTTATCAATATCCTTGATATCTATCATTGAGAGTGTCCCAGAGTGTTCCACACAAAATTTAACAAGATTTATTGGCATAGGGGTGCAGATGAAGAACATGGATTAACTCAAGATAATTTCTGTAAATTGAAAAACATGAAAGTAGTAAAGGGTTTCGATAAAAACTGGTCAAGTAGATTAACGAAAGGTGATGTCATCATTATCGATAATTTGTATCAGGAAGCTAATAAAGAAAAGGATTTTAATAATTTATTCACAAAAATCAGTCGACATGTTAGTGTTACTGTGATCTTTTACTCAAAATCTATTTCATCAGGGTGGCGCACATCAAACAAGGAATTTAAATGTTCAATATTTAGTTATTTTCAAGAATTCTAGAGATAAAGACTGAAAAAGTTCCACCAAAAACTAGTTATACACAATCTAAAAAATTAATAACCGAAAATTTCCCCGCAACGAATTTAATTTTGAAAAACCCTAAACCTTTTAAAAGGAGTAATAAAAAGAACTGATTTAGGTATTATTATTACTATTACTATTATTATTATTATTATTATTATTATTATTATTATTATTATTATTATTATTATTATTATATTTATTATTATTATTATTACTATTACTATTATTATTATTATTATTATTATTATTATTATTATTATTATATTTATTATTATTATTATTATTATTGTTATTATTATTATTATTATTATTATAGGCAAGGAGTTTTACAAAAGTAAAGTTAAGCAAATCCTGGATCGTCTCAAAATAAATCATTACTCTGTACATTCTCAATGCAAAGCTGCTCATGTTGAAGGATTTAACCGTACATTGAGGGATAGATTGAAGAAATATTTCGTGCATCAAGGTTATAAAATATGGATAAATGTATTACTGAAAATACTTGTTAGTTATAATAATTCATCACATCGAGGTCTGAATGGTTTGAGACATGTAGTTATCAGCTCAAAAACACCAGTGAGTTCTAAAATAGTTGTTAAAATTACAAAACCAAAATATAAAGTTGGTGATCACGTTAGAATTAGTAAAATATCTGCTTCACCTTTCATCAAAAATCTCGATAGTAATTGGAGTGATGAAGTATTTCCAATTATAAAAATTAATACTAAACAGAGTCCTGTAATGTATGTTATTAAACACAGTGACAACAATGTAATACAGGGGAAATTCTTTGAACAGGAATTACAAGTTATTTCCAAACCTACAGTGTTCAGAATTCAGAAAATATTGAAAACTAAAAGGTGGGTAATGATAAAGAATACTATGTCAAATGGCATGGATATCAAAGACCCTCATGGATATCATCAAAAGACCTAGTAAAGTGAGTTTCTATACAATTTTACCGAGCAATAGTTGCCCACTAATCCATCTGGAAAATCAAGCAAGTAAATTTATGGTTAATCTTCGAAATCCCATTTATTTACATGGATATTAGGAAGTTGCTTTGCAAGACTTTACATTTGTGTACAATACATTCCCATTTTATAGTCAATATAAAATCAATTACAAGAAGTGTGTTCCCAAAACATGTAGTGGTATTTTCTCAATCAATAATATTGAACGATATTGTCATATTCCGAATCAAATTTTAGATGAAAATAGTGGCATGTTTTTCAAAGATGGATTGAATGTTAGTTGTGATTTTAGTGCATTTACAATAAAATTTGAAAGTATTGATGATGCAAAGCGAATGGGTAGTGATAAGCTTAACATTGTTGTTCCTGGTACTGAATACCTATTACTTTTCAAATCTTTTATTGATGTCGGCCCTGTGAATGAACACATCAAAATATCTGTATCATATATTAATGAGGTTGAAGATACATTTACGTTTACTAAAGATTTATATATTGAAACACTTGAAGAGTTACATAAATATATTTCATTCAATTGTTTACATATATTTAAAACTATTGAAATTGTTAAAGATGGATTATGCAAATTCAATCTTCATAATAACATTTGTGAAGTTACATTTGATAAAAATTTGGCTAATACATTCGGATTAGATAAGGAAACATATTGGGCAAGTACATTTGGTGTACGCAAACCGAAAATAATAAAACTTCATAGACAAATGTTCATATATACTAACATCATCGATCCTATAATTGTTATGTGATTCTTTGGTTCCTCTATTGAAATCTGTTTGGGTTGATAAACATGACCAAGATGAAGTTGTCAATATAAATATCGATAATCCCATGTACTTACAATTATCAACATCATGTATAAACAATATAAAAATAAATATTCTTGATGATAGCGGTAATTCTATTGAATTTAGTAAAAATACAAAAACTCATTTGACATTACATTTTCGTAAATTAGATGGCCAATAATGATATTATTAGTATGTATAGTGGTAGCCAAAGTGTTGGCGAATTAGTATATTTTATTGGTAAATAGTACGGATTAGGATGGTTGAGAACTCTTGGTAGATTTGCACTTCCTATTCTTAAACGCATTGGTAGTTTTGGTATGAAAACCGCTAAAGATGTGATAATGAATGAGCAGAAAATATTACCATCTCTGAAATCAAATGCATTATCTCAGTTAGGGAAAGTTCTACCGGGTGTTGCAGGTATGTTTCAGAAACATGCACTGATACCAGCACCAGCTCAAAAACGTAAAAGACATCACAAACATATAAACAAACGAATGAAAGGACATGGAACTATATTTCAAAAATGATTTGCGGTAAATCTGAATTGTGTTTATTTATCTACCCAGGCAGTAATTGAAATGGGTGCCTTCGAAGAAGTATTCCCGATGAATTCTATTATGGATAGTAGAACAGATATTGAATTTTATATTAACGGTTACCAAACTGAATATCTAGACTTGAACGATACATTGTTAACTGTTCAGATCAAAGTTGTAGATAAAGATAGAAAACCTTTGGGTAAACCATGTGATGTAATACCAAAAAATTGCTTGTTTCATACATTTTTAAAGATGCAGTACTCGGATTTAATAATATCAAGATTAAGGGTGGTAACAGTACATATATTCACAAAGCTCTAATAGAACCTATTATAAATTACAATAGCGATACTAAAAATACATGTTTAACTCTTATGAGTTATGGTAGTGATGACGATAGGAAAAGTGGATTAAGGGTTCGAAATTATTTACCATGTGCTCATCATTGCAAATCGATTTTATGGATCAACCGAAATATTTACTCCCAGGTGTTAATGTAGTCATTAGATTGAAAAGATCTGAGTCGGAATTATCACTAACAAGTGCTACCACAGCACCAATTCTTCAATTAGTCTATGCAAAACTATTGGTGAGAAGAGTTCGTGTTGATCCCTCTGTATTAGTCGGTCATCAACTGGGGATTAATTCTAAGCATGCAATATATCCATTGAAAAAAAAGGAAATTGTTCAATTTGCTATTGCTAGAGGTGCAGCTTCTTTCTATAAGGAACAAATATTTGGAGATTGAAGAATGCCCAACTTTATATTGGTAACATTTCAAAGTGAATCTCAATATAATGGATCATACTTAACATCGTGTTCAATTTTAAAATTTTGGAGTAAAATCGTTAACTTTATCGAAAAATAGTGATTATAGAGAAACATATACTCAAGATTTCGATAATGATAATTATTGTGGTACATATATGCAGAGTATAGTGAGAAATATGGGTTATTTAGATAAAAACCTTAATTGTGGTATAACTCTTGATGATTTTAAAAGCAAATATCCATTCTTTACATTTATTTTGGCACCTGATTTTGATTTAAATCAGAGTCAATTACCTCAAAATGGAAATTTACGATTAGATATAAAGTTTGCTAAAGCTACGATTGAACCGATGCATGTTGTAATATATGGAGTATTTGAAAATAATATTCAAATAACTGCAAACAGAACAGTATTGGTTTGAACAAACATTGTTAATTTGAATGGTATAAATGTATAGATAATTTATGATAATTTTTCATGGAGTAAGTTTTTCATGTATTATTAATATTATTGATGTATATCTGTTCAGGTCTATCGAATTGGAAAACAAATACTAGGACATGAATTTTCTAGGGGTTTTCCCTATTGATAAAATTCCATATTTACGTAATAATCAAACTATAATCGTCAATACTCAATCGTCTCATCTCGGTGGAGAACATTAGTTAGCAATATATATGAAACCTAACAAGATATTTGTATTTGATCCTATGGATTTCTATTATCCGACTTTATTTGTTTCGAAACTGCAAACAATGGGTAAACCTATTGTGTATAATAAAACTATGTTTCAAAAACCATGGACCTTAATATGTGGTCAACATTGTTTAGCTTGGTTATTATCCAAGCGATTTGATGTTAAATAAACGTATTAATGTTTTGTTATTATTATTATTATTATTATTATTATTATTATGTTTTTAATTAATATTTAATTAATGTTAATAAAGCCAGTGCTAATACGTAATTTACAAAGACACTGCATGATCATCACATGATTTACACTGCATGACCATGACATGATTCACAAAGCTAGTGCATGATAAGCGCGTGATTAGTAACAAGCAACACATGCATACACACTCATGACTGTATGTAATTTACAAAGAAAACACATACATATTTTTGTTTGTATGTGATTTACAAAGAACACATGCCGAAACTGCATGCATTAAAATCTCTCACCTATATGTGTGTATTCCTAAAATGTGATTGGCTAAATCCTGAAAATTTGATTCTCTATATAAACATTGACAATTTCCAAATTTGTCACAATTATTTCAAAAAATATTCCACCGCCAACTATAAAATGAACGATAATATTTTAAGATCATTATTGATGAACGAGACCGGGAAATTATTTTTTTAATTTATTTTCTATTATTATTTTATTTTTAGATTGGTTTACAATAACCGAAATTCAAAATCAACTGGACGGAGTTAATGAATTTGTTGCTGGTAATTTTTAATTTTATTGTTATTTATTTTAATATTATTTTAGAGACTCATGTTAATGATGAAATTATTTTAATAGAAGAGAAGCGATGATTTGGATATCGGTAAATTTATTTATTAAATTAATAAATTAAATGGTTTTTTAGAAATTATTAATGAATATATTACGGTTGATCTGGATGAAATTACCGATACACCAGCCACAGTTTCTATGGAGGATGATATCCACATTTCTGTGGATGCATCCGTTTCTAATGCTATCAATGATGGTAAATTTATTTAATTTTTTAAATTATTATGAATTCTTTAGATGAACAAAATGACAATGCAGAAGATTTTGGTGATGCAACCGTTTCTATTGATGCAACCGTTCCTGATGATGCCCCAGTTTCTGGGGAAGATATGCTGGTGGATGCTCATGATGAAATATATTATAAAAAATGTAAGATATTATTTATTTTTAATATTTATTTTTAATGACGATCATATGACAATTTTTAAGATATAAGTTAATAATATGTAAAGTAATATAACATCATTATTATAATACTTTAAATATCATTAATTTATAATAAGAATAGAAATATTATTTTACGAGATCTGTTGAAATATTTTACGATATCTATTGAATTATTTTACAATATGATTTTTTATGAATTATTTAAAGAAATATCTGATTTTTATGAATTGAATTATTTAAAGAAATATCTACTTTTTATGAATTACTTAAAGAAATATCTGCTTTTAATGAATTGAACTTTTACGATATCTATTGAATTGAAATATTGTTTTTTATTAAAATATTCACATAGTTAACAATTTTATCATCAGTTATATTTTATTATTTGATTCATATATGATTTAAATAATAATAAACAATTGATAATAATTTACATATTTCTCAGGTCGATTATATAAAATCTATAAAGACTATGGAACGTTACTATGGTAATAGATTCTATGGCACCGACTTTTTTATTTGGCCTAAATGCGATACCGCCCATGATATTGAATATGTAGAGTTTTATAAGGAACACTCTACCCATTTAAATCAATTTAAAATTAATAAAAAGACATTATTTCAAATGTTTAAGGTGAAAAATGTTAATAATAATAATAATAATAATAATAATAATAATAATAATAATAATAAAAATAATAATAATAATAATAGTAATAATAATAATAATAATAATAATAATAACTCAAATAATAATACAAATCTTACTACTAATAAAACAAATAATAATAATCCCTGCTAAAATTAAAAAAATTGAAACTATGGTTATTAGTGATGACGAATCTGAAAATAATCAAATAGGGGGTTCTGTAAATAATGAAATAAATGTAAACGACGAACCTAAAATAGAGGTTGACTTAAGGGGTTCCCATAAAAGTATTCGATTTGATTTAGAAAATCGGAACCTTAATCAAATCGCCCTAACAGATAAACTTATAAATAAATTAAAAAATGAAATAATGAAAATGGGATCTGTAAAATTCCAGTTTACAGCTCTCCTTCAATTCGAAAAAAGGTGCGGAAATAACAGATAATTTCTTTTCTAATAGCGCGAGTGTCTTCTCCGATAGTTTTCTTGCTGATGGAGTGAGTCGATTAAATGAGAAAATCGAAAAATTCACATATTTGGGAAGTGAGTGGCGTGTAGTTAAGATTCGTGAAATCGATTTTATTTTAACCACATATTATCCGATAAGTCGATTAGCTGGACATAGTTTTATCCCTACACCTGAATCTCTAGTAGGTAAAAAGGCTATTGTAAACGTTAAAAACACAGATCATTCGTGTTTTATATATAGTGTTTTAGCGATTTTAAAGCGTGATATAGTTTTATGGATGAATTGAATTACGATCCAATTACTGATTGTCCAATGAGACTCCGTAGCATCCCGAAATTTGAGAGAAATAATAGCGAGTTAAATTTGGCAATCAATGTTTTTGAATATAACACCCTCCCTTCTAAGCAATTGAATGATATTGATTACGTACCTCACCATCCTTACCTCGTCTTAATTCATCGAACAAAGGTTATCGGCGGTAACCCAATTAATCTTTTATTATTACAAGACGGTGATAATTATCATTATACCGCCATTTTTAATTTGAATAAACTAATGAATTGCCTTTCTAGTAGTGAATGTAAAACCAAAATTCGCTAAAATGGTGTCCCAATTGTTTAAATGGTTTTTGTTATGATAAACGTTTAGGGCACATGTTGATTTGTGCGCTAAAAATCAAATAGGAACAACCCTATACATGCTCCCTGAAAATAAAAACTTGATATTTAAAACTACTCTAAAATGATTACCCCGCCATTCGTAATTTATGCAGATTTTGAGGCTGTTTTGTGTAAAGATATAAAACATCACCAAATACACATTATTAATCAATAATTATACAAACACAACTCAATATTTCAATTTTAAAGGCTTGGAATGTGTTTTGAAATTTTAAAGAAAGTAGAGGAAATTTCTGTCACAATTGTCCTACCGTATTATGAAAATCATGGTAAAAAACCTTTGAATGATCTTACTTCAAATAAGGAACAGCAATTGATCGCATGTAGAACTTGCTATCTTTGTAAAAACCTTAGTAGAAATAAGGTTAAGGACCATGATTATTTTACAGATCAGTATCTTTGTGCTGCCTGTCGTAACTGTAATATTACTAGGAGAATAAGTAAGCAGTTACCCATTGTCTTTCATAATTTGAGAGGGCATGACCTTCAAAACATTTAAAAGTATAATTTGAATGAATTTCCATCTTGGAAATTAAATATCATTCCTACTACCACTAAGAAATTCATCTCGTTAATTGTAAATGTAAAGAAATTGGCTGTTAGATTTATAGATAGTATGCAATTTGTAAATTGCTCTTTAGCTAAGGCTGTGAAAACTCTAAATGATCTACCTCTAACTTGTTCTGCTTTTGATGGTCTTATTGTTAAGGCAAAGAGTATCTTTCCTTATGATTTTGTAATATCACTAGAAGTCCTTGAATGGACTTACGAACTACATCCAAAATTGGATTCTGTATCTGATGATGAATACGCTACCGCCCAACTAATTTGGACACAGCAAAATTGCACTACAATGTTAGACTATATGTTAACTTACCTAAAATTAGAAGTATTCCTCCTTGCAGACTATTTTCAGCAATTTCGCGCAAAGGCTATTGCTTACAATGATTTAGAACCTCTGAATTTTTATTGAACTCCTGGTATGTCTTGGGCGTCCGCTCTCATGACATTAAAGAAACCCATAGAACCTCTGCAAGACATGGAAATGTTTAATTTCTATGAAGGTGGAATACAGGTGGATTAACATTTGTTAACAAACATCATGTTGCAAGTTCTGAAGATACAGAACTCTTGTATATTGATATTAATAATTTATATGGTTGGGCACTTAGCCAAAACCTTCCGTATGGTGATTTTGTTTGGGTGCATGAGAATTTGAATAATGTGCTGAGTAAATGTGTGAATGCGAATATTGAATTCCTTCCGTATACAATGGAAGATGACGTCAATATCCCTGAGCGTGTGCATCAATATTTGAATGACTTTCCGCTTGATCCCGAAAACATGTGTCCGCCAAATTTAAAAGTTGAGAAGTTAATGCTCACGCATTACAGTAAGAAAAACCATGTTCTTCACTGGAGACTTCTCAAGCTGTATATAGAATTGGGTGCGGAAGTTGAGTGTATTCATAGAGCAATTAAATTTAAACAGGCACTTATTTTTAAAGATTATATTCAGAAAAATACAACATCAAACTCGTCTTAAAAATAAATGTTCAATCCTAAATTATTTAGCTTACTGACTATTTTGTTAGTAGTATATTACATAACAATTTTATCAAAATAATCATAAAACTTTAATAATTTTCATGAAAATTTAAGTTTAAAAACACTATAGTATATTGATAGTTTATTTAATTAAAATCAAGTCACTCAAAACTTAAATTTGAACACTGGATTTACAAAATTCAATATTTTAAGAAAATAATTCAACAAGTTTAAAATTTCAACTTAACTAAATATAAAAAATTAAATTATACAAGATTTACTTTACCAATTTCTATAAAATTTTAAATTTACAGCAAATAAAATATACAGATTTATATTCTATTAAAAAATTTAATTTTTAAAATAAAAAATAATTCGCCCACTGTAGGAGTTGAACCTACGACTCAACGAATTATTACCGACACCAGACTGTTACAAGTCTCATTTAATAATAATTACAAAACAATAGAATAAAAAGACAAACACATTTACAAGACAACATTTATTTAAATAAAACCTTCAATATCTTCATTGGCATTGATACTAAATAATACCCGAATGCAAAACTTTTGTTTTTACCTACCCACTGACGTTTATCATCGTTGTTACTTAAAGCAATTTTACTATTTTTAAAGTAAAGAACTGATGATTTCTCATCCCTATTCTCGTTTGAGGAACAGAAAAAATTGTATCGTTTCTATAACAATCAAGATAAGAAAGATGCTTTATTTCAGTTCCTTCCAAAGTAATTCCCTTTGCTTTATTACTTTCAGTTTCACCTAAAAGACTATAGCATTTTGGTTGTAAGAAAACCCATTCCTTATATCCAAGTCCCTTACTCTCATCTTTGAATTTACCAATTACTGAGTCAAGTTTTCTTGAATACAAAGGATGACCAATATCATAATTCGAAGTGTCCAAAAGATTATCCGAAACCTTAATTTACAGTTTCTAATTTCAAGGAAGAAAGAGTCAGTGTCGCCAGCAACAATGTCAATCCTACAATTGAAAAGATTCCTATATTTCTCTAATTCAAGATACTGGAGCTGATACATCCGTAATTTCGATAAATCAAGAACCGTTTGACCGATATAACTAGGTCGGTCTAAACAAATTAATTCTTTATTTAGATGAGGTGCTATTAGATCATCGTCAATCTTTATACACTTTCTGAAAGATGGCTTTGATGAATAAGTAACCATCTTTTCAAATGAATTACATAATCTTAAATTCATTCGTTTTTTAAGATTTTCCACAGATTTTCCATAAAGACTATTATTTAAAAGTTTGAAATAGTTCTTATCAAGATTATTTGTAGCATCTGCTCTCAAACAAGTGTTTGTATCAATATACTCTTTAAAAATCTTTGTCTGTTTAAACCTTATAGCTCTATGAATCTTAACAACCTTAACACCAAGAGAAACAAACATCTTTAGAAGTCTCCAATGAATAACATAGTTTTTCTTGGGATAATAGGTGAGCATTAATTTTTCAACTTTAGAATCCGGTGGACACATCTTTTCAGGCGCCACAGGGAATTTATCCAAAAACTCATGTACACTTTCAGGAATTTCGAGATCAACTTACATCGTGTAACCATATGAAAGCGTTTCAATATCTGTACTCATACACTCATCCAAAATAGAATCAAGATTATTAATTACCCAACTAAAATCACCGAAAGGAAGACTTTGGCTAAGAGCCCAACCATATAGATTTTTGCTACATTACAGTTATTAATAAGAGCAAGAAAGAAAGTACAATAAATATTATAATCACAAAAACAATTTATAACACAAAAAGATAAACAATTTTTAAATTTAAATATATTTAGTTAAAAATAGCAATTCTAGCATTATCAATTCTCCATATTGGTACCATAACTTCATTTTGATCAACTTTATAACCTTGAATAGTAATATTAATGTACCAACTTTCCATTTCTTTGAATTGGATTTCTTCAAAAGCGTCATGATATACAGTGTTTCTAGAATTAATATAATTGTTTTCACTGCAACATAATTTCTTATTGATTTGATGTAATATTTTATTTATTGAATCTGCATCTTCCTTCGTAATATTCACCTGAAGTTTTGAAAATCGAGTTTGACTTAATTTAGCAGCTTTGGAAAATTTATATTCTTTTTCATTCACTAAGAAGTACATTCTATGACCGTGATATATCTGAACAGGCTTCAAATTTACATCTTTTCTGTTTCGAGTATTTTTAGCTGTTTCGTTCTGATTGTTTGCCATCACGGATTTATCACTAAAACGTCCTTGCATCTGAAAAATGAAAATAATATACAAATTTCATTATTTATACTTAAAATAAAATGTGTGCGTCCAATCATAATCATTTTAATAAAAAGGTTTACTATATAAACAAATTATGAAAACCAATAAAAACATAAAACATAACTAAAAAGACAACAAAATCTAAATTAAAATAATTTATTTTTATTTAAATTCTTCGCTCTATCTTGCGAGCATATAAAGCAGATCGGCTTTCGCCTTTTTCGCCCTCAAATTGTTACAACAATTGCAGGGTAATCCACGAATGGCTTGTGTTTTTATTGGATTTTCTTTTCTCTCCTTATATTCCATCAGAATCTTTTCAACGCTGATACCAGTCGCCTCAAAGATTCTGTATGTTATAACTTCTGGAGCCCAGAATGCCATATTTTCCCCTATTTCGGGATATGAGACGATTATCTTTTCTATTAGGAATTGAATAGCCATTTCTAAAACCATAAATTAAAAAATATCAATTTATAAATAAAAGAAACTTACCATCAGTTGAATTTTTTCTCATTTTGTTATTTGAATGAATAAGTCACTTGTATTTATACTAATTTTTAACACACATCAGACTCATTTCATCGAATCAGAATCATTCACACAAATTACAAACACATCACAGCCAATTAAAACTATACACAACTATTACATCTATGTTAGGTAATGCTAAGTAAAAACTTTAAGATTTCATCGTTTGCAATAACTGACTTAATATCATCAATAATATTTCCAACAATTTCATGATAATCCAATGTTTTAAGACCTAAAATTACTATTTTACAACTAGCAAACACGTTAACACATAAAGGATTATATTTAACATATCGTAAAGCTCGGAATATTTCAGGTTCATATATACAATTAACTTTGTTCAATAAATCATATAAATTAATATCTACTCCAATATCAGTAGTTACTGTAATTGATTGAATTTGAACATCTTCAATTGTAAATGGTAAATCTGTTGGGCCAGAACACAAACGGCCTTGGAAAATGTGTAAATGGATCGGTAACACACCTGCAAACATAACATGCAAATTCAAACTCAAACCTATTAAAACATCAATTAAACCCTATCAAATATGAGGAAAAAAGAGAATTAAATATAAAATAATAAACATAAAAATAAATTAAAATAAGAACAAAATGCAACAAGATCCGCACGATACAAACACAAACATAACATGAAAACCCAACAAATTCGACCGAAATTTGATAAATCAATAAAATTTCATGAAAATGAAATTTAAATCAAAGAATTTGAATTAGAAATAATTCAATAAAAATTTCAAATAAAAATTATCAAAATAAATTGAAAAAATAATAAAAATAAAGATTAGAATACACTAGAAAATAACAAGGTCGAATTTTATTTTACTAAATCAAAATTAACACGCGAGGTTACGGACAGAAAATAGGTATAAATACCGATGCATTTTCACATAAAATTTAACCTATTTTGAACCATTTTGAAACCAATTTTGAAAGTTTTGAATTTAGTTTTAAAAATCTACTCAAGTTTAATTTTAGGTGAGCAGAAGTTTTATTTGGAAACTCTCTCTCCACGTCCCGTCCTCGCAACCTCGGTAGAGCTCTGCTTGGATGTCGGCGTGGGGGGAGATGTATTTTTATGATTTTATTGAATGATTTTGGTCAAGTAATTTGTATCTTGTTTTTAATATATTAATAAATATTTATAATGTTAAAATCGAACTTGTTTTTTTTTGTAAAATTAATTTATTTGTCGAAATTTTTCCGGCCCACAGCCAAGACCCATCGCAAGTCAGTAAAATCAACATACTATTCAGATTCGTGTAAGTGCGTGGAATATCGCCGATGATCTGTGCCCGGGAAGACCCGGCGTGCGGAACGCAGGGATTGGAACGTCAATATTATTCCATATAGAAGAAAGGAGAAATAAGGAAGAGGTCTTTTAGCTCCTTCCTCGTTCCTCGTTTTCTTTAAATTCGACCTAAATTAATTTACACACGGCTCAAAATCACCACACCGAGTAGTCCAGTGGGCACTCATTAAATATAATATAAACATAAAATGCGTTTTAAGGCCTTTTAGAGGGAAAGGGTACGGGGAATAAATCAATATGAAATCGCTGCTATGAAATGAAATAAATTAATAAACTCAATTGAACTATAAATTATAGATTTCTAATCGTTATCAAATAAATCGCTTCAAACTCCCGGTAAAGTAAAGAATTTAATCAGATTCTAAGTCCGAGATTAGACGCGCCTTTTCAAACACCCCTGTAAAAACGGAATTGCCGCTATGTAGTTAAAGGATTATTTTCTCATAAATCTAAATTTGATATGAATTTTAAAAAGGGATTTATAAATTAACGTTATTGTTAAATAGTTATTAGGAAACCCGATAAGGACATAATTGTAATGATATCTATTGAAACCAACTCACCCTAAGCTTTCAGTAAAGCAGAGAATTTAATTAACCCCAAGTTAGGGTATATCCACCAGTATAGTTAGCAGGCGCACCCCTTTTCGAACACCCTCATAAAGAACGACATCAGTAATAATTAAAACCAACCATAATTTTCAAACTGTTACCATAATTCTAACTGTTAAGCGATTATTGCGATCATACTACCCAAAGACTATCTTGTAT
The DNA here is from genome assembly GCA_022537955.1 of Schmidtea mediterranea. Lineage (NCBI taxonomy): Eukaryota > Metazoa > Platyhelminthes > Tricladida > Dugesiidae > Schmidtea > Schmidtea mediterranea. The sequence goes on from CM039679.1 coordinate 288,895,280, forward strand.
CGAAAAATCATAAAGTAGCCATCGAGATTTTGTTCGGTAAGAATTGATCCAAATCATCGGAACAAGTGATGAGATACCGTACTATTCATGTAATATTTATAGGATTTATGAAACGTGATCAATAAAAGCGAATTAAATTGAACAGAAAAGTAAAGACTCATTGAATAGACAATTTTATTCCATTAAAGATTAATACCGCTTATCAAATCAATTTCTCCACAAAATTATATAGGATACCGGAATTGATAGAACTCCATTGAAATCCTTACAACCTCTACAAAATTATGCGAAATAAATTAATTAAATTAGTAACCCCACCTACAGGATAAGCAATATTGACATAGAAATAATAACTCATCCGACAAATTAATCCAAAGGGATCAGAATAACCCAAAACAGGAATAGGTTTCCGAATTCGTTCCCAGCATATTTAGAAGTGGCATCCATCGCCAACTAAAGAAAATTCGTTATAATAGGAAATAATCGCATAAAAAAGACTTACTAGATAATATAGCAGAACAAACTCTGAATTATCACTAAATCATCGGAAAATCGATCACCATAAAATTTCACATATTCTGATGTCTACGATGAAAAGTCCAAATTAACTATACACAAACTAACCCGCCAATCACTCGACCAACGGATATTGAATTTAACCTAAATATTTACGTCGCCTTCTATTCATCACCAAATAGGTAATCCATCAGAATCAATCGATTTTTTCCTGCTATCAACAATCATTGTGTGTCATTAAATAAGTACAGGACACCCCGGCTTCATCACCTAAATAAAACCTAATTGTAATCTCGATACAAAGTTATTCTGGATTTTGTCTTTCTAAATATGAATGCGCAACCAATTTCTGACGAAGTGATGTCGGCGCCTGGAATATTTAATGAAGAAGCTGCGACAACGCAAGATAGGATAATGGAGAGTGAGATTATTATAAATTATATTTAACTTATGTTTATAAATGATTTTTTTTTATATATTTAATCGAACGATCTCTACACCCAATTTATATTTATCGTAGTCCTGTCGCCATTAACATAAGTTTTTCATTATTACCCGCAAATAACTTCCAATCCCCGATCGAGTGCAGTTAGTCCACTGAATCTCAGACATCTCAACCCCCCCTCCCCCAAAGCATTTATACGTCTCCCTATAGTAATATCAGTTATGTCATCATACTTTACATTTACTATTTTATTCAATTTCGAAAATTTTCAGGAGTCTCGCACAGAATAGTTAATCATAGCGCAAATGTAATGTTTAACGAAACAATCATTTTCGATCGATAATTTCGGGAAGGGAGGTTGTCCGACACTCAAAAAATGGGTGATAAAGAGATTTGTCGTCATTAAATTTTATCAAACAATCCATGAATTACAATGGAAAATTTGTCGCAGTCCTATTCCCAAAAAATGCTAACTTCTATCCGAGAGTTAAGAGAGTATTTCGTTCCCAAATATTTCGACGGACACATTTTTTTGCAATATTACTTACTCGACGTTTTAAAATAGCATGAAGTAGTTAATTGCAGATATGAAAATGTACCATAATCATATATATGTATAACGGTAATAAATGAAACAAAACATTTGAAATGAACCAATCACTTTCCCTATAGGATGTTTGAAAGATCAATTAAAAATTACTTATATATATAAGAGTGGAAGAAATAGGCTTAATTAAGTGCAAGAGACCCATTATAATCATTTTTTGTTGTTAAAATCATCCACATTAATAATGTTCATTTCAGCAACTAGTTCGACGGATCAGGTGACAATTTCTCTCGCAGACCGATGGAGATGGGCCTGGGCCCAATATAGACAGGAGAAACAATATGGGGCAGGGAATGGCCAACCAATGGAGCCCGGCCGAAGAAATCTACCAACAGGCTCAGCGGCTGCTCACAAACTTGGAGGCACATCAGCGCCAAGTGAACCTGCCGGTGACACGAGCTCGCCAGTATCTGGCGAACGTTGAAGAAGATGTGCTGGCGGGCCGGATCGCCGACAACTATTGGCATCCCCAACAAATCTCCCCGACCCAGGCCGCGCAAACCACTACGACCCGAGCCCGCAATACAAAGAGACCGACCATGTCGATCTCGGGCTATACACCCGAGGAATGGGTGGCGAAGAGATTCCCCTGAATGGACGTAGACCAAATTTCGATTAGTGATGATTTAAAAACAATTGTTTTCTTTTGGTATTTTGATTAGGTTGAATTATTAAAACTAAATTTGTAAATTTTGTTTGGTTTTCACTTATTTAGAATTTTCATTATCATTAAATAATTTTCATTAGTTGTTTGAAATAAACCTAACATTACATGATTCCGCTCTATCAGTAACCGCCTTTTTAATTGTTTTATTTTATTAGTCATGGAACCCGCCCAACTATTACAAAAAGAATTATCCCGCGCCCAGCAATCCAACAAATCGTTATACGAGCAGATAATTCAGCTCACCAAGGAGGTGCAGCAGGTGAAATCTACCTGGGTGGACCCGGCAAAACTCAAGTCCATCCACCAACGCCTCACCGCTGCTCAAAAGGGTTGGGCTGAGGAACGCCAACTAAATCAGAATCTCCGGACGCAAATAAGGGGGCTGGAGGTCGCCCTGGCTGCCAGTCGTGAAGGGGAAGCGGTGACTTACCCTCTCATCTTCGCCCCATCTCAATTGGCGTACCGGGGATTCAGTCGGAAATTCCACACTATTAGCGACTCCATCGACAGTGCCATCAAACAATCACCGGCCGGGACGCAAAGAACGCGCCCGACGCAGAGCCGCGCGTCTGACAAGCAAATTGACTTAAAGCGTCCGATATCGTTTTAGCACTGAATTAACTTACAGATATCATCCATTTTTAATCGTTCTTTCCTGTTTTATCGAATAAAATTGTAATTATTGTTAAACTAATCTAAAGTAGTATGTGGTAAGATGCAAATAAAATCGAATTGTTGTCGACAAGTCATGAGTATTCACACTGCGTCACCTGAACATCGTTCTATTTCTACCGGTCAACATGAGTCTGATCTTGAACTTTCTCACACAGGGGACATTGTAAAGCGAGCATAGGTCTTCCATCGACAGCTCGTTGAACCCGAGGGTTGTCCGGGCAATTACAGTATTAGTAATAGTGCTCACGTTTTGCGGACAATCCACCCACTCGAACACATTTCCAACGTTGCCTAGCAACGGGTGCCGAGTGGTAGTCAAAGTGATATTTATATGGCGTTACAGGGTAACAATGAGATGGTTTTAAACAAATAGCGAAATCCAGTAACCCACCAAATCATCAACTTTTAGAGGTTGCTTACATCCCATAATTCCACACTTACTTGACTTGAAAAATATAATTGGATACTTACCACTTCGATCTACAATTTGTTGCGGTTTCCCAAATGGAAAATTCATGTGAGCAACTGAACATCTTCCTTTATAATTTATGTTACTAAGCATCTATGGCGTAATTATTTTTGAATATTTTTTATTCGTGTATAACTATTAATTTAAACAAATATAAACAATATAATTAAAGTTAATATTTAAAATGGAATTATGAAATTGTTGGTCCAAGCGGAAGTGGGAAAACATTATTTGTTTGTAAATTATTACAATCAAACATGTTTAAATCAAAGTTTAATAAAATATATTGGCATAGGGGAGCCGATGATGAACATGGAATGACACAGGATCAATTTTGTAAAATAAAAATGATAATTATAAAAGGGTTTGATAAAAATTGGGTATCTAGATTACGGCAAGGTGATGTGATAATTATCGATGATTTATATCAAGAAGCGAATAAAGAAAAGGATTTTAATAATTTATTTACAAAGATAGCTAGACATAAAGGTGTTACAGTTATTTTTATAACACAAAATCTTTTTCACCAAGGAGGATCTCACAGAACTCGCAATTTGAATGTCCAATATTTGATTGTTTTCAAAAATCCTAGAGATGCAACTGTTATTGATTTCCTTGCAAGACAGGCTTACCCTAATAATCGTAATTTCTTGATAAACGCCTTTCAAGATGCAACCAAAATTCCACATGGATATATTTTTCTTGATTTTACACAGCAGTGCCCAGATGATTTACGAGTTAGAACTGATATTTTCAATAAAGAAGGTGCAATGTTTTATAAACAAAGTTGAAAATTATACTATATACATCCAATCATGCTACTTAAATCTCGTGTTAAACATCCAAAATTATCAAAACTTCGAAAAGTGTTTAAAAAGACTCGTGAACCACTGATTCCTCCAATGACTAGTTTCACCCCATCTAAAAAACTTATAACTGAAAATATTCCTGCACAAAATCTTATTTCACACAATTTAAAATCAATTCCGAATAAAAATGAAAAGTCTATAAAATCAAGTCATCGTAGTTTTCCATTTTTTAATGCTTTACTAAAGGCTCCAAGTGTGAAAAGAATGAATATCTTACAATCTTTTCCAAATAACGTTATTGACGATTTACTTGATAATATAGTTAAAGTTGTCAAAGGTAAAATTGAAATCAGTAAATCAAGTAAAAAGGTATTAAACAAACACAAAAAACTACTGTTATCACTTGTAAATTCAAAAAATCGAATGCAGATGCGTAAAATCGTATATAAACAACAAGGTGGCTTTATTGCGGCATTGCTACCATTAGCATTATCATTATTAGGTGGAGTAATAGGAAATTCATTATCATAAACAATGGGTACAACTACTTCATTACCTAAGCTTATACTTAATTTTAAGTCTACCTGTTGTAATGGAGAAAATTTGGACAAATCCAAAAGATGAAGCAGGTTTCAGTGGGGTAGAAAGCTAAAGAAAAAAGTTACAAACTCGAAAAAAGAGACGCAAAAATGGTTATCAGGTCAACTGGCTTACAGTTTGAACAAACCGATGTTGAAAAGGTTTCCAACAAGAGCATATGAAACATACGGAATTAATGATTTATGGCAAATAGATTTGATGGAAATGATACCATTTTCTAAAATTAACAAGGGCTACAAGTATATTTTGACATGTAATGATGTTTTTAGTAGATTTGTTCGCGCTATACCAGTCAAAACAAAATCTGCAAATGAAATGGCTTTAGCAATAAAATCAATGTTTAAAAATGAAAAACCGATTAATTTACAAACTGATTTGGGTAAAGAATTTTACAACAGTAAAGTTAAAGAAATAATAAAAGGAATAAATCATTACTCAGTATTTTCACAATTCAAAGCAGCACATGTTGAACGATTTAATCGAACATTAAGGATAAACTTAAAAGGTATTTCGTGCATCAGGGTAATAAAACATGGATAAATGTTTTAACAAAAATGATTTACAGTTACAATCATTCGTCTCATAGAGGTTTAAAGAGATTGAAACCGATAGATGTAACTTCAAAAGATAGTTTTATTCAGGAAGAACAAATTAAAAAGCCAAAATATAATGTCAATGATTATGTAAGAATATCTAAAATATCAGCATCACCATTCATTAAGAATTTTGATAACAATTGGAGTGATGAAGTTTTTCAAATCTCAAAGATCAATACAGCTCAAAATCCGATCATGTATGTTATAAAGGATGGAGAAAATAATGAGGTATCTGGTAAATTCTATGAACAACAGCTACAAGTTATTCCTCCACCAACAGTATTTAGAATTGAAAAGATTTTGAAAACTAAAATGGTGAATACAGATAAACAATATTATATCAAGTGGCATGGATATCAAAACCCATCATGGATATTCTCAAAAGATTTAGTAAAATGAATTTCTACATGATTTTACCGAGCAATAGTTGTCCAACAATTCATCCAGACAATCAAGCCAGTAAATTTATCGTCAATCTTCAAAACCCTATTTATTTACAGGGGTAATTGGGAAGATATTTGAAGATACGCAAAGTGCAAAACGAATGGGTGTATATGAACCAATAATTACAAGTCCCAGTGAGACATTTCAAATAGTAGTTCCACCAAACACAGATATGAATAATGTAGTAAAAATAAAGTTAACATATAACACTGTAATTCAATCAGTTTTCTCATTTCGTGATAATTTGTACTTGACAAATCTTATAGACTTGTATGATTATATAGTGTACAACTGTCCTCATATTTTTACATCTCTTCAAATAAAAGATAAAATATTCACATTCAGTATTCACGATAATATTACAGAGGTTGTATTCGATAAAAACTTGGTTAGTTTACTCGGATTAGAGAAGCAAACATATAATGTGAAACAATTTGAGAGTATTTATAAAGCAAAGTTATATGATCATCATCAACAAATGTTCATCTATAGTAACATTATTGAACCAGTAATTGTTGGCGATTCTTTGGTTCCCTTATTGAAAGCAGTCTGGATTAAAAAATATGAACAAGATGAAGTTGTACAAATTGTATTGGATAATCCAATGTATTTATCGCTTTCCACGTCATGTATAAACAATATAGAAATTAATATTCGTGATGATGGTGGGAAACTTATCAACTTTCCAAAAAATTCAAAAACACATTCGACATTACATTTTCGTAAATTAAATGATTAATCCAGATATAATTTCATTGTATAGTAATAGCCAAACTGGTGGCGAAATACCATATTTTATTGGTAAGCAGTATGGGTCTGGTTGGTTACGGACAATTGGAAGATTTGCATTACCAATTCTTAAGCGTATAGGCAGTTTTGGAATGAAAACAGCAAAGGATGTGATAATGAATGATAAGAAAATATTACCATCATTAAAATCAAATGCTCTGTCTGAAATTAGTAAAGCTTTACCGGCTGTATCAACAATGATACCTGGTGTTGCAAACATGTTTAAGAGTGAGGAACCTCAGCCTGAATATACTGCATCAGGTGGATCCATGCCAAAACGTAGAAAACATGGTAGGCATATAAACAATCGAATGAAAGGACATGGAACTATATTTCAAAAATGATTTGTGGAAAATCTGAATTATGCATTTTCGATCGTCCATCACCTCAAGCAGTAATTGAATATGGTGCATTTGAAGAAGTATTTCCGATGAATTCAATTACTGATAGTAGAAATGATGTTGAATTTTAGATTAATGGTTCCCAAATTGAATATTTGGATTTGAATGATACTTTATTAACTGTTCAAATTAAAGTTGTAAATGTCGACAGAAAAAATTTAGTGGATACTTCAGATGTTAAGCCAAACAATTACATATTTAATACACTTTTTAAAGACGCAATTCTTGGATTAAATCATATTAAAATTGAGGGAGATAACAACACTTATGCACACAAAGCATTGATTGAAACTATATTAAAATATAACGGTGATACTAAAAATACTTGTCTTACACCTATGGGATATGGAAATTCTGAAGAAAGAAAAAGTTGGATAAAAGACTCAAAGGGTTTTACAATGTGTTCCTCACTACAGTTTGATTTTATGGATCAACCAAAATATTTACTTCCTGGTGTCAATGTTCACATTAGATTAAAACGATCTGATTCTGCATTATCATTATTTTCAAAAACTGGGGAACCAGCATGTCAATTACTGGATGCTAAATTAATGATTAGAAGAGTTCGTGTTGAATCGCCAGTATTAGCAGGTCATCAACTTGGTCTTAATTCAAAGCATGCGATTTATCCAATTAAAACAAAAGAAATTGTTCAGTTTGCAATTGGTAAAGGTGCATCATCATTCTATAAGGAACAGATATTTGGAGATAGAAGAATGCCTAATTTTATTCTTGTAACTTTTCAAAGTGAATCTCAATACAACGGTTCATATACTGATTCAAGCTCAAAATTCAGACATTATAATGTCACTTCATTATCTTTATCAAAAAACACAGATTATCACGAAACTCAAGATCTCAAGATTTCGAAAATAACAATTTCTGTACCACATATATGCAAAGTATTGTGAGAAATATGGGTTATTTAGATAAAAACCTAAATTGTGGAATATCTCTTGATGATTTTAAATCAAAATATCCATTTTTCACATTTGTTTTGGCACCTGATTTTGATTTAAATCAAAGTCAATTACCTCAAAATGGAAATTTACGATTGGATATAAAGTTTTCTAAAGCTGTGGAAGAACCAATACATGTAATAATATATGGCGTATTTGAAAACGAAATTCAAATTACTGCAAATCGAACTGTACTAGTATAAATATAGTAACTCTATGTAATCAGATTATCATGAAGTAAGATTTTAATTAATAATTAATTTTATTTAATTAGTTCTATTCAGGTTGATAAAATTGGAAAACAGTTGTTGAGGAATGAGTTTGTTGGTGTATATCCTTTAGATAAAATTCCATATCTTGATGATAACAATGCAATAGTGGTTAATACTCAATCATCTAATCTTGGCGGTGAACACTGGATTGCTGTATATGTGAAACCAAATTAAATCCATGTTTTCGATCCGATGGGATTCTATTATCCAGATTTATTAGTTAGTAAATTACAAACAATAGGAAAGTCAATTGTATACAATAAACATCGATATCAAAATCTATTAACAACAACTTGTGGTCAACATTGTCTTGTTTGGCTAAACTCAATGTATAAACGTATTGATTTTAAATAAATGTTTTATAAAATGTCTAGTTATTTTATTGATATTAGTGTTTTTGAAAATGAATTTGGTAGATTAGTTATAAAAGAATTATGTATGATCAATACTAATAATATTTTAAGACCATTACATTGGGTGTTTTCGGCAAACGAATATCATGAAGATCAAATACTTAACGGTCAGAATTTTTTCTGTCCAACGTGTATATTAAGTACTATCGGTTCTGATCGAAAAACAGCTATTTTCTATGTGACAGATGAAACAAAAGATTTTAAAAATATATTTCCCATCTTTGAGAATTGTAAAGTATTCATTAAAAGAATATCAGAGTTTTCCAAGAAACATATCTTGTCCATTTTAAGAACACGATGATGATTGTGCTTATAAAAACTGTTTACTTGGTGATTTAGATTATCTGAATTATTAAAAATATATGTGTGTAATTTACCGTGTTTTGATTGGTTAATTTATTGTAGTAGTGATAACGTAATTATTCATATATAAGGATATATTTTTCATTTTATGGTCACTTTTTATATATACCCAGCTTCGAACAATAATCAATATGGTAAAACTTTTAATTTTAATTTTAATTTTATTATTATTTTATTTAGAACAGTAATAATAATAATAATTCATCTAATATGAATAATTCCAAACAAATACCAAATACAAATCATAGGGTATATTTTAAATTTTATTTGAAAATTATTAAGTTTATTTAGAATTCGAATAACTTTCCTAATCAAATGTATTGGCAGAATATGAATGCTAACTTTGTAAGATTTAAATTTAAATTAAATGTTTATTAATTATTTATTTAGAATATGCCATATACTAACATGCCTTGGTATTATCCAAATTTCCAATTTGCCAATCCAAACTGTCAAAACATGCAAAATTTTAACAACAATCTTCAAAGCATGCAAAATTTTAATAACAATCTTTACAACATGCAAAATTTTAACAAAAATCTTCATCAAATATGCCCCATATTAATACAAAATTAAATGGGAAGAAAATTAAATGTAAGTATTCTTTGAATTTTTAAATTGTTTTTAAGTAATATTTTAAATAAAGAATTAAATCTTTATATTTTAAATAATATTACTTTTAAATTCTAATTATAATATTGATTTAGAATTAGATATACAAATTAGTGATTAAAAATCTTTAAAAATAAATAGTTTAGATTGATAATTTGATTGTAAACTGTTTATTTTAATAAATATTTAATTACATAATTATATAACCTTTTACATAAGGTTGAAAATAGTATAACCTTTTCATATTAAAGGGTTCGAATTTGGTAATTTATTAACCTTTTAAATAACTTTTAATTATTTAATAATTACGCCATAATTTTCAAAAATTATTAATTTTCATTTATAATTATTTTTTATATAAATAGGTAATTTATACCCTCAGTACTGCAATTCATCCATGAATCATAGTGATGAATGCCATGACCTAATGAAGAAATATTATCGTCATCAGTTCAATGGCATTGAAATATTTATATGTCCCGAGTGCAAAACTTACCATGCCCAACCCTATCTTGATTTCTTTTTTAATCATAAGGTTCATTTGACGCAGTTTAAACAGAATAAACTCGATTTCTTTCGTTTGATTTTTAAGGCTGACGATTTTAAAATTAACAAAAGAAAATCTGATATTGGCTTGAATTTAGGGCGCCTAAAATATCTAAAAATGAATTAATTAGTGATGATGAGAAAAACATCCAAATAGGTGGTTCTGTCGACATTAGTAATGACCCAATTGTAGAATTAGATTTAAGAGGATCTCGTAAATTACTAAAATTTAATATTGATGAATTTAATGTTAATCAAATTACATTAACAGATAGAATTATAACCCGGCTAAAAATTGAAATTAATAAAATGGGGAACGTTAAAATTCAATTTGCTGTAAATATCCAATTTGTTGAAGGAGTTAGAAAATTAAATGAAAAAATAGAAAGATTTACTCAATTAGGTAGTGGATGGACTATTTCTAGAATTCGAGAAATTCATTTTATCTTGACTAAATATTCCCAAATAAATAGGTTAACTGGTCACGGTTTTATTGAAACTCCTATTGTGCTTAAAGGAAAAAGAGCAATTATTAATATTAAGAATAGTGACAATCTTTGTTTTATATATAGTATCTTGGCTTTATTGAAGCATGACGTTCTTGTAAATAATCGTAGTAATATGTATAGTTATACTAACTTCTTGAATGAATTAAATTATGATGAGATAGATGACTGTCCTATGAGATTGTGCAATATAAGTAGGTTTGAGGAAAAGAATCCAGGTCTTGCAATTAATGTCTTGTCTTATAACCCAACTGTTATTAATAATGATATTATTCATCGCACTAAAGTGACTGACGTTGATCCTTTGTATCTTTTACTTCTCGAAAATGATGACCAATATCATTATACTGCTGTAATTGACTTGCAACGCTTAATGAATTCACATATTAATGATATAGTTAGTGTACGAATACAATGTCAGTGGTGTCCTAGATGTCTTAATGGTTTTCGTTTGCAGGATGCGTTTAACAGTCATTATGCCTTATATACCAAAAATCAGGTAGGAACAACTTTTTACACTCTTCCTCAAAATAAATATTTAGAGTTTGGTGATTACTCAAAAACAGTAACCCCACCATTTGTAATTTATGCAGACTTTAAGTCAATTTTACCCATTGACATAAGATTTCATCAGAAACATCTACCAATACCAGCAGGACTATTATTAATTAATAACTTTAATAATACTAAATCATATTTTAGTTTCATTGGTTTAGAGTGTGTCTTGGAATTTTTGAAAAAGATAGAGGAAATTGCGGTGACAATTATACAACCTTATTTTGATCTTTTTAGTGATTCAAACATTATTCCGCTATCATTTAATCAGGAAAATGCTTTTAAGTCTTGCTTGAATTGTTATCTTTGTAAGAAACCCATTAGAAATCGTGTTAAAGTTTACGAACACTTTTCAGGTCGTTATCTTGGGGCTGCTTGTAGTCTTTGTCGTAATGTTAGAAGTAATCGTCAGTATTTACCTGTTATTTTTCATAATCTTAGGGGCTATGACCTTCATCACATTTTGAAGTATGGTCTTAGTAGTTTTTCTTCTTGGGATTTGAATATCATTCCAACTACAACAGAAAAGTTTATATCGTTGATAGCACATATCGATAAAGTATCAGTTAAGTTCATTGATAGTTATCAGTTTGTTAGCGCATCATTAGGCAATGCAGTTAAAACTCTTTCTAACTTTCCTTTGACATATTCAGTATTTACTGGTTCAATAATGGGTTGTAAAGGTATCTTTCCTTATAATTTTGCAAAGAGTTTAGAAATCTTGGAAACAACTTTTGAATTACCACCAATTTGGCTGAATTGACAGAATCACAATATTTGAGAACTCAAAAGATTTGGACTGAGAATAATTGCAATACCTTGTTAGATTATATGATGATATACTTGAAATTAGATATATTTCTTCTTGCTGACTTTTTTCAACAATTTCATTCAAAAAGTATTGCACATAACGGTTTAGATCCCTTAAATTTTTACGGTATACCTGGAATGAGTTGGGCTTCTGCTTTGATGACATTGAAAGAACCCATTGAACTCCTTACTGATATGGAAATGTATAATTTCTATGAAGGAGGGATAAGGGGTGAAATAAAATTTGTGAATAAACATTATGTTAAAACTTCTGATGATACGGAATTGTTATATATTGATATCAACAATCTATATGGTTGGGCTCTTAGCCAAAGTCTTCCTTTCGGTGATTTTAGTTGGGTAATTAATAATCTTGATTCTATTTTGGATGAGTGTATGAGTACAGATATTGAAACGCTTTTATATGGTTACACGATGTGAAGAAACGCGAACAATAACTTGTGATAATCGACATGAATTGTAATAATAATAATAATAATAATAATAATAATAATAATAATAATAATAATAATAAGTAATAATCATATTAATAATAATGATAACGATAATGATAATAATAATAATAATAATAATAATAATGATAATAATAATAATAATAATAATAATAATAATAATAATAATAATAATAGTAATAATAACAATAATATGTAATATGTAATAATAATATTAATAATAATAATAATAATAATAATAAATAAAATTATAATTTGACTACTTTTAAAATTAAGTAGTAAAATATATTTAAAAAATTTTGATGACCTTGAAAATTATGATGACTCATCTAATTACCTTGAGAAATTTTGATGACTCATTTTCTTTGTTCAAATGACCTTGAAATTTTTTTGATCACTCACTGTCTTTGTCTACAAAAATTTGTACTTTTAAACTTAGAAAAAAATATTTTTACCGGGAGGGGTGATATCTGGGTCCATGGTCTAGCGGGTCCATATCCCACTACTAACATATACAAACTATAATCATGTTTTAAACTTTAACAATTAGATTTTTATCACAATTTATTCAGAAACTTAAAATGGCATCATACAAAAATACTAAATCAGTGATTCTATCGGAAAATGGTAAATTTTTATTTTATTTTATACATTTATGTATTTAATCTTATCATTTAGAAAGTGGACAAGTCAATCATCAAATATTTCAATAAAATTAAAACATTGAAAATCTTCCAACGAGTAATTTTATTATTATATTTAAATCTCCAATAATTAATATAATTTAGGTAATTTTATTGGAGATTGTTTTGAGATTACCGAAAATGATAATATTTTGAATCTTTCATCAACAAAGAGTAAATATTTTAATTTAATTTATTAATGTTTTAAAACATATTTTTAGATAATTTCAAAAGTATGACCGGAACATGGCAAGATTGTAATAATTATGCCACCATAACTATTGGGGGATGATCATATGGAACCTAAAACTGAAGAAATTGCCCCGGTATATAAAACAATTGATGATTCAGATTCTGAATTGAAAGTTAAATGTATGATTTATTTATTTTGTATAATATTTTTAAATTTTAGATTATTTTATTTTAAAATTTTTGTAATATTTGTATTAATAATAGTATTTTAAAATTATTTTAGAATTTATAATATTAATTATACAGAATTTTAAATATTGATTTTAATGACTACAATAATATAGATTTAATGAATATAATTTTAATAATTTACGAAAATATTGATTTTAATTTATATTGAATTACAAATAATTTAGATTTTAACATTATCAACAAAACATTGATTTATATTTAATATTTGGATAATGTCATGTAAACTATTAACATGATAATATATTTAACATGATAATAATGATATTTTATGATTATATAAAACTTGTAATAAAATAATGCATAGTTTTTTGTTAATATAATAGTAATAATAGAATTTTTAAAATTATTTTAGAATTTATAATAATCGATAATAATAGATTTTAGTGACTATAATAATATAGATTTTATGAATATAATAATAATATAGATTTTATAAATATAATATATATATTTAATTTTAATAATTTAAGAATAATGATTTATTTTAATATGGAATTTCAAATAACTTAGATTTTTGACGTTACAAACATTGATTTATATTTAATATTTGGTTAATATCATGTAAAATATTAACATGATAATAATAATGATAAAGATGTTTTATAATAATCTGACACTTATTTATTTTTATAGTTTTCAAAAAAATCAATTGAATTTCATGTAATAATATTTCAAAAAGACCAAAGTGCCAGAGATTTATCTGAGAGTGGTGATTGGAGTTTAGTGCAAAATCCGTACACACTGAAAAAACTCTTTCCACCACGGTTGAAGTTGGCTTGATTGTTAAAATTGCAGCAAGAATCTTCTGGAGGTTTTCAGTCCGTGCATTATTATTTTTGAAAAACGAAAACTCACTTTAAAGCCATTTTAAAAAATCTGCCTCAATGATGAAACTGGAACGTTGTTCTTTTGGAGAAGTGCTGTCAAATCTTCCTGACGACTTTTAGTTTCAGTTTCAGTAGGATTTGAAGTTGTTTCATTTTCATCTACACGATTTTTACTATCAAATAGCCGAGAGGCCAGCGAATTTTATTGCAGCGCATGAAGGTACATGCAACGGATCTTTAAGACTTCACAGTAGTTCCATGAGATTTTCATCTAAGCGCTCATCAACACGAATTCTTAAGTTTTGATAGAGCGTTTTGCTGATATCACTTTTAAATGAAGAAAGTTTATTAAACATAAATCTAAGAATGGTGACTGCAGTCAATAACGTTGCGTCTTCTTTGCTTAAATTTTCAACAGCTAATTTTATTGACCCCATTACCTCCAGTCACTCTTTCAGAGCTCAAAAATTAACGCTCTGTGTAAAATTTTGAGCATTGAGCACTTCACACGTTTCTTGTAGTACGTATTCTGGCTTAACTATGGACTCAAGACTAGTTGAGTAGTTCCATCACGTTTTCACATCCAAATGTAACTCATTTTACGACCAATTAACGTTTGAATTTTCGACTGAGAAATTTTATTTCGAACTGTTGAGTTTTACAAACTTGACAAGTTTTCAGAATGCCAAGATAGTTAACATCTTCATCGGCTTCTTCTTCAAAATTAATATCGAGTCCAAAGTCATATGAATTTTCATCACCAGGTTCATCGTTTAAATCGTTGATCAACTCATCAACAGCTGGGATTTTTTTAAATGTGTATCTCAAACACCTATATGGATTCCTTGATTCAAACAAAATTGACCAATGATATCAAGATGCCGAATAAGGTTTTTGGTTACTGGTGCTCCGTTTTGAGTAGAACTCACCAGATTTTTTGTCATTGTCAATCCGAACAACTCCAAGTGTTTCTAAATACTTTCAATCACATCAATTGTTGTGCGTTTTCCGAGAATGCGTATCAATCCTGTTTTGTAAGTTATGTTTTCTAACTTTTCATGAATATTAAAACTAAAATATTGACAGCCTTTTACAGTAGTAACCTCATCAACACTTATGCCAAATTTATTACCGGTCGCAATCTTCATTTTAATTTCATTAATATTAATTCTCTTTTTTTGTTCAAAATCATCGTGAATAAACTTCATCACATCGGACTCATTAGCAGGCATTTTAAACCGTCTCGCGACAAAAGACTGCCTTTAACTATTTTATGATATTGCTCTGATAGAAATTCAATTTATAGCCATATCTGAAACGTTCGCTTTGAAATTTTTACGCCCAAAAAATCCGTGATCATTTTCTGTCTCTTCTTAGGAAGTTCTTCTGGCTGGGGTTGAGGTGGATCTTATGGCGCATCTAAATTGATTCCATGAGTCTTTAGATGATTTGTTAATGTTGTAGTCGAATTTCCGGAGCACTTAATAATTTTGTTGCATCGAGAACACTGGCCTTCCAGCTCTTTTATGAGTTGATTTTTCCTCTCAATAGACTCATCCCAAACTGTAGTCATTGCTATGGAAGGTATAAAATTGTTCCAAATTCTAAAGAATGTTCTTGAAAAACTTACGCTTGGTTCTTTTATCCGTAATCGATAAAAAATAATTAATTTAAAAATATTCTTTTAATCTTGTAGAAATTAAATGATATCACAAAATATTTCAAGATTTTTTTAATAAATGATGTCACGATATTTGAAAAAACGTTAGGAATGCAACAAAGTTTTGTTTATTGTAACTTAAGAAAGTTAATTTTTCATTAAAATTTTTGCACATTCTAAGCTTCTTTAAAAATAGAATACAGAAAAAAGAAGTTTAATAAAATAGCTGTTTTACTGTTACTGTTTAAACAGTACCAGAAACCCTACCAGCATCCATCATCAATGAGATATAGTTGCTCATCAATTCAGATGTTCACATAATGTTTATAACAAACTTGATGATATTCGATGGGTACATCTTTCTTAGACCATAAATATGTAGCCTTCAAGGCCTTGGCTTTATATGGATTTTGGACAAATGTATTGCTATAAAGCTATTAGGTGTGCTTTTGTAACTGTCCACTCTTTTTCAGAACTTTACATGTTTCTTCTTTTGATATATTATGCTTTCTTCAATTATCAATTGGAATGCATTGATATCATTAGCCATCATAATATTTCTCTTAATAGAAACAGTTTGACCAGATTCATCTTTGAATAATGTGAAAATAGGCGATCTTTCACTATGATCTCTTTTTTATTGTCTTCCCATCAAAAGAACTTTTCTTCACATTACATTCATGAAATATATCAAAATCTTTGATGTCATCTTTGAATTCAGGTTGGAAAGAATGTGCATCTTTTTTTCTGCAGCGACCAATATTACGCACATTCTCATTATCACTGTCATAAAGTTAGATTTCATTTTTCTCAACTTCAAGCTCACCCTGGCTTTCGCAAAAGTTGGCAAAATCCATCTTTGTCATTTATATGCTGTAATAACTGAATATCTATCCGAGTCCTAGAATATTTAAAAATATAAATTCAATTGCATGAAAGAATACTGAATGAGGTCTTCACTACAGAATACACGGCAAGACTTACGTGTTCAGCTATCACTCGCTTTACCAATAGTTCTGTTCCTGGAAATATTTGATAAAACGGAACAAATTTGACGGTTGCCCATAAAAATAGGTATATTATATTTAAATACATGAAATTAGAGAAAATAAATTTAGGCATAAATAAAATTGAAAACACTCTAAAAATATCAGTTTTTGTTTTATTGATTGTTTTCTTCTGATTTTTTGATCCCGAAATCTGGTGCTAAATAGCTGTGATAATATTTGTTAAAATTTTCTTAATAATTTAATAATTTAGAAAAATAATTACAAATAATAAAATATATATTTTCATAAAAAATCTGAAATGTAACAAATCGTTGAAAAAAATGACAAAATTTAATTCTATAAATGAAGCATCAAAAAGCCACAGAAAACCTACAGAAGAATTCAACTGAATTTTGAATATCAATTAATAATTAAGAAATATTTTCCAAATCTGTCAAACAAAATTTCAAAGTTTCAGTTGATGGAAAAAAAGAATTTCCAGTGGAAAAAAAATGATAAAAATTCATTTAAATTTTCTTTCTTGTGTAAAATTAATTGAAAATTGGTGAATGGAATTACATTTTCGTCGACATAATATGAGTTGATTTGATTGATTGTTTATTTTTACTTGAGATGTCCATATTCTGTCAGAGTTGGTTTCTATATGCCAGCTCCTCGGTTCTCCACTAAATTTTTAATTATCTCTAGAAAAATAACAATAACAATTGATATTCTGGCAGACGATTGCAGCTAAACTTTGGAAACATTTTGTTACAATTATGTTTTAATTAATGCATTAATTACTTAAATTAAATGAAATATTATAAAATTATATTATTTTGCAAAAAATTGCTATTGTTTATATTTTGATCACCTTTGTAGAAGTGAGATTGTAGATTAAAATAATTTTTGATATAATATTTTATTTTTAAAATTAAATAATAAATTCTCTCAAAATTCAATATTGATCTATTTCCACATGCAAATTAATAAAATGTACAGAAAATGTAGATAAAAAAATTATTTCAAATTCGTAAAAATTGTTTCAGAAATTAAAATTTTTTTAATATAACTAACCAATAAAATCATACTAAAATAAAATTTAAATAATTTTTATTCCTGTAAAATAATAAACTAACAAGGAAATATATATTTGCTGGAATATTAAAAAGTTTTTTATTGGAATTATCTCTAGATCTGGCTCCTCGAGTCCACTCACTATTTATAATAGAAAGTTACAACAAAAAAACTTTTATTTATAAAACCTAGTTGAGTCCACTTTAGAAAAACAAAGGTATAATCAAAGGATATCACCTTGATCATAATACGCAATCACTTGTTTGAAATCACAATCTCATTTGACTAACGAATAGTTTGTTTTTCTCTTCTATCTTCTAAAATTTTACTTATCTTATTTTGTTTTGCTCAACCGCCATTAAACTGCTGTCCCGGAAATTTGGTAAAATTTATGTGTCCACGAAGCTGATAATTGAAATTTATGAAAGATGGTGTAGAATCGAATGCAAAAGTGTTTAAAGCTTGACGAAACCTTTACTCGCTCTGTTATCAGATATCCTTCAAGAATATCAATTTTTCAGTTTATTTTATTTCGATTTGTTTTTCAGATTTTGATTTTATTTCCTATTTAATTGATTGATTTTATCAATTGTTATATTTGTTTTAATGCATGATTTCTATTTCTTCAACACGCTCAAGTAGATATATAGTGAATTTAAGAAAAAATTGACTGTCGAGATATATATCAGAATCCAGAAATAAAGGATATCTGATTCATAAAAGAAAAAAATAAAAATCCATAATTCTATGAGAAAAAAAAATTTTATTGGGAAACTGGAGTTGATTTTTTGCTTCATTAATTTATTAATTTCCAATGTGAATTTTCTTGTCAAATTTTTCACGCCAACAATTTCTAGTGCTCATCATTGCGCTTGGATTTGGTAGAAATGAATAAAATAATTGCTAGAAATTGTAGAAGATCAAAATTTTGATATTATTCGATTTCACAAATTTTACATTAAAATCTCCAACCGGTCTAGCTTTAAATATTCAAATGGTGAAAATGCCCTAGAATTTCTTTTTTGCCAATATTTATTTCATATTCCAATATGGTTAACTGAAAACTTCTAAGAAACTGAGGCTTGCAAGAAAAGATTGAACAGAAGCAAATAGATTACTATAAAAGAAAGCCAACATTCGTAGAAGATGAGTTACAAAAAGATGTATAATCAAAGTAGGTAGTTAGGAGCACACTGGCGCATATCCCTCCCCCTTTTTTGTGTGGGCACATTTTTTTGAAAAAATATTTTGAATTTGGCGTATTTATTTTGAATTTATTTTGGTGATATTTTTTTTGATGTTTTAAATTTTTTCAAATGATTTTAGATTTTTTATATATTAATTTTAAATTTTTAAAGTAAATTTTTAAAGTAAAAATTTGAAAGTTTAATTTGAAATTTTGAATAATCAATAAAGTAATTTTGAATATAATTTTAAATAAAATTTTGAAAGTTTATTTTTAAAGTAAATTAATAAATTAAAATTTTAAAGTAAATTTTTTCAAAACAATTTAGAGTTAACAAAATGAACTTTACAAATAATAATAATAATAATAATAATAATAATAATAATAATAATAATAATAATGATAAAAGTATTTCAGCAACATTAATTCACCCAATTCGCCGGATTTGAATATTTGCGCGCGTTTATGGTTTTTAATAACTATTCTTCCGCGCATAAGTATCCATCAATATATATATATATATATTTAAATATAATTAAGCAATGAAATCTACCCAATTGTTAATAATTTTTAATTTAATATAATAGTAATTCATTTACTCTTAAAGTACAATTCATTTTCAGTAAATATTTTCATCTTTTCAGTATATTTGTTGATCAGTGAATAATTCAGACTCCATTTATTCAAGTATTTTCCAATATTTAATTGATATTTCATCTATTTAGTATTTATTTTAGTAAATTTTATTCATCTTTATGAATTTTATGGTTTTCTGTTGAATTTTAATGGATTTAGGGTTTGATTATGTTTTTAATGAAATTATTGAAGAAATGAGGGTAAATCTATAATTTTAGAAACACTTAATTTCTTGATAATTTATTAGATATGACTTGATTTTAGGATTATTTTATATAAAAGTTAAATTTATGAACAAAATGTTTATGAAACATCTATTTAAGATAATTATTTACCAATTAGAATCCAATTTGACTGATATATTTTGAATAGTAAATGATATTTTAATTATAATTTTATGTTCTATTTAAAAAGTTGATTAAATCAGTTGATTTTTTAAAATATTTTAGTGAAACCTAAAATTTGAATTGATTTTACATTAGAAAAAGAGTGGTCAATTAAACACTTTCATTTTCCATTTTATTGATTTCGTGGATATCAATCACAAAAGTAGTATAATTTAGAGATTTTTATGAGGATGCTCAGTAAGGTTATAAGTATACATATGAAAATCGTTGAATTATTTCTATGGGTTGACTGGTAATTGTTATTGAATATATACTTGATTTACTGATTAATTTTAATTATTTGAGCAATATGACATTTATTTTATGATTTTACAATAATTTAGTGAAATTTAATTTATGTGGGAAACATAGATTTTATTCAATTTTAGTCATTTTTGACGAATTTTTTATTTTCTAGAATGTGTTGCCAGAATCAAATTGTGATGATTTTCGATGGAAAATGTCGGGTATCGATAACAATTTTGTAATACTTTAAAGAAAATTTATTTTTATTGGTAAAATTCAGATTTTTATGATAATTTTAAAGTAATTTGATTGAAATATGATCAAAATGAAGAATTTTAAGGGTATTTTAAGGGATTTATTCGTTTGAATATAGATTTCCAAAGGAACTTTATTTAATATGGTTTTATGAAAATAAAGAATATAATTGATATAGTAGGGAAAACGTCATTTGAAGGGAAATGATTGGTTAAGAGAGGAATTTTATTTTAGGGGGAAATGATTGGTTAAGAATAAATTTGTTGATATTTTTAAGGGGATTAAGCGGGTTGAATATTGTTATTTTATGGGTAAATATTATCTAAATGGGGATTTTTATGAAAAATAATGAATTAAAATGGAAGAAATATTGTCATTTAAAGAGAAATCATTGGTTAAGAGGTGTATTTATAATATTTTTAGGTGGTTATATTTAGATGAATATCGATATAAGTGGGTGGAGTTGGTAGAAATAATGTCATTTGATGAGAAATGATTGGGTGAGGGGAAGTTTATGATATTTTAGGGGAAATGATTGGTTAAGAACAGGTTTGTTGATATTTTTAAGGAATTGAGTCAGTTGGATTGTTATTTTAAAGGGAAATGATTGGTCAAGTGATGAATTTATGATCGTTTTAGTGGATTTCAAAAAATTTATTCGGTTCAATATCGAAATAAGACGGTGAATTTTATCAAAAATAATGAATATAGCTGGGATTATTGTCATTTAAAGAGAAATGATTGGTTGACAGTAAATTTTATAATATTTTAGGGGGGAAATGATAGGTTAAGAGTGGAATTTATGATATTTTTAGGAGGTTTATTGAATTGAATATCGATGTTAAAGGATGGATACTTAGTGAAATCGATACATTTTCATTGGTTTAAGGGTTATCAAAATATATCAATAATATTATGGTTAATTTTAATGATATTCTTGGAATCTAAATAAAATTGTTTGATTCATGTAATTATTTGTATACAAGTAAGTATTTATTTGATTTTATTATTATATTTGTAATTTAATTTAATTAAAAACTAAAATTGACTAGTATATAAAAACTTTTTGTTACCCATTATTTATGTTTTTATTGACAATTTTCTGAATAATTTAAATATTTACGATTATTTCCAGGAATGAAGAGAAATTGTGCAATTAAATACTATGAGCAGTCAATAACATACATTAATTTTCATTCAACAAGTACCTAGAACCATTACCTAACAATCTTATAAAATTTTTAAAAATGATCTAATAAATTTTTTCAATTATTTTAAAACTTAGTTAATTTAATTAATATTTTAATTGATAAGTACTATTTTTTTTACAATTTGCGTCTATGTTGAAACTTTTTTTAAAATTTTATTCAAAGTACTAACAAATTTTATTAAAGATCTATCAAAACTTGTCAAAAATTATAAAACTTTGGTAATTTTAATAAGTATTACTAAATAACTACTATTTTCTTACCAATTTGCTGAAGGTCTTATTTTAAAATTTCTGCAAAGTACTAACATTATTTACAAATTAATCAGTTTTATTTAAAATTTAACAACTTTCTCATAACTTTAATCAGATTCTAATCATAATTTAAGTATAAGTCTTATTTTTACAAAGAAAATACATACACATTTGAATTTTTAGTAGGTTTTATCAGTATCTATCATTACACAAGTACCTTTTCAAGTAGTTTTTAAGCTTTGTTAGAAATTCAACTTATTTAGTGGTTGGTCGATATTCATTTAATTTCTAGTAATGTGGTAGAAGCTAATTATTTTATCTATTAACTTTATTCAATGATGTTTAGAAACTTAAAAATCTAATAATTTTCAATAAATATATGAAAATTTATTTCAAGTACTATGAAAGTAATATTTGTTTTGTGAAATTAATTTAAGAATACTTTTCTAATCAAGTTTCCTTTTACTAACAATTAGATTAACCACCACTTATCCTTACTAATTAATTTATTATTCATCAACAACAAGAGTTGGAGTGAAAAGAATAGAAAATGTGTAAAAATAAATTAAAGTAAATTTTTGAGCTGTTAGCAATTAATTTATTTAGGGGCATGTGAAAATTTAATGAAAAAGTTGACATTCATCTTTGAAAATAACTTTTAATAATTGTTTATTGTTGATGTAATTAAAAATATTACAAAAATAGCAGAAAAATTTCAAAGTCTTTTAACTAAGTTTTACAAAATAATTTCAATAAATCAAATACAAAACTGTAAACAAAGCAATTAATTTTTATTCATAAAAATACAACAATTGATTGTGCACTTCAATGATTAATAGTTTTTTGATAGCAATAAGGTAACTAAGCAATTAAACAATTTGGAGACATCGTGGATCGATAAAAGAATGAAGAAGATTTTTATTAATATAATTTGTTATTGAAATTGTACTTCTTTTGATTGTTCAAATTTTTATGTGGTTTATTTAATGATTTCTAGGTCAGTAAACAATTTTTGATATTGATTTGTTCAGTAACTAGTTATTGATAACATATTGTGAGTGTGTGAATAAACAAGTATTTTAAGGGGAAATGATTGAGAGAAAATTTCATTTTATTTTTTAAGTGGGTTAAGTTGGTTGAATATAGGTGTTCAAAGTGTAAATATTATTTAAATAGGGAATATTAATGAATAAGTAAATTATTCAATGTCTAGTATGTATATAGCGAGTTGTGCAGTACTCAGTTATTTGTATACAGTACCTAGTGATTGTTTTTCAGTTATTAATCAATGAATTATTCACTGTGTATGAGTTATCAGTATTCAGAAGTTGATACCAAGTAATTATATAACTATGGATTTGGTTTCAATGAATTTGATTAATTGTCGCTTGATAACAACAAGGTAACTAGAGCAACTAAAAATTTACTAATTTGAATACATCAATGATCGATAAAAGAGTGAATAATATTTTTATTAATAAAATTTTAATTTCAACTTGTATTTCTTTAGTTCAACCTCTTATGTGATTTATTTCAAAATTTGTTGGCCAGTAACCTATCATTAATATTTATTGGTTCAGTAACTAGTTCTTGGTAACATATTAGATTTATAGTTAATAACCATGTATTTTAAGGGGAAATTATCGATGAGGAACTAGTTTATTGATATTTTTAAGGGTTTGAGTCGGTTGAATATTGTTATTTAAAGGGTGAATACTATCTAAATGAATATTTTTATGAAAACTAACATTTAATAGAAGAATAATTATTCAACATTGGATAAATTTTTAAAAAAATTGTTGATAAGTGTTTGACAAAAGTTATTGATTTTTACAAAATAATTTCAATGATTTCAATAAAATACAATAATAAAATACAAACTTTTATTCAGAAAAGATAATTTTTTTTGCTAAGTACTCAGTAACTAAACAACTAAGTGATTTACTGATATAGAGGTATTAATGATGTGAAAGAGAATGAAGAAGATTTTATTAATAAATTTGTATTTTAACTTGTATTTCTTGTTATTGTTTAACTTTTTATTTACTTTTATTTAATGTTTGGTTGGTAAGTAACCAAATATTTGTTTATTCAGTAACTAGTTATCGGTTACCTAATTATATACACAAGTAGACGGAAAACCTCAACATGTAGTGGATAGAAGCGAAAAATATACATTCTTATTCTTCGAGAGTGGAAAATGCAGGACAATGGGTTGCAAGAAACCATTACAGGAAAGGGATCTCAAATATCAGATTCAAGATTTACAAATTCAATCATTATCTTTGAACATTGACATGGGTTGTCGAATCAATTTGTATGATTTGTCTAGCAAAACAGAAAACATTTACGATAAAGAGCTGTTAAGACTTGTCAAGTATAATTCGTTGCGTGTGAATGTATTTGCGAGTGGAAAAGTCGTTGTCATGGGGATAAAATCACTTGAATACAACACTCAAGTACAAGAAATATTTAATTTTATAAAACTTAAAGTTAATAATCTTAATACCGACGAAGAAATACTAGATAATTTATTAAGCACCGATTGTGTAAAAATTCAAACGATTGTAAAAATTAACGATGATCGACGAGCAAGAAGCATACGTAATCGAAACAATTCTGATGAATATTGAAGAGTTCTTTCTGAATATGAAGAACAAGCTATGGTATTGTGCTTCTGAATTTTTAGCAACACGGATTTATCAAATGACAGGAATCAACATCGAAGAAATTGTACGGATGCATTACAAATCGGTTCAAGGATCTGGTTTAAAATTTCTAGATGACTGAATTGTTTGTGCAGATCGTTCAATGTTGACTTGTCCATTTAGATGCAGATGCTGAAGGGACTACAAGAAGAAAGATGTTGTCCATATTTTGTTGGCAGAACTAAGAAAAGCTTATTATAAGATGATTTGTGACGATGTAAATTAAACAAATTTTGAATTTGATCTTTTTACGTGTTTATTTTATGTGTTTATTTTTATGTGTTTATTGGTTGAGAATCAATTTTTTATTAAGTATTTAATTGGGTGAATTAATGTTATTGAAATACTTTTATTATTATTATTATTATTATTATTATTATTATTATTATTATTATTATTATTATTATTATTATTATTATTTTTTAAAGTTCATTTTGTTAACTCTAAATTGTTTTAAAAAAATTTACTTTAAAAATTTCAAATCAATATGTTGAGGATACCTAAATAATGAAATAAAATAATTAATAAACATGTAAAATGATTCGGGGAAACAATGAGAAGTGAGTAAGATGTGGTTCTGGAGCCTCATAAAAAGAGAATGAAAAAGAAATGTTGAACAACGAGAATGGAATAAGAGAAAATCAATAAAAACAGACAATTAAATCAAAGAAGGTCATTTATAATTAACAAGTGCAAATTTTGGAAAACAAAAACAAAAACAAAATTCGCACATCATCTCGAAAGCCCTTTCAAAATAATGGAAGAAATATTGTTGAAATCCGGGAAAGGGCATCTCCAAAAAAATGATTATCTGGACAGCTGTCATCGATCATGGTGGCCCAAAAGGAATTAGCGGTAAGAGATTCTATTCGACAGCAGTAAGGGTTATTGGATGATGGAGTATAAAAAGGAAGCGCAATTGAAATCAAACACAAAAAATTTAAGAGAAAACTTGCGAAAGGCCAAACTACGAAAGACAAAAATTGTGAGAGACAAGAAATTTGCAGGAGACAAGGGATTGCAGAAGATAAAGAAAGACAAAAAAGAAGTTAAAAGAGAAATTTGAAACAGAAATTAAGTAAGTTCAAAGCAAAGCGAAGCAACTAAATCAGAGTTACCGATCTCAGAAACCCACCACAGTAGTCAGTTGATTGTAAAGCTAATTGATCCGAAAAGGGCTATTCTTCCCGAAGGGTCGCAATAAGCACTAAGTGTGATCGATTGATAATTCGTTGTGTCATTTTAAAGTGGAAATAAAGTTTATTAATCAATAAAGTTTATATCGTTTGGAGTTCGTTTAAGGTACGCTTGGAGTCAGATCGACAATAATTTCTATTCAAATTCACCGACAACCCCAACAAATACATAAAAAATTTAAAATCATTTCAAAAAATTTAAAACATCAAAAAAATATCACCAAACTAAATTCAAAATAAATACGTCAAATTCAAAATATTTTTTCAAAAAAATGTGCCCACACAAAAATTAATTATCCTGATTACATAATTATGTAATCAAGATAATCAGAGATTAATTACGTAATTGCATATTTAATCTGTCTCAAAAGGGTAGAGGGTATGCGCCGGTGTGCTCCTAACTACCTACTAACCAAGTATCTTGTGAAAAAATAATAACTGATCAATCAATTTAAACAATTTAATAATTAGTGGATTAAAATATTTTAGATTGGAAAATGTTTTGGTGATGAATGGGAAGTATAAAATCAACGAGTTGTAAACTTTTCATTGACATTGTGTAGAAATATGCAGAAGCCTCTGTACATTGACAAAATTTCTTGTTGGCTCTTTTCAGGGGTAACAATGCAATTTCGGCTGATGAATTTTTATTTTCAAAGAAATTTGTCATTTTTACGAAAATGACATAACAATGTTTCAGATACAAGGTATCCATATGTTTGTTACTTATTATAAAGAATACCATTTTAACAAATTCAGTTTGAATATTTCCTCACTTGTCAGTGGGAAAAATAAATATAATTAAAAAATGAATTGTAAAAATTAAAATCTAACTTTTAAAATGAATGTCAAATTAATATAAAATAAAATTATTTTTGGTGATAAATCTTGTCTCTCAAAATCCATCTATTTAAACAAAATAAGAAATATTTGAACAAATTATATTATATTTTCCTTGAACTCATCTTAGTCTGTTCTGAAATATTTAATTTAACAAGCCCAAAATATCTGTATTTACACAAGTGGTACTCAGTTTAAGAGATAATTATAATTTCACTTCAAGTCCTCAATGTAGTTTTGAACCTACTTGAGCTTAAGTCAAGAATCATGATGCCTAATAGGATTTTCCAAATAAAAATCATTGTCCGTAAACCTAAATTTACAAAAAGTTATTGAAATATTGGGATTGACAATTTATGAGAATTTACAAAATAATAATAATAATAATAATAATAATAATAAAAATAATAATATTATCATGACAATAATATAATAATAATGGTAATAATAATTTATAATAAAATATGCAAATATTTGAACTATTTTAACACATTAACTGTCATTTTCGAGTCTAAAAAAATATTTATTTAACCCTTGCTGAAGACTTTTGATTAAAACCTCAAATACACCTACTTTCATTTTACAAACAATATTACACCAAGGTGAACTCACATAGATTCTATACACCGGTTTCACCTGAATAACAACTCCTATAACAAATGAAAAAATCAATAACGTTATAATATAGAGACAAGTATACTTACCCGTGTCTGCATGTAATTTGTTCATCTGAATAAACACTTACATCGAGCCACGCTGAGACAAATCACTTATAAAATGTAAAAAGAAAATCAATAAATTTATAACATGTAAACACACCAACTCACCTTAAGGTTGTTTGTAAAATTGTCACTGAGACAAACCCTACACTTTAAAAATCAAAAAGTGATAGAGAAATAAAATAATGCACATTAACACAACCCATAATAAAACATGCATGTAAACTTTTAACATGTAGCCATCAGGAGTTGATATTTTTAGATTAAAAATTTTTAAACTAAATTTTGAGGATTTTGCTAGGAAATTTCGAGTAAATGAGGATGTATCTGCACATGATTTACCCTTAAAACTAAAATTAATTTTATTTTTCACACATTTCTGTCGAAAAAAAACAAAACCTGAAATCCGAAAAAAAGCATAAATTTTTAAAAGGTTTAAAAAATAATCATAAACCAAATTATTTTGTGTACATATTCGAAGAATTTTTTTCAAAGATGTATAAAAAATATAATTATTTAATGCAATTAATAATTTTATAACTTCAAAAATAATTTAACTCACTTTTTTGAATAATTTCCGAAAAATAAGTTATCATAAAATAAATCATTTCCTGAATATTTATAATCATTATTAATAATAATATACATAAGCTTGTAGATCCAAAGTTATAATTATAAATTTGAATAATGATTTAATTTCCTTGTAAAATCATAATTCAACTCTTAAAACTTTATAACTCTAAGCTTATAACTTTAAAAAATAACTTACTTTGCAGCCATTTCAGAAAATAAATTCAAATAAGCTGATATTCCAATATGTTTCAACTTGCATTATAGCGGAATTTATCTGAACTTCGCTTGGTGTATATTATAGGAAAGAAGGAAATTGAAGAAAGATTTTTTTAAACCTAAACACATAATACATAGTAAATAATGTATTCAAACCTTCAAAATGTAGAAATGTTCATTTCAATAAAAACTCTATATAAAACTATTTTTAGTATCTTTTTAGCAATTTATTTTTAAAAATAAGCCGAAAAACTTTGAAAAAAATACCAATAATTCTACTTTGAATTGTAGCAAAAGTTAAGAAATAATTTCGTAAGATTTTACATGAAATTCAATCAATTTAATATTTTTACAACATTTAAGATACTTTAAAAATATCCATCGAAACTCTAGGTTTTTAAGGAAATGAAAAGATTATAATGTAACATTTAACTTGTACTTAAAATAAATTGAGTTTTTACCTCATTTGCAATTTACCAGGAGCAGTGGAACCAGAACCTTAAAATGAGGAGTTTAAAAAACGGAAAACATAAGTTTTCCGATAACTTAAGTTTAAAAATAATATTTTTTATAAAGTATAAAAAATCCAAATCATTAATACCATTCAAAATGGGGAAGCTTTTTATAAATTTGGGAAAATAACGAAAATTTCCAAAGCCTCATAGAATCAATAATTATAAAATCAATAAATATCAAAAATTTGGATTTTCAAAAGGTAAAAAAGATGGCAGCTAAAACGAATTTCCAAGAAACAGAGAAATAGTTTATTCGAATATAAAACCTTTTTAATAATAAATTTTATTTTAATAATTTTTTTCCACTTAATCGGATTTACATTTATTCAAAAATAATTCCATTAATTTACATTAATTGGCATAAATTCAAAAAAAAACTCAAAGAAGATTAATAATAGTAATTTAAAATAGACGTTGATGAAAAGTATTATTAAAGAGCTTAAATAATGATCATATAAATATAGGAAATCACAATCCAAGCCTTAACATATACTTTATTAAAAATTTTACCTGTCAGCCATTTTAAAAATGTCTAATTCATACAATTAATCATAATCGTAGTTGAATGTTCATTAAAACCTCTATTATAGAAGTTTTTAATGAACTGAATCAGGTGTAGGAAGGAAGGAATTTGAAAAAATCTTTTTTAACACATAGGCATATTACATAGTAAACAATGCATACAAACCTTCAAAATGCAGAAATTTACAGATGAATACCAACTATATATATATATATATATATATATTACTATTTTTAAATTTTTTAGACAATTTTTTTAAAATAATAGCGGCGAAATTATTTGAAGAAAATTCCCATAACTCTACATTGAGTTGTTGAGAAAATTATGAAATAATTTCGTAAGATAATTCATTAAATTGAATCAATTTAATATTTTCACAGCATATCAGATATTTCAGAAATATCCATCGAAACTTTAGGTTTTCGCAGATATGAAGAGATAACAATGTAATAATTACCTTGGAGTTAAAATAAATTCATTTTTACAGCATTTGTAATTTACCAAGAGCAATGGAGCTAGGACCTTCAAACGTGGAGTTATAAAGATCGGAAAACGTAATTTTTTCGTTAACTTAATATTAAAAATAATAAATCCGAATGCTATTGAAAATGGCGTAGAGTTTTTATAAATTTGAAAAATATATATGGAAATTTCCAAAGCCTAAAAATCAATAAATATCAAAAATTTAGATTTCTGTCAAAAGGATAAAAAGGTAACAGCCAAAAAAATTTCCGAGGAACAGAGAAATAATTTATTAGAATATAGAAACTTTTTGGTAAAAAATTTTTTTTTTCATTAATTTTACTTTTAAATTTATCTGACTTACAGTAAATAGAAATATAAATCTATTAATTGTCATAAATTGAATAATATTCCTAAAAACCTAAAGAAAATTAATTACAAATAAATTTTAAATAAATGTTGATACAAAGTATTATTTAAGAGCTTGAATAATGATCTTATAACTTTCCGAGACCACAATCAAAGCCTTAAAATTTACTTAATTAAAAAATTTACTTACCAGCCATTTTAAAATGACTTATACAGAAACTGCATAATAACTGGAGTCAGATGTTTATTTAAATAATTTTATAATATAAATAAATCATCTTGATGTTGTTTTTGGAAGACACACTATAGAAAATTAAAGTTTCAGAAAAATAAAATAATGCACCAAACACGACACATAATAAAAAAATGCATGCTAACTTTCAACGTGTAGCCAAGCTGTGTTTAGATATACTTCTATACTAACTTAATCATAGACATTTTTAGAAAACAAAAAATGGCGGAAATATTGTTAATTTAAATTCTGAGGATTCTGTTCCAAATTTTCGAGTAAATTAGTATATGTAATCTTAAGATTTATTTTAAAATTGGAATTTACGAAATATTTCATAAGTATTTTTTTTATTACTTCAAAAAAAATTAACTCAATTTTTTGAATTAAGAGCTTGAATAATGATTTCATTTCCTTATGAAATCATAATATATTCTTAAAAATAACTTCAAAGATGACTGAAATACGCTTGATATTTTACAAGAACATAAAATCCAGTAAGTTAATTTACATATTAACTTGTATTATATAGAATTTATCTCATCAATTTTTGGTATAAGTTTACAAATATTGCTTATTCTACTAAATAAGTAATGTTCTTGAATTCAAATAAAATAATGACGGACAATTCGTCTAATATTACATTCATTAGAATTCATAAACAAGACCTGAACACAAACGAATCTATCTATGAGATAGGTTTCACATAAAAGAAAATACCAATACATTTCTAAATTCTGCAATATTATCAAATGTGTCACACTAAAAATGTACATAAACAGCTGACAAACCAATTTCATACATATTAACATAAGGATTTCCAATTTACATATGATCATTTTATACTCTTATAAGAAACGGTTTAGAATATCCATTATTCTGAAACAATTCCCATTTATGTCAAATGGAATGATAAATATGAAAAAATCTTCTTTTCAGCATTTTGCATGTTTATTTTTATTCACAAAAACCATATTATAAAGATATTAACTTATAATTGCTGTTTTTCTATATATCTCTGTTTCTAACCTACTTTTTTCATTTTATTACCAGCTCCAAACAAACGATAAGACAACTTTTTCATCTTCATACGAGATTTCGGTTTCTTTATTATTAGTTTATGAAAGCGTCCAAAAGTTTACTAATATATCGAGAGTCAAAAATGGCACCTCGGTGAATCTCCTAAACGGTTGAAATGGAGCATTTAAAATACCTATTTATAGTTTATAGCCAAAATACAGAACCTCGTTGAGAAAAATGTTCTCAGAAATCATTTTCCTTTAGCAATTATTCTTAAGAAGTTTCTTAGTGTTAAAGATACAAACATAATAAAAAATTTAAGTATTAAATGAAAATTTTTGTGGAGAAAAAATATTTAAATCAGAGAGTGTCGTTCCGGAACTCAAAGAAAATTTGAGTATAAACAATGAAAATTGAGAAGAGAAATAAATTAAATTAAACAAAATATACTACAAGGTCGTTATTAATTAATAAGTGCAAATGAAAAAGAGAAAATCAGAAAAAACAATTTAAGAATAAAATTTCCTTAACTTAAGAGTTAATCCAAAATAACAAACGAATTATTGGAACATTCGGATAAATTAAAAATGAGGAAAAATTTTTTATTTACAGCTATTTGAGATAAGATACCAGGAATAAATGGAAATGGCGGATGTGGTAAAGAAGAAAACAAAAACAAAAAGAATTATCTCAAATTCCAGAAAATAACTTAAGGTTATAAATATAATTATTTATTTAAAAGTTCAAAAATGTGCAAAGTGCATTGCTGACTATAGTCAGAAGTATATCTTGGTTATTCTTATTAGTTTGTAGAGACATCTTATATGAAAGATGTTTTCGATGCCGTGACACAAGATTATCCAATAAAATCAAGGAAAAGCTTTCTTTTTCTTAAAAATTTATGTTTTAAAGGAACCATCTTGGAAACATAAGGTTCGTGTCATAATTGAATTGAGATCTCAAATCTTTGTTCAAATATATATTATTGATGCTCGAAATATGAATATTTGTTTAAGTAAACTCATTTTATTAATATATAGAGCCCGCATGATTAAGGATTTTGATACCAATGTTTCTGTTTTAGATGTAATTCATGACGGGGATCTCAAATCTTTGTTTAAAAATAAAATATTTGCGCGGGAAATTCAAAATTCTTAATATAAAAATTTACATTTTATCTTTTGAATAAATTAATCATCAAAATATTATAAAAATTATTTTCACATCAAGTCAGTAACAATGAAACATTTATTAAAACCAATCTATTTGTAATATAATATTGCTTCATATGTATACAAATCGTTAACCAGAATATTTATTGTTTGTTTTCTTTTCTAAGTAATACATTCTTGACATTTGAGTGTTTGCTTTTCATATCCGTACATTATAATTTATGATGAAAAATGATACGTTCAATGTTGATCCCTGTTGCCTGAAATATTTTGTTTGGTATAATTTCGGAGCGCAATTCATAATATCCTCTTTTATTTCAAAAATATTTTTGTTATTTTAATAACAAGAATTTTTATTTAATAATCTAAACAAAATTTATAAATAATAAATATAAAAACAGAATTTTACCGATTTTTGAAAGGTGAATCATTGGATTTGATATTCCCATTCCTTATCCTCTTGATTCCACTCGTTCCTTTTTCGTTCCTTTTGTTCATTATTACCATCATCTACAAAAAAGGTGAATTTTCAAAAATAAGATATTAAGTATCCTTTGGCTAAATGAGTCCCAACTTGAGCAATAGCAACTTCAAAAACTTGTCTAATTTCTTCTTTATCAGTTAAATATCCTAACATAAATTTGCAATATTCAAACCATACATCGACACTTCTATTATCTTCAATTGCACGAATGAATAGATCACATATGAAATCTTTGTCTGAATTAATAGACTTTTCATCATTGATCCAATCAATCCACATTTCAGGAGACAATGGATAACAAATATGCATGGTTTCTCTTGATTCTCTTTCTTCCATCATCTTTTCTGAATGTTTTAGTGCATTAATTAACTTCCAATGAGAATCATAATCAAAAAGATTTTTTTAAAGATTTTCTCTATACATATCAATTTTCATAATTTCCACTGAAAAATCTTCTGATTTCGAATCACTACTAAATAAATCATTATCGATCATATGAAACATTTTTAAAATATGTTTTCTTTATAAGACAAATTCGTTTTATTGTTAGCAATTTAATTTATTAAAATAATTCTAACTACAAATCTTCAAAAGCATTGACCACAATTCAAACAAATTTTTAAATTTACAATACCGAGAAAAAACTAATACACACTAACTCTAATAAACAATATACAAATAAAAGTATATTTTACATAAAAAAATAAAAATAAACCCAATTCAAGATTCAACATGAAAAGATTGTTAAAATTTACAATATTTATGGTGATGTTGAAACAATCAATTCATTTACATCGTTTTCAATCTTTTGAACAATCCACTTATAATTCAGAGTCTTTAATCCGAGTACAACTATTTTCCTACTAGAAAATAAATTTGCACACAATGATTTATAAGTTACAAGTTGCAATTCAGGGAATATTTCCGGTTCATATATACATTTTGTTTTCTTTGATAAATATTGCAAGTTGATTTTTTTGTTTTATGTCGTTAGTGATTGTACATGATTTTAGTTGAACATCTTTAATATCATAATGTATGCTTTCATGAGGTTTCTTACAACCCATTATTTACCATTTCCCTGACTTGAAAAATATTAGCATTTGGAATCTAAAATATTGAATGCCATGGAATAAGGAATTCATCAAGTCTCATCAATCAACAACATACATTCATAAAATCATTTATTAAATTGTTGATCCTGTTAATCATTTGCTTTAATTAATTAAAATAACTAAAAAATTAATTAAATTAAATTAATTAATTATATTCACAAAATTGTAAATGATTGAAAATTGTTTTCAGTTCTCACAAAAATATTGTTAATTTCAAAGTGAATTAAAATTTATTTAATAAATAATGAAGACTTGCCAAAATTTGAGTGAAGTGAGACTCGTCAGGAATATACGACAGCTAATCACAGAAATCAGGATGCAATTAACATTTTAAACATTATACATAAAAAGTCAAATATAAAAGTATTATACCGGATTATAATGGTATGCAAATCAACTCTGAGTAAGAGATGAAATTTGTCTGCTGTGTTTCAATTTCCGTATAATTTTCCAGAGAACTCCACAAATTGCTTGAGAATGACGAATAAAAATTAAAAATGCTGAAATCAGATTAAGTTTCAAAGAACATTTATCTTATGAATTGAGATTTTATTGCAAAAAAATAAATTCTGTTATGTCAACCAAATAAAATAATAAATGGTGTTATTATGGAAATAAAATCTAAAGTAATTTATTAATGAATGTTTAATAAATGTTTAATAAAATATAAACTTTTGTTATTCAATGATATTCATGATAAAATATCCATGGTAAATTTGATATTTGGTTAATGAAAATATGGTCATACAATTTGATTATACAAATTGAATTATTCTTAAAATTTATTTATAACGCATATCAAGTTTATTCAAATCACAGCAAAAAATAGTTAAGTGGTTGTGAATTAAAAAAGTGTAGGTTTGAAAAACAATTATCCGGTTTTTGATGTAATTAGTCTCAATTTTTTGTTGATTTAATTGTTCATCAATGATTAAAATGTTATGGAGAGAACAGTATAAAAAGAAATCTGTTAAAGAGACAATTTTTCCAGTTGGTCGAAGAAAAGTGCACCAAAAGAATTATTGAAGAAAAGCTAGTGTAGGTCAGTGAAGCGAAATAAATAAACTTTCAGCATAAATTTAAACCATTTTCTTTCACGTTAACAATTAATTTCAGAAACAAAAGTGCAAATCGTGTGACAATTTGTGAGTTCGTGTTAGAAATCATTAAACGTAGTCTGTGTTGGGTTTGGGATTATTTGATTTATAAAAGGGAACATGAGGAGTAAGAGATTAACCGACTTGTTAAAAAATAAATCGACAATATATATATATTATTAAAATTTATCTTTAATTCTATTAATTTGTTTCCGCTAAATTAATTGAATTTATTCACTCTGTTTCAATTATTTTTAAAGAAAATAAAATCAGACAGAAACTGTTTAAAAAAAATTTTATTTTTTGATTTTGTTTTGAACAAATCTGATTTATGTGTAATTTGAAAATGAAAACAAGAAATTTCAAAGTTATTATTGATTAGTTTCTATTTGTTTTAATTGTAGTCTCTGAAAATTGTTGTAAACTAATTATCAATGATTTAAACTCGAATGAAAACATTTTTTGTCAAATTTCACTGGGTAGAAAATATAACGAACAAATATGTTATAGCCCGCCCGCAACCTGATAAATTCTTTTGTCTTGTTGCCGTAAAATGATAAAGTTTATGAATGAAATTAAAAATTGACAATTATTAGTCTGTTTTAATTAACAATGAATTCTAAATGATATAAATTTTATAGATTAAACACAAATACAACCTTGTTTCCAGTAAACTTTTTATTGTAGAATATTTGTATATTTAACCCTATTATTGTCAAAATAGCAGTGTTAAAAACGATTCTAATTGAATCCCAAAATCCCGAAATTATT
The DNA here is from genome assembly GCA_022537955.1 of Schmidtea mediterranea. Classification (NCBI taxonomy): domain Eukaryota; kingdom Metazoa; phylum Platyhelminthes; order Tricladida; family Dugesiidae; genus Schmidtea; species Schmidtea mediterranea. Next base: position 288,931,667 of record CM039679.1, read on the forward strand.
GCAATTCCTTACTAGATCTAACCTAAATATCAAAATCTACATTTTAATTGAAAATACTAATGGATCATGGAATTATCAGTGAAATATACCCAATAGGAATTAATAGATTAAACTTAAATGAAAAGTAAGGAAACAAAAAAACATAAAACTTTATTGAGAATCTATTTGAGATTACAGAGTAACAGATAATTTCTGGTGATGTAAATTGTTCAAATCTTTGCAAAACACGCGTAGAAAAGAACAATCGAATCAAAAGTGTCAATATTTAGAAAGGTGAATTAATAGTCAATGACTTTTAAATTGAATTTAAATATGATGATATTCCTTATTGAAATAAATACTGACAAATTCTTGGTTCTCAAATTGGTTTATTTTGTCGTATTTATAAAAGTGAATAACGGGTTGTTATTTTATTGAATCAATAAATTTGATATTGTCAAGAGTTCATTACTACTTTTATTAGTGCACACAAGGAGAGAAATCAATTATAGTTAAAATATAAATCACTAAAATAATTAAAATGCATTGCAACAAGAAAAAAGAAATGAAATATTTTTTATCATATCTCTTCTAATGAGTTATAATAAAAAATATCAAATAAAACTCTATTAATACAGCATTTTCACATAAAAATAACCGCTAAAGAAATAATTTTAAGATATGATGAGTGTTTTCACTAATAAATTCATTAATAAAAAACAAGTATATTGGTCAGATAAAATAAAAATTAAAAAAAAACTAAATTTTAAAATATATTCTTGGCTAGGTATAATGTTGAAACTAACGAACATTTCCACAGGGATTTTGTTTAAACGTTTAAATTATTGTGAAATTAATTGATCTCATTGTTGTTGAATGAATTTCATTTGATTAAAAATATTTAAAAATTCTCTAAAGTCAAAACTTTATAATTGTTGGAAATTTGCCGTAGAAATCTATAAATAATTTATTAAATATTTTTATTAGTAAATTAAAATTTATTTAAATTAAATCCATATTCTAAAAATATTTAATATTTAGATTACATATGATTTTATAAATTAGCAAAATGATGTTGATGATATAAAATATTATTAATCATAAAAGTTTTGCCTTTTCGTAAATTTATTAGAAAAAGTTTTAACTGTAAGATTTATATTAAACAAACTATAAATATACTGTATTGGTGGTTTAAATAGAGAAAATTATTATATATTTTGTTTAAATATTCGAGTATTAAATTAATGATTTCTATATTCAACTTTTACAACTTTAATTATAATTTTTTTCTGTGAAACACATAATTATTTTCAATTATATGATAAATATTACAAAATATTTTTAGTGGATTATTATCAATTGATATGGCTTTATTGTCTACAAACACTGCCTAAGATATAAAATTTAAATAAGAATTTCCAATTATTTATACTTTGTTAAAAACATGAACTGCGATAAGCCGTTAAACTATCATGTATATAGATATAAGAAAATTTATATTATAAGAATATAAGTATAAAACGGTGATTCCTTGGTAGCAGCATAAAATAATATATCAGGTAGTGAATAACAAAATAAGCTCTTGCTGCGAAGTAATAATTATATTGTTTAAAAAAAGTTTCGATTAAAACCTTTCGATTATTCAAACCTTTTTTCAATAATATAATTATTACTTCGTAACAAGGGCTTATTTTGTTATTCACTTATCTGATATATTATAAGAATAATTATTATAATATATTATAAGAAAAAATATTGTTGTGTTTTAATGAAAGTCGGTTTCAAAACTCTGACTGATTGGTGTCCTTATTCAAATAACTCGAACACCTAACACAATAACTATTTATTCAGATTATCACACTTTGTTACAACACTTTTTATACCTTCATTAACATTTCAAACTTTTACTATTTCAAATAACACTTTAGTCTGTACAATTTTGATACACTTTTGCTTGCTATTCTTGCGCTAGGATAAGTCTTCCAACAGGATATTTCCTTTCTGGTACTCTAAGTATAATTATTATTATTACCTCACACTAAATTAAAATTCTCTTTCACAAATTTACTTTTCATTTAAATCCGTCCAAATTTTATCAATCTTTATCTTCGTCCACACTGACAATATATCAAATTTGTTTCTTGCTTATTGGAAATTTGTTGATATGATTTATTGATGTTCAGTAAACTTTATTTTTTTCCTCAAAATCCAATTTTCCTTGGAATACTTTTACTATTGCCGGGTTACCTTTTAATAAGTGCTTTTCCTCAAATCTAAATTTTCACGAATCTAATTGAATAATTTTTTGACATCCTGGGTTTCTTACAATGCGGGTTTTACATTAGTTTTCTATAAATATTTTTATCTGAGCTCCCCTCCCCACCGAATTTAGTTTATCGTAATTGAACTCGTCTCATCTTAGCATTTTAATTATATTTTTCGATTTGATGTTTTTATTGATCTAAACCTGATTTTTGTGATTTTCCTTTTATCTTGTGCCTGCTTTGCTAAACCCCAACAATATTAATTGTTTATCTTCTAGTGAAAAATGAAAATCAGATATTTAATTCTCAAGCCATCATCAAGTGCTACAATATCAACGGCTATTATCACTCCAATTGTCTTATTGTCATTTTTGCTATCGTTAAGATTGTGCATTATGGAATTTGTCTATAGTTCATATAATGTTTGGGTTCGATAATTTATAATGGACTGTTATCCAATTCTGAAATTATTCTATGTTGTTTGAATATTTATCTCTTTGTGTTCATGTGGAATTTTATTTTCATTTAAAATTATGCGCTTTGTAAATTTGGTAATTTAATTTTGCTTTAATTTGAAACTTTAATTGTGATGAATAAACTTCACTGTTGTACATTTTCCGAATTTGATTTAATGTCCAGGTGTTCCTCCACTTCACAAACCTTAATGAATTTAATTGAAATGCGAAAGATTGCAGACATTGATATTTAAGACCTAGACATCATTGAAAATGTTTGAACGTTATTATCAAAAATATTAAAGAATTAAATTTTGAAATCGTTAAGGAAATTTGTGAAAAAAGTAAAACGACCCGACATAATATAAATAAATCCATCAGACAAGTAGGTTAGGGGACACTGTCCGCACACGCAAAATCACCAGTAGCGCCCTCCTCCCGAGGTGACGGATTAAATTACATAAATATGTAATTAATCCAGATTAATCTTGATTGCATAATTATGCAATCAAGATAATTGATTTTTGTGTGTATGTTTATTTTTCTTGAAATTTTTTTTTCAATTTTTTTTCGAATTTTTGGAGCCAATTTTTTCAAAAATTATTTTTCACGCGAATTTTGAAAAAATTTTTTTAATGTATATTTTTTATTGTCAAATATTTTAATGTATATTTTTATTGTAAAGTTTTTAATGTTAATTTTAAGTTAAATTGTTCTAATTGTTTTTAAAATAGAACTTTTAGAGTAAAATTTTTGTAGTATAATTTTAAAAGTCAAATTTTTACACATGTTTTAAAAGTTAAAATTTTTAAAGTAATTAGAGTTAACAAAATAAATTAATATTAAATTTTCAAAATAATAATAATCATAACAAATAATAATATGCATGATATCGACATTAATATATATCACATATAACTTAATAAAAGCTAATTAATACTTATCAAATCAGTACTGAACAACAAAAATATTTAAAAGTCAACAAATTTGTTTTCAAAATTTAAAATAAAAGTTAACTAAAATAAATAATATTATTTTTTTGTAAATATGATAAATATTATATAACTGATATTATAAAATTTCGATTTCGCTTCTGTGGGACTATTTTTATTTTTATTGAATTTTGGAATTTTGGATTATAAAAAAAATTGTGTTTGTTTATTCGTATTAAAAAAGCTTTATGAGCCTTTGCAGAATTTTAAAATTTTGTGGATTCTATAATTCTAGAGGTTTTGGAATTCATAATGTTTTGGTTTGGATGAAAATATAATTTAATTTGGAGTTTAAATCATTTCTTTAGTGGAAGAAGATATTGATTTCTTAGTAGACGGTTATGTTCCAGGAGCTGTGTTTCTGTGAATTGTTAGTCGAGCAAGACATCAAGTTTTTATGATTAGAATGGGTCAGAAAGATAGCCATATTGGACCCGGTATTATGATAAATTTTATTGACATTAAAAATATTTGGGATTATTTAATTCACAATGAGGTTAGTGCAGTACTAAAAGAACAATCAGTTTCGTTAAATGAAGGTGAAACAGGAAAAGACGATTTAAATTATGTTTAAGACAATTAGTTAACTATCTATGTATGTGGAAATTCAAGTAGTTCTTGCGTTATATGCGTCTAAGCATGCAATCGATATCGTTTAGAAGTATAAAATACTGTGACAATTTATAAAGGTAGATTGAATTTTCAGGAAAAGGATTTATAAAAAGATCTATAAAAGAAATTAATTGATGAAAATACTAACAAAACGAGGAAAAAACAGCATCTCAAACAGAGGATGAACAATAATAATATAAGTATATATAAAGAAATAAAAACAGTATTTGTTGAAAAATAAAGAAAATAATTTGAAATTTTTCTGTATTTTTTAATAGACAATGCTATACCGCGTTATTATAACTATGTAATGTTATAATAATAACATAATCATGACTCTAATCTGTGGGACTAACACATCGATGTATAGACAAACTTTATCCCTATATATTTTTATATAATATTTTATTAAATCATACTACTTAGATAAATAAGTATTATATATTAATTTAGTTAATGTATAAAGGTTTGTGATTTGATACCACATGGACAAACAGTCACATACATATGATGCTATAATTTTATTTTATACATTGATAAGGAGTTTTGTGATATTTTGGATTCATTTAGAGTGTATAATATTGAAGTTCCAGAATTATATTTATTTATTTGATATTTTTGCGGTTCATTCTATTTCATTTTGCCATAAATTACTTTAAACATTATATAAAAATTTGAATATACTATCCTACACTTTATCTAAATGTAGAATGATTTATCAAATATCAAAGCATAATTTCAATGAAATAATTACTAAGCTAATAAAAGCTTAGAACATTTATCTATTACCTTTTAAATTAAAATGGTAATTTCTTCATATAAAATGAGAACACCATTTTTAAAAAAAAATTTTTCTGTCATCATCACGCATTAAACAACTTCAATAAAACAATTATACTTATAGTTCTATTATTAATTACATAACTAAATGTGTGGAATCCAATAAAATGTTATTATTCATAATAAAATTAAGTAAAAACTCTTATAGTGAAAGCAGCGATGAAAACAGGATGTGATGGAGGTGCACTCATTCCTCCGTATTTGTAAAAATTTAATATGGGTAATGAGCGCTATTGCATTCAATATCAGAAAAGAGAATTAATGCAACGTTTCACACGAATACTCAAATTCTATTGTTTACATAATAAAACGGGTGTCTGTAGACGTAATATTAAATTTTTGGCTTAATTTATGTCGTTTAAAACTATATAATAAATTTTCTTTCAATTCATAAAAAGTTATTTGAATAATTAAAGTAAATGATATTAACACTCTAATGGTGGGACACACAACATGTGAGTTCTAGCTAGTCCTAACGTTTGTGGCGGGTCACAATACTTATGTTATAGTTTCATTAATAGTTAGTGGCTTTTTACATAACTAGTGTGCTATTTTATTTTTCGACTACCATACAGAAGTCCTTAATCTTTTCAGTAAAGGGCCACATTCAATTTTGTTGGCAAATGGCGAGTTTATAGCGTATAAACTAGAACTAATTTGATTTTAAATTATTTAATTTAATTTTTTTTAATAATTCAGTAAATAACAAAAAAATGAATTTTGATTGAATAAAACAAAACGATTTTTTAAAAATGCATTAAAATTATAATAAATTTCCATAGGAAACCTTTTTTTAAATTCCGATAATTTGATTGATGTGATCGATCGTTTTGCTGTGCTTAAACAATTATTCTAGGTCACATTAATTTTGTTTTATAAGACATCAAATAATATTGTATTATGTGAAAGATTACTTATACATGAGCTGTATCAATAATAACCGTTGTGTTCATTCTTTAATCATTATTTGTTAGATATTAGATGATTGTATCGTAAAGAAACAAGTTTTAAAACATTACACGATACTTTAAAAATCATACCTATCCACTAACAAATCATGTATCCGTAGGTGAATACATGTGGATAATGCAAAACATCAACATACAAACTGTACGTAGTTTTATCGAATTTCGCACTTAATTACGTAATTAGTATTAGACCTATACGATTCATCATTTTATTGAAGATTTTAAGTGCTTGGTGATAACAGCTAAGCTGTCGAAAAATATTACAAAAATATATCTTAATTGGTGTTCTCTAGTTTATTTCTTAATTAAATTTTTAAAAATTATTGTAGTTCCTTCCTGTATTACGTTTTATAACTGTTGGGGTTAACAAAATGCACAAAAGTAAAAATGGAAAATCAATAAAAACATTGATATTCGAAATAATAATTAAAAAGACAAAATCAATTAAAATTTTAAAATAAATAATTATCGATTGAAACGGGTATGGGTGAATGCCAAATGATGAAGCAAATCCAAATATAATAAAATTAAATCGATTGATGGTCCACAGAAGAAAATATTTAATAAAAATAGAAATTAATTAAAAATTAATTGTCTAATGGGAAACCCGAGCTAATGGGAAGTCCGAGCCAACAGAAAACCCGAATAGTGTGAGAAACCCGGAACGTCAATAAATTTTCTAATTACGGAAAACGAAATTGGTTGACGAAGAAAACCGGGATAAAAGAGAAACCCGCCCCCAAAATAATTATTGTAAACAAATGGAAACCCCGGGAGCCCAGAAATAACTAATTTGGTTTTGGACAGAGATGTCAAAAATTCCAAAACCAATTTAGTTTGCGGGTGACTTGAGTTGCGAGATGAGTATAAAAAGAAAATGCAGATCAACAAAATTGCCAGTTGGTCGAAGGGAATATTTCAGATAGCGGAATAAAGGAGGTAATAAACTTAAAGATAAATCAACCAGCCAAACAAATTGCGTACCAGACAGGGACATCTCCCTTTGGAAGACGTATCCCTACTCATTGGATTTTGTGAAATCGTGCAGAGTAATTGTGTAGAGTATTGTAAGTCGATTTTTGTGAAAGTTGTGATATATAAATTGGAAATAAATCTTATTGTGTTGGGTTAATTAAATCGATTAAAGAAGGACACCAAGGAGTCAGACCTAAGCACCGACTTTTTATATAAAAACCCAACATAACTATCATTATTATATCATAAATCTACAGTAAATTTATTTATGTGTTTAAATGAAGTAAACAAAATCTAGTGTAAGTTAAATAAAAATATTCAATAAAAATAAATATTTTTATTTTATACATAAATTTGAGAAGAATAAGCAAGTTAAATTAAAATATATAATATTATATTATAATTTACAAAATCTTGTAATGAAAATATTTAAATTATTGTAATTTAGAGAATTCGAAACTATTTTCAATTTAATAAAATATCTATTTTACTTTTTAAAGAAGTTATCATATGTTAAAAATACTTTAATCTATTAAAGTAAGTTATGTATCGCATCGATTTCTCTGACAATACAGAAGTTGATGGCACTCCAGGACATATCAGTCACCTGTAGACGATCACCAAATCCCAAAACGTCACCAAGAAACTTGAAGCGGAAAACGCAAACAACCTTCTCCACCCACAATCCAGAACTCTGCCAATTACAAGAATCAGAAAAGAGCACAAACCTCCAGAGTAGCTGAAGGACTATGAATTTTATCCAAAGATCACGTGGAAGTGTAATAATATTGTATTATATATGTGAAGGCTAATCATGACATTGTAGGACGATTTCCATTACGTCATACTCAGGAAATGTAGTGATTGTGACCCATATATTACGCTGAGGAATTTTAAGCGAATATATATAAATCGTTTATTAATAAAACTTCTTAGTTGCTTCTAACATTCTTATGGATTTACATAAAAAAAAGGTTCATTTGAGGATTATCCTTATAGAAATAAACATTATTTCGCTAGATATTACTCCATGAATTCACATGAATAATGGATGCTACCACTTCTTGCAAAAGACAATCTGAAAGTAAATTGAAATTACTTGAAATAAATAAAATATATTAAAACAACAACATTAATAAAAAATAAATATTTTAAATTTTCATGTCAAAAGTTTCCGTTGTCGAAAAATGGCTGACGGTTTTTGAATAAGAGATTAAAACTTATTTTATAAATTTATAATGAATAATTCTTGTTTTAATTTCCGAGCTAAAATTTCAATTATACGCCCTAGGAAAGTTTATGTAAATATTTTTTGCATCATTGAATTTCTTTTTAAATTAAACAAATTTAACTTTGTAAAATCTAACGAATACTTTCAATGGACATATTTCTAACGGTCGTTTGTAGTTCGTTTAAAATATTAAAATCTTTCAAAAACAAAAAAAATGGTTAAAAATGACGACTTATTTACTTTTTCAATAATAGTAAATAAAGAATTATTTTACACCTCCAGCTCATTACATTTCGCTGCGTTTATTGCAGTGAAAGAATTAGTTTAGAAATTTCAAAATTTATATTTTTATTATAATCAAGTAAAAAATTAAATAAAAATGACCATGATTTAATTATTAGAAAACATAAACCAAACATAAATCTAAAAATATATCGTAAAAGGAAACTACTGATATCATCAGTTAATAAAAAATAACGCTTATAATTTTTCAAGATCATCGTCATTGAACAACGTTCTTATAATTATTATTATTATTATTATTATTATTATTATTATTATTATTATTATTATTATTATTATTATTATTATTATTATTATTATTATTATTATTATTATTATTATTATTATTATTATTATTATTATTATTATTATATTATTATTATTATTATTATAAAGTTAGTTTTTATAGAAATACCCGTTACTTTTATTCAGGGCTCAACATGACGTTTTGGAAAATAAGACCAACAATTTACTCAGGTAGATGTAAATATATGTAATGAAGTTAACTTTAGAACGATATATATGACCTGTGAGTGGAACTATCAAGAACGTAAAAGCAAGTTTGCTCAAAAGTAGTTTGTCTTTTGAAAGAATACGTGAATTATTTTTAACCGCATAATGATACTAGCCACATACCACATGTTGTAAGTTAAAACGCAAAAATTTAATTTATTTTTCAATGATATGCATTTACATTCATACATAAATCTATTTTGCATTTATTTTATCATGTATCAATTCAAAAAAACAACACAAAATTGTGTTCGGTAATATTAATCAATTCCTTCAGTCGACAATTATCAAGAACTTGAGAAAGGAGATGATGAGTTGTTATATCAATGTGTGCAACATTGCACCAATTACATATATATTCATAAACGAGATCGTAATAACCTGAAATTAAAATTTGAAATCTACTTATAAACACGATGAAAATTTAATAATACAAAATAACAACTCTCAAACAAGCATATTTATATCAAACAAAACCAATTAATTTATTGATAGTTGTTCATTCACCGAATTCTTACATTTCTTTCCAAAAGTTCAAAATCCTTCTCTTAAAAACTAGAACAGGCAAATATTTTTAAAATTTATTGTAACAATCGCTAAACCTTAGCATTGATTAAAATATAAATACATTTAAATCAGCGATGACCAAACTGTGGAATATAATTTCTCGGCCCACAAATCGTCTAATAAATCAAATATATAATTTTATTTTATAACTTTTTAATATGATTGGAAAAACCCTTTGGCACATCAAATCATGTTAGGTTTTTTGGCCCAAGTAAAAATATGAATTAAGCTTTGTCTATACTTTGTTACAGTTAAAACTCAATAGAATTGAATTAAATTCCGGTTTACTACAATTTAAATTTCTTCTAAAACCAGTTTGTTTTACATTGAAAATTATATGAAATTATTGTAATTAGGTAAAACATGCAAAAAAGAGACATAGATGCACAATATATTTATTTTGACGACAAATCTCCAAAACACTTTTATAGCCCTTCGTTGGTTTTTTAATTATTGATACAGAATACACAAACATACCGACATTCAAACACAAACATCAAAAACCATAAATAAAATCTGATCTTGAAACTACAATTTTGACATTTTGTTACTTAATAAGTTGATTTAATTAAATACACAGTAATCATTAATTATCTTTCCGTGCAATAGCAAAACATTACTGTAGTAAACATACTCCTTATTTAAAAAGTTTTAATTGAACTATTTTATAAAGAATTAAATTTTACCTATACTTTGTTACAATGAAAACTCTATAAAATAATGTTAACTAGGTGGAAAATTCAACCTTTGCAGCAAACACGTGTATAGCACACACAAACATCATTTTATATTTCTGATCAATCAATACTGCAGAAAACTAAATTATGTATATGTATGGCTACACTAATAAAATGATCTCTTTTAAAATAAATTATCATGTAAAAAATATTATTTAAAAACTAACAACTGAATAAATCATGAATAAATCTTGATACTGTATTTCGTTTCAAATTTCTGAAGTTTTCCTTTAATTTAGCTTCAAATAAAATTTTCCACAAATGTAAAAGGATTGTAATGATAGAGATAAAATTTACAAAAAAATAAAACCCGTCGATTTTCAGTCTTTGAAATAAAATTATAGGGAAATTTGAATTAAATTTTTTTTATTCTAGTAATTATTCATAAAATTATGTAAACAGAGAAAATGTGTTTTTTTAATACTGTAATTTGGGGTGGTATATAGAACGCTAATATGTAAAGCGATGTGAATACTTGTGTTTTGAAAGTGTTTAAAAAATTAGGATGTGAAATCTAGTGCATATGATTTAGTTTGTTATATTGTTTTTATTTTAAATGAAAAATTTTAAATTTAATAAAAAATATTATAAAATAGATCTTCGAGGTTATCAATCAAAGCCTTTATTTATTACCATTTTGCTAAGACATTGTTCAATCAATATTCAAGAAATTGTTCGTTACTTATTCTGCTAATAATTGTCAAAGATCTAATCAAATCCTTTATATTGTTTATAATTCCTTCAACAATAGTATGAAAATTTAAACTTTTATGATCAAGTACAACTATTTTACCATTGAGTTTTATTTTGTATAACTTATACAATACTCTATAAGTTATAACTTATACAGTAAAAGACTCATATATACACATGTTATATTAATAACCTTGATAAATTATTCAAATTAATAGATTGTCCAATATTTGTAACTACTGTAACACTTTGGAGTTGAATATCAATGAGATCATATTAGGTCATGAAAAAAGTTCCCAGGCAGCAGCAGCAAGTGAATTTACAAAGCACTTTGCATACATGGAAGTTATAAGTTAATAAACTCTTTTTACTTGAATTCATTTAATTTTGTACTGTTTAGCTTTCATTGTCATTCTATATGTTGAAATTGTAATCCAAAATTGCTCCGGAACTTTTTACACAACCTAGTATTATAATTTTTTCAACTTGATAGGTTTCTTACAACCCATTGTACGAAATTTATCTTTTTTGAAACGTATAAGTATATTTTCTAATTTTTTCAACATGTTGTGGTTTACTTGTAGAGAAATTCAACATTTCGACAGTTTCCAAAGATACACGACATTTATAATTAATATTTCTATTTCAATTAATATTAATCTGTTTATTTCGTTATGCAATCCTAATGGTAAAAGATCACGGCAAAATGATATTTTATAATTGCAATATTTGCTTCATTACTTACTTGCCACTTCTATTTGTAGTGAAATTATTAAATACTGCTGTTTAAAATAAGGATTAAATATGGAACAATCATACTTTGGCAACGTTCGTGATGACTGTTTTATAATTACTGAACATATTTGTAATGAAATAAAGTGGGAAAATTCAAATTTTATAAAATACTCAAGATGCTTCAATATTTTCTGCTTCTTTCACATGTTTACTATCTACCGCTTGTTGTCATGTGAAAATAGTCCATTCTGAAGTTTAATTTTTTATAAATATTTATAGCCTTCTTTAAATCGTAATTTTATAAAGACATTGTTTTATAATAATTAAAGGCAAAAATTCTTTTCATAGAAATTAAATGTAGTTAATTTTTATTGGTGTAATCTTACGTTTGTTGGAAGGGATGTTTAATATTTGCATCTCTAATGTTGTTTTCGTTAGCAGACTAAACCTATGTAATTTTGTACGACAAATTCGAATATTGTCAACTTTAAGTTCAAAACTCAAAGACTGGTGCAACATAAATATATATATATATATATATAATATATATATATATATATATATAAATATATATAAAAGTTTTTGTAGTTTTCATCTCTGATTACTTTTCATTTTCATTTTAAAATGACATAAAGAGTTTATTTTATTGTTTGACTATGAACCAGATGTTTTCTTGATATTCACAAATTTTCGGCACAGCCTTTTTCAAGTGAAAAGTATTACACAAGATTTATAATGAAGATTTGATCAAACACTTTGCACTGAAAAAGGTTAGTGAAAATTTGTAAAGCCTAAATAAGATAGAAGCATATTTTCCTTATTTTCAAAAAGAGTATATGTAAGAATTCTCAAAAAATCAAACCAAAGATGCTATTCATTGAAATGATCAACATACTTAATTTCAAGATTTTGCTATCTTGATGCAAAGCCAATATTAATGTAAATTGGAATATATCAGATAATCTTATTTTGAAATTTTTCATATTGAAAAAAGTTTAAACAAAGCGTTATTGTTTGACAAATTAAACAAAATTTACTTATTTTTTATATTGAAATTTTAACTTATGTATTTGAAATTTGTGCATTTTTAAGATCTTTACAAAATGAATTCCAATCAAATTTCTCCCCAAAATTCTATCCTTCAAATTTAACATTCAAATTAAAGTTTCCCAAAATAAAAATGACCTGTATTCTACGATTTTAACTCGAGGAACCTGAAACATCAAAATAATAAATAATAATATAATTTTGTAAAGTTGAAATAAATTATCAATTAATGAAAATTCACTGATCAAAGATGTAAAAAAACAATTAATATTAATTATGATTTTAATAATTTTATTTATTGATCATGATAAAAATTTACAGAAAATTGTATCCATTTCAGAAATTGTATCCATTTGCAATTGCTACAATACTTTTTTTTAAAAATTGCGGAAACCTTTGAGAGTTTAGCGTAAGTTTTTGACTTTTAGTTTTTTCGATGGAATATTTTATTATTTATTCAAAATATTAATTGATACTTAATAAAACATATTACAAAATTATATATTAATTTCATCTAATGTTTTTTTATGAATTTGTAAAAATTATTAATTAATAAAAATTTGCGGGAAAGGCTTACATTTTATAGTTTCAAATTATAATTATTACTATTATAAGAAAATGTTGATTTCTTAGTAGCAGCATAAATTAAATGTTAAACAATCGATAAAATACAAGATAATCTTTTTTGTAAGTCTTATTGATATATTATTTCAATTTACTTTAAATTTTAAAAAATTGATAAACGAGATCAGAACACAGTGCAACCGCAGTTTTTGATTTATTAAAAACAACTTGCATACCTTACACGAATTAGAGACGATCTTATACTTTAAATTTACCACCTGTTTACTTAATTTCCTCTTATAATTTTAAAAACCTTCCGAGTACGGCAATGCTAACACAAATTTAGGTTCATTCTTTTTATATTCATTTTTACTATAATAATAATAATAATAATAATAATAATAATAATAATAATAATAATAAATACGATCAATTTAATTAAAATGTTAAAACTAAATTAGTCAGATTGTAGTTATCATGTTTAATTACTCAATTTAAGCATGAAAATTAACATTATATCTGAAGAAATTATATTTTGTCAACCATGTAATTACGTATTTCGTTGACCAATGTTTGGGCTTGATTGAAAAACCCCTATGTAATAATTTAAAAATCCCAGTTTACAAATCATTCAGGCGCACATCTAATTAACCAAAAACAAATTATCAAAAGAAATCTGTCTAAAAATTAAACTTTCAAACAAAAATTGCTTCCATAACACAAATCATTAAAACAAATTATTTCTTAATAGACGAAGCAAGTTCCTTTGAAATTTTAAATCTGGCCATGGGAAATAACTGATGATTTGAAAATATAGATTCATTAAAAAATTACAAATTTTTTCCTTTATCTCAATTATTTTTTTAAGAAATAATTTCGAAATTTATTTTTTAATTATGTCTTAGAAGAAAACAAATTTAAATCGTATTTTTCTTGATTTTGATATGTGTTGGTGAAAAACAATTTTCTGCTTAAATTGTTCTGTTACAGAACATCAAGCATAGTTGTTAATGGCAACATTGGAATGGGAAATTTGATTAATTGGTTATTACATTTAAATCGGCAAGTTAATTTCTGCTCGAGGAAAACGAACCGGATTTTCTACTGGCAGTGGAAGATGAACAAATAGTGTCAGATCGTGGCATCTTTATACACTGACCAAGAATTGTACTATATTTAAACAAAATAATTATTTTGCAACAATTTAAAAGTTATTACAAAATCCTTAATTTGATTTATTTTTCAACCATTCATTAATTATAATAGTACAAACCTTTATAATTATATTTAATTTATTAAAATATTGAAGTTAAATGATTGGCCAAAAACAAAAATAAAAAAATCAAGGTTGTTGTGATATTAAAAAATAGATATAAAGAATAAACTGTTTCGAGCTTTCTCGGATCCTATTAGTATAATGTGAGGATCAAGAATCCATTTTACGTTATTAAGTTATGACTTACCACCATCGGAGGTTAATGGAAACGTTTTTCGTATTTACTACAGTTTGGTAAGAATGACAAAACTGAAAAATTTTGCAATTTGTTTAAGTGTGTCGAAAAACAGGCACGCACCATTACCAAGATTAATTAAAATATATCATCACACATCGGCCCGGAACAATTATTATGAGTGACGAAGTGGTGGTGTATGGGGATTGGGAAAGTTTTGGTTAAGTTCATTTTACGGTCAACTATTCGGAAAATTATGTCGATCCGGAAACATTTGCAACGACTAATCACGTTGAAAGTGTTAATTAAAATTAAAAATAGCCCACGTTAAAAGACGTTGGCATCACGCTTAATGGAATTTTTATGGTGACAAAGATTGGAAAGAATTTTGGTCTGTTTATACAATACGTTAATGAAGTTGATCCTAATAATTAAAAATAGTTTTAAAAACTTTTATTTATTTCTTTATTTCTTTATTAAATTAATTGGGTGGGAGATATTGTGCAAGTGCCCACACATCAAATAATACAAAATAAAGTACATCATATATGAGTCGATAATTAATTTAAATGATGAAACGTAAGAAGATGTAAGCACCGACATAGTTAGAAGAAATACAACGCAGTCATCAAGTATGCCAGATCGAAAAGAAAAAATAATAAATCAAATAATGAATCAAAAAAATCAAATTTTAGGAATGATTATGTTATATTTACACGTGAAGGACGATAAATAAATTAATTACAAGAAATTTGGATGGCATTTATATACGAAGTGCAAAATTTAAGGAAAGTGAGAAAAAATAATTAGATAATGAACATATAAATATTTCATGAAAATTGATTAAGGAATAACGAAAAAAAGAAAAGAAATTTAATAAATAGTTTAATTGTTTTAAACAATCATTAAAATATGCGATATTATTCAGTGAGCAGAGTGATGATTCATACAAATGCTGTTATCGTGAAGAAAATTAAATAACATCTGAAAAAATAAATCTTACTTTTTTGGAAATAAAATGAATAAATCGGTATTCGAGTTTGTGAGCAATGTCAGTCTAACATTACAAATTAATTCATAGAGTGGTATATAATACTTAGGTAGGCATCACAAATTAATATAAATATAAGCCAAAACCTTATTTTAACATGCTCTTTTTCCAGTTTAATAGTTACCTAAGAATGTGTGAAATTGTCAAATAAAATTTTAAGCTTGTATTTTGTGTAATGTAGTCTAATGGTGATAGTGCTCACTGAATCATAAAACAATTGCTAATCCCTTAAATTAAATGTCATCACGATTAATCATTATTCGGATCAAGTTGGAGTCAGGCTAAAAACTGATACATCATACTCTTTGTTATAACTCATGGGCTTGCTTATATAGTGTATCAAAGTAGCTATGTCAAAGTCTTGAACAAAAACTTTTGAAAATTTTTCTAAGTAATGAAGACCCTGCAATTTATGGCAGTAGCATAAATAACGGTAGTATATTAATTTAAAAATAAAATATTTAAAATAGAAAGAGTTAAATTTACCATAATGCTCGATGTCATTCATTGATTTATCGGCACTTGGCATTTTAAACATGTTTAAGAATGATAAGAAATGAATAATCATTCTGTTTTTAATAAATAACAACTAATTAGAGATTGATCAATAAGAAATCAGAGATAGCTCAACAACCAATCAGAGATTGAACAATAAAATTATCTCACTTTTTATATTAGTAACAGATTCTTTATACTATTGGCATATTAAATTTGAGAAATTTGAGAGATTCCTTTATATATATTGAGATATATATTGAAAACAATTGTAAGAAAGAAAGGATCAATCACAGAAGAAGAAGCAGAAAGCAAAAGACTTTTTAAATTTGGTTTTGAGTAATCAGAACTTATTTAAGGTCGAAATATTTCATATTGTTACATTGAAACGAAGATACATAACATTTGTTTGTATCTTTTACATTTTGTTATTCACAAATTGACATGAAATTCATATTTTCAGGATGTCTTTGTTATTTTGTTTTTTAGAAAATGAAAATCCGTTATTACTCAACACGGAAGAAACTGAAACTGATATTGAAAATAGAAATGAGGAAAACGTTGATAGATAAAAATGAAACGATTGATTTAATTAAGTATCAGAATAGTCAATGTGAATTTTATTACTAAATAAATATAAAATTTTATTTTGTTTTAATATTTACTAACGAAAGATTTGAAAGCATTTACTAAAATGCCTTCAATGCATATTTACCAATAAAATACAATAAAGTAAGTCCAAACACAAATAAAAATATTTTTGGATTGTTTTTTTGTCAACTTTTCATATTTCTGTTAATTGAACGGTTTCATTCAAGATTTATTTCCCTGAATCCAAGTTAAAATTTCATTTTAAATTATCTAATTATTATTAAAAATATAATTTATTTTAAACATTATACTTGCAGAGACTATTGGAAGTATTTTTGATAGTATTATGTGATTTTCCAAGTATTATTTTCATGTGCATGAATACGTAACCATTCCATACCAAATTCAAAGTGTGGATGAAATATTGCTTTGAAATAATTTTCTTTGATAATAAATCTCTTCATGATACGCATCTATGAAAAGTCTATAAGAATTTATTTTATATTTTCATGGCACCATTTACTAGAAATTGTAAGCTTGATACAATCTCATCTTTTTTGTTTTGAATTTAAGATCATTTAGAATTTTTATTATACATTTTTCCTGATTCATTTTTGTAAAATATTAAATTTTCTGATTGGTTATACCCTTGAAAAATCATACTCTCGATTATAATTGGATAACATAAGTACGAATAAATACGAAAACATTGTCAAAATACATTATAAGTACATGATTAGCAAAGATATGACTAATAATGACATTAAAAACTATATATCTTTTATTAATTATTTTAGAGATTAGATTCCTTAATATCAAATACTGGACTTACGATGTTCTACAACATACCAGGAGTTGAATCATTGATGAAATTCTTTTAAAAATTCTTTTAAAATTTGAATTTTGAATATCATTTTCTATGACACTATAATATAACATTAAAACATGGTAGAAAAATTTTAAAAGTTTTTAAAATTTAAAAGGTTTACCACACTTCATTCTTGTAAAGAATTTTCATTGACTTTTGAATTTATTTTATATTTAAGAATTTTAAAATTTTAAAATTCGAAGTATCGTAAATCCAATATCTGAAATCATGACAGGAAAATGGATGGTGTACTAGCTCATGGCAAAATAAGCTTCGGACAAAGTCTTGTTTGTTCTTTAGGTCCTTTATAGGCTGAGACCTTGTTCAGGTCACGTGTGCTGAACTGGGAAGCAGGTTGATATCGTAGAGACTCACTCGAATTTTCATATGGTACCTAACAGGTCCTCGGCGAAATCAAAAAAGCCTATGTAAGTTAAAATTATGAGGTTTCAGTAGAAATATAAAATATTGCAATGCTTTTCAATAGATATATGATTATTTAAATAAATTTCTAATTTACTTTAAAATATGAGTTAAACAAAGCGTAAATTTTTGTAAATAGTTAAAGCAATTTATTAGATCGAGAAATAATGGTAGATCTCTGCTCGAATTTTGAAAGATACATAAAGCGGACCACTTGAATAAGAATCATAGAAAATTAATAATCTCTTTAGGGTAGAGGTTTTTATAGATATATTCTGTCAGTTCTACTCTGATAAAGTATATTATAAACAAACAAAATAATAAATTCGTTCAATCTTTCTATCAATATCTTTTTTACTTCTTCTCACAACCGAACGATTCTAATAAATTAATATTAAATTAATATAATTACAGTCCCATCATAAATTACAAATCGAAAATATTATTTGTTATTCATGTACGAATATTATATGTAAACATGACGTTTGCATATTAATAACGCGTATTAAACATCACATATTCCGTGTCCCGTAACTGGGTCACGGCGCGCTGACATCAGATTTCTTTTGTTAATTTGATATTAAATTATAATTAAAACTGATTATTTTATAACTGAAATCATTTATTTATGGCATTTTTTTCTTTAAACTAATTTTACGTTTATTATTCTCTTTATATATCTTGTCTTTAATTTACTAAAAACATTATTTATTTTTTATTATCGTAAAGTTTACAGCTCGTGTGAAGTAAATTTCTGTTTATTTTTATTTTTAATTGTTGATTTTTGGTGTTCTTTAGGTGTTTTATGCCCCTGTGTATCCCTCTTTTATAATGAATATTTATTTGCTATAAGGGTTCTTAAAATGTTTGTTTCGAACCCCTGGTGAGTCACACTCATTTCAGGTGAGCCATGAACGTTGTGGGTATCTATATATAAACTAATATTTTTACTCTTTTACTTTGAATTTGTTCTGATAGTCTTGGTATTCTAAATAATATTAAATATAAAAAAAAAGATAATTCGATATTTTTATCTGCCCTTCTGCACAATCTTTACAAGTCTGCCGGGTAAAGAAAAGCGTACACTTTAAAAAGTTAGATCAGGTAGTCCACAATTTGAGAACCCCAGTTATAAAGAATTTTTAATTAATAATTAAAATTTTAAAAATTGATCAAAAAATATAAATAATTTAAGATTTAGCATATACATTGTGTAAATGGATTTCGTAATTAATTATTTCAGTAATGAAATTATTAACACTCCAAATCAATAATAATATAATCAAAAGTTCTAAAAATCTCAAGAAAAATTAAATTTATTTAATATTTATTTCGTATGTATAAAACTGGGTACAAGAAAAACATTCACTACTCACATTTAGTCGCACCTCAACTGTCTCGAGACAGATTTTATTGGAGACTCGGCTGATTTCAACATATTTGCTAAATCATAATTTACCTAATGTTGGATTTAAAATAATTTCCGTAGGGTAATCGCCACTTTGGACTCATTGTATTCTTATTTAAATAAAACGAAACAAATTTAGAGATATATTACAGTTTATTTAAAATTACGGTTGATTAAAGCAAATAAATCGCATTCAATTTTATTCAATTATCACAAAACTGATTTGACTGGCGAGTTTAACTTACTTCTCTAAGCATTTCAACTAAAATGGCAATTTTCATTCTAAATCAACTACTTTATATGTTACCGTTTTCATCAATCATCGTTTTGCTCGGTTTTCATAAATTAAATTTACTAAAGATAAAACGCTATAATTCTGTGAATCTCAATTTGTGAGACTACAATTGTCAAAAGTGGCTTATTTTTTATTATGAAGGTGATTTATAAAATCGCTGGTTTTTTAATTTATTAAATATTTCGTATATTTCTATCTACACCTCAATGGAACACCTTTAACTTGAAAATATTTGATTAATTAATTAATTAATTAAGGAAAACGTAAGTTAAGTTAACATAAAGGAAGGTAAAAAAAGTGGATTTTGAAAACCCATTATCTTGACAGAATGAATAATGGGGAAATGGAAAAAAATATTACCAGGGAGACGCAAGGTGGGACAATTAATTATTTCCATCAACGGAGAAAAATGAAAAAGGCTGCCAGGAAAAGATTGTCAAATGAGACGACTTAGTTAAAACTTTATTTATAAAGGCGATTATTTCAACTATATAAAGGAGCTCCAACTCAGGAGCAATCGACATTTTGCCTCAGATACGGACGAAGAAACCAAGAATAGGATTGAGGAATAATAGTAGTTATTAAAGGTTGAAGAATTAAATTAGTTATTAGAAGAAGAGTAGTAGACGAATTAAAGAAATTCAGTAAGTCAAATACGAATAAAATCGTGGATCAAACTGGTCAGAGGTGATTATTGTTGTAAAGTGGATAGAACTGAATAACCACAGTGAGACTTACCAGATAATCAGAATAGACAGTTTTATTTGAGGTTTGTGATTGCTAGATTGTGTAATAAAGATTATAATATAAATATACATTGGGTAGTGTTTGTTTAATTGTTTCTTATTGAACACGTGGAGTCAGTGACACTGACTTTTATTATTTAATTTATTAAAACCCATCACATTTAAAAAGAAAATTTTTGATTTGTAATTTAATTATTTATTTTTAATTATTTATTTTTAATTACTTTAATTTCAATCAATTTATATCAATTCAAGCATTCAATATTTTATACAGTTATAGGACTAACAACAACAACACAATAGATACTTCCATATCTTTGTAATAATGCATAATTTTTATGTTATTATTAATATTAATAGTTATATAATATTTTTAACAAAATCTGATCAATAGTCAAATTTTGTAGAAAATACTATGTCGCTTATAAAGAAATCAGATGTGAAACACAAAAAAAGTCCGTATAATATTAATAGTTATGATTATTATTATTTGTATTATTAATAATTATATTATTATTAATATTAATAATAAAAATAATAGTAAAAAGAAAAAAATAATAATCATAACTACAGAATCGAACAGATAGAATTAGATCGCAATGAATAATTGAATTACAAAAATTCAACATTATGATTATTGAATTGAACTTTATGATGGACAATGTTTACAATGATCTTGATAATCGACTTTCAATGTTTTATCTTGATCGTAATTGTCTTCATTCAACTTTCTGACAGTTTTAATTGGAAATACATGTATTAACTTTAGAATAATTATTAAGCATAATCAATTATTATTATTATTATTATTATTATTATTATTATTATTATTATTATTTATTATTTATTATTATTATTTATTATTATTATTATTATTATTATTATTAGTATTATTAGTATTATTATTATTATTACTATTTATTATTATTATTATTATTATTATTATTATTATTATTATGAATATTTATGTCATGTGTGTAATGCCACATACATTGGAATTCCTGCCCGTCATTTCCGCTCTCAAGTTTTCGATCACAGTCGTCTGATGGAATTGATTGATAGAAGTAAGCGCAATTTTTGATGCAGTATGAAACTAAATGTAAAATAGTTTTGTTAAAAAATTTTGTTGAATTTTATATTTAAATTTTGTTAAAGTCTCGGTTTTGTAAAATTATGGAAAATTAATTTTTTTTTAATTTTATAAAATTTGTGATTTATAAAACCAAGATTTTCAATTTTTGATAAAATAATTTGAGAATTTAAAAGCAGAAATTTGTTTAAATAAAAATGGTTTATTCTAAATGGTTTAGAGTTCAAGACTACCTGACGAAGACAGAATTTGTAGCTGAATATATATTTTGGATTGATATTTTCTTTCATTTAGTTCAGAGCCAATTTTGCATGATTGTTTTAATTATTATTAAAAAAAAGTGCAATATTTATTCTAACGACAAATCTCAAACACACTCTTATATACATCTTCATTTCGTAACATTTAAAAAGAAAATTTATTGGTGTACTAATTACTGATACAGAATACTTTCAGACACTCTAGCAAACCAATATTCAAACACAACCATCAGACATCATAATTAAACTCTGATCTTGAAACTACCATTTAGACATATATTACGTAACATGTTAATTTAATTAATTATATAATATTCATTATACTTCCCTACAATTATTATTATTAATATTATTATTATTTTTATTATTATTATTATTATTATTATTATTATTATTATTATTATTATTATTAATACTTTAAAAAAAGTTCCATATGTCATTTATCAACCCTAACTTTACTTTATAAAATTTCAACTTGACATTTCTTAGATAATTTACTTATTTTAGCTTTATTTTTTATTCACTTTAATTTAATAAACGACAATGCTCAACAACTCTAGTAAAAAGATGAACATAACTCTATCCAATCTAACTGACATTGCACCCATTATATGTAAATTGATAAATGAGATTCGAACACAAAATTTAGATTATAAGGTCATTTTTTAATTCATTTTTGAGTCAAAAATAAATTGCACAAAACCAACTAAAAATATTATGAATTAACTTATAATTTAAACAATTTTTTTTTATATTAATTTAATTTTCTAATAAATAAACAGTTAAAAAATATTCAAATATTTTTAACTAATTTTAAAATGTTATTTATATAAATATTATAACTTTTTATCTATATTATAATTTTAAAAATAATGTAATTTATAAATTAAATTATTTTAATAATATTAAAAAAAATCATCTCTGTATTCGAGTTCTAGAGCATTGTCGATTGAAAGGTTTGACCAATATTAGTTAGCACAATATAAGTTGTAAAAGTGAAATAGGAATGTCTGATTTTAGAATTTTGTTGAAAAGTTTCAATAATTATTGGGAACGCGTGATATGTGAAGCATTTCTGATAAGATCTTTGGATCTAAAGATTAATGTGCAAAGTGATGTGACTTAGAATGTTTTGGTGTTTTTAAATAGTTTAAGTATGTTAAATCATGTTTATGTATTGTTTTTTTTTAAAAATGTAATATTATTAAAATAATTTAATTTATAAATTACATTATTTTTAAAATTATAATATAGATAAAAAATTATAACATTTATATAAATAGCATTTTAAAATTACTTAAAAGTATTTAAATAGTTTTAAAGTGTTTATTTATTAGAAAATTAAATTAATATAAAAAAAATTTGTTTAAATTATAGGTTAATTCATAATATTTTTAGTTGGTTTTGTGTACCTGAAGATGACAGTTATGCTGTCAAAATATATCGTACGAAGAGTTTTTTGGCGTTATCTTTTAATTAAATCGTTGCCAAATTTATTTATTATTATTATTATTATTATTATTATTATTATTATTATTATTATTATTATATTATTATTATTATTATTATTATCATAATTATTATTATCATTATTATTATTATTATTATTATTATTATTATTATTATTATTATTATTATTATTATTATTATTATTGAATTTATTTGAAATTATTGTAATTTAATGTGATATGCTTAATTATATTCTATTGGATGAGTGAAATAAATATATGAACTAATTAAAATATCCTTTTAAAAATTTATAAATTATCATTGATATTATTTGTTAAGGACTTTTTAAACTTTTTAAAGAATGATTAACAGTACTTTTAATCCGAGTCTCGAAAATTGGGAAATAGTTTTGGGCAGTATTTCTGCAATACTGATCATTTTCATCACCATCGTTGGAAACATTTTGGTAATTCTATCAGTTATATATCATAGACCATTACGAAAAGTTCAAAATTTTTTAATCATCTCTCTCGCCGCTGCTGATCTCTCCGTAGCCAGTTTAGTTATGCCATTCGCTCTTATTAATTATATCTTAGGACGTTGGATATTTGGATCTGTTTTGTGTGATTTTTGGTTGACTTCCGATGTATTCTGTTGCACTGCGTCGATATTGAATTTATGTGCCATTGCACTTGACCGATATTGGGCGATCAATTATCCATTAGATTATGTAAATAAGCGAACAATTCGCACAATATTATCAGTCATTTGTGGCGCTTATATTTTGAGTGGCTTGATTTCAATTCCACCGTTGTTGGGTTGGAAAGAAGAGATGAAAAATCTTTACGTTTGTAGTCTCAGTGATAACAGAATTTACGTATTATTCTCAGCGTTTGGTTCATTCATTATTCCCACTGTTGTTATCTTTTTCGTTTATATTCGAATCTATTTCGCCATTAGAAAAAGATTGAGAGATAAAATAAAATTTATAAATCAAAATGACAGGTTACTGATGAAAAAGGAAACAGTGAAAAATAAAAGAAAGGATAGCAAGGAGAATAGTTCATTAGAAAATGAAACTTGTAAAATTACGCCGACATGTTCCAATAAAGTCAACAATGAAAACACTAATTTTTCCAGTGTCAATAACAGTGATAAATTGAATCAATTTTGGAATGAAAGACAAAAAATATCATTGTCCAAAGAAAGAAAATCCGCTAGAACAATGGGAATAATTATGGGAGTTTTTGTGATATGTTGGAGTCCGTTTTTCCTCATGTATGTAATAGTACCGTTTTGCAGCGCCAGCGTTTGCCAGAACAGAAATCAAAGAGTTGAAGTATTTTTAGTTTGGTTGGGATACGTAAATAGTGCTCTCAATCCTATAATATACACAATTTTTAACAAGGACTTTAGAGATGCATTCCACAAACTTTTGTTTCTTCATTAGATGTGTGGATTCATTTGAAAGCCTATTTGGTTTTCTGTTTCTGGAAAAAGACGGCATTTTTATTTTCATTCGGTGTTTATATTTTATTTTATAAACAAGATTTTGAAATATATTCCTCTTAGGTTTTCTGTAGTTCGTTTAAATATTTTTGTCTCTTTTCTCATATGTAAAGGTGAGGCTCAAAATGTGATCCATTATTAAAAGAAATATTTCTTTTCTAAATATTTCTAAATTTTGTATTTTGTCCAAAGAAATATTTATGTTTTTATAGAAAAAATTTAAAATTAAAGTTTAGCCACAGTGCCTAAATTCTATAAATGATGACAATTATTAAAACAAATAATTTAATTAAATTATTTAACAACTTTGTAAAACTTATTGTCGTACTGATTCAATATTTCCAAGAAAAAGTTTATAATGCGTTTTTGAGATATAACTAGAAGGTTCATTTTGAAACGTTCAGGCATTATTGTTACAAGGAATACTCATTGTCATTTATCTTGATAATTAAAAATAACATTTTTAAAATGTAATATTCTAATGTCAGACTAATATTGAGCCTATGTGACTTTCATCGGAACCATGTATGAGAAGCCCCATCCTATCAGAATTTTAACCCAGAAATTTGCAATTATGTCACTATTCTGCATTGAATATCACAGTTATATAAAATTATACATTCATTTTATATGTGGTTTGTTCATTAAGTACTCCGCTTGACATATAAATAATCGTCTAAAATTAACGAAGTTTTGACTATATATAGCTACATAAGAATAGGTTAATATAAAGATCTTGTTTTCATGTACTAATGAATTAATAATTATTTTCAGAAATTTTTTGAAAAAAAAGCATGAA
The DNA here is from genome assembly GCA_022537955.1 of Schmidtea mediterranea. Taxonomy (NCBI): domain Eukaryota; kingdom Metazoa; phylum Platyhelminthes; order Tricladida; family Dugesiidae; genus Schmidtea; species Schmidtea mediterranea. The sequence goes on from CM039679.1 coordinate 288,957,556, forward strand.
GCTTTCGAATACAGAAGTATAATATTATATTGTTGCATATGAAATGGCCGAGTTTTTAGTATTATTTGAAACTTCTTTTATTTGTTTAAATGCATATATTATTAATCAAATAAGCTCCATTATGGTCAATGCACTTGCTCTAACGAGATAAAAGTGCAGAAATGACATTGTAATAAAAAAAGTTTTCAAAGACACTGATTCGTTTCGGAAGGTTCTATCTTTTAAAAAATTGTCTAGATCTTTGAAAAAATAATAGTCTATTGGTGAAAGGTCTGGCGAGTACGAGGAATGAGAAAGTCTCCACTTCATTTAATTTATTTGGCTTGAATTTCGAAATATATGTTCTGGGATTATTATGGAGAAGTATTACTTTATGTCGATTAACTAATGGAAGCTGCTTGATTATTAAGTTATTGTGCATAACCTGTAATTTTTGACAATATTTATTTGAAGTGATTGTTTCCCATTGGTCAAAAAAAGAATAATGTATTATACCAGCGGAAGACCACCATACTGTAGCCATAACATTCTTAAGGTGTAAACTTGGTTTCGGCAAGTGTTTTGGTGGATCTTCTTTGTTAAGCCACTGAGCAGACCGCTTTCTGTTGTCGTAGTGGATTCATTTTTCATTACAAGTTACAATGCGATGCAAAAAAGGGTCATTTTTGTTTCGAATTTTATTTGATGAACAAATTTCAAATCATCGCATTTCTCGATATTCTGTCAATTTGTGAAGCATTCATTTCTCCAATTGTTTACTTTTCAAAAAATTTTTAGATTCCCAGAAACTGTCAAGAATAAATTTTGAGTTTTCTGCAATGTCTCGTACCAATTATTTCGTGTCAGACTCATTAATTCTTTGTTGTTAATTGAAACCTCTGGTAGAATTTTATCAAAATAACGCCACATTGTTCTTTAGGTAGCTCTGCTTTCACCAAATGCTACATGTATGTTTCGGGTTGCTGCAGCTGCATTATGCTCTAATTTCCACTCATACAGAAAAATTACCAGAATTTGACTTTTTGTTAATGTTAATATATTCTTTTAAAATTGAAAATATATAATGATATTTTGAATGATATTAAAGAATTTATAAATCTTAGTATAGATATTTAATTTAAACACCGGCTACATAAATATTTAAACACTATAAACATTTTAAATAAAATCGGCCATTTTATATTCAACAACCTAATAAAAACAAAATAGTCACAAAATAGGTGTAAGCACAACTAAAATTTCCCATGACGTTTTAAAGCAGTAAGTGATTAAACACAATCAAAGTGTTTTGGTTTTTAGATGACTTATTGTTATATGTAAAATTCTCTGTAAGGTGAGATTCCCAGCCTAGTTGGATGTCGTTTGTACCATGAAATAAATTTTAAATCTATTTAAGATAAGGAGAATTTGAATATAAAGTTAAAAAGAAAAATTTGATTTTATATTTGAATGAATGCATCTTAAATTTATAATTTAAAACAAGATTTCTTTTAAGTTAATTAGCCTAAGGGATTTTTTAAAAATAATTTCATTTATATATTTTAGTTGAATTTTCCTATCATAAATGATTTTAATAATTAAATATTATCATACAGTTGATAAATTTAGTGAACTAAGTCTAAGACGTCGAAATAATAAAAATTCATAGAAATAATAGAAATTCCTATCTAAAAATACGATCATTTCTGCCAAAGATCTGTCTAAAATGTTTACTTAATACTTTTTATTCGTTTTTTAATGGAAGTTCTGTAAATTCTGTGAATAAGATTAATTGTTTAAATAGTTGATTTTTTAAAAAAAATATTACTGTCACTTCTCTTTTTTTGATGCGAGGTAATATAGCAAGCTATTATAGGAAATGGAAGGGAAAATGTTAAAAAGTTCTTTCGGTAGAGTATATGAAATCTCTATATGGGGGAATCTGAAAGTTTGTGGTCAAGCTTGAAAAAGAGAGATATTTAACTTGCTTTCTCCCGCATCTATGGACTGGCGATCATCTTTTGATCGTGATTACCCAACCAAAAAGAATTAGAAATTATTTAGAATTGGCTCAAGTTACCTATATTAAAAGTTTGAATTGATCAACATATTTTTTGAGGATCTCGGTAGATTCCAATATTAAAAGGAATGAATGATTTAATAATCTTCTTAAAATTCATTGTGTCAAGATACTAAATGCGATAATATCATCAAGGCGAATATGTGAAAACTTTAATGGAATCCAAATGGTCATTATCTTAGAAAAAAATTTTATTTGATCAAGAACTTGATCGTCATAAGTACCTATTTGTTTGATTAAATTGTATGGTTATTATTATCTAGCCTCAGCGATAAGTTGAATACAAAAAAAGATGGCATTACCAGAAAAAGAATAGACTTATTAATGTCTTTGGAATAGACGATTTAGTCAGGAGAAATTAGTCAATCAACAAACATGACGAGGATTTTTAGATTAGGGTTGACCCTGGTGAAAGATAACTTGCAATATAAATAAAGGTTCCTAAACTGTATGAAATTTTTACAATTCGTCTGTTTAGCAATCAAATAACGGGTGAGATAGTAACATATCAATTACGATTCCACAGGATTTACTAACAGAAAAGGAATTAGCAAAATAGTGAATGAAATTAATTAAGAAAATTAGCCAATTTCTGTACAAGAAATTAGTTTTTTTAAGGAAAACAGGAGTAAAAATGAGGAAATTTGCCATAATTAATGAAAGAATGCATAGAAATTAATTAACAGGTATTTTTAGAACATTCAAAAGACAAAATCAAAACAATTTGAAGAGTTGATTTTAAAAGGAAAGAAAAACTTCTTGAAGTTGAATGCATTAATTAAATATTTAATTGAATTAAATAAATTATCAGTTTAATAATTAAATTTGTTCATACTGAGATCATCACTGAAGCAGATATGTGTATTTGTTTTTAACCAGCATATACAATTTATCGGGAATTGCAAATTAAATACTTCAAGCAGACATCTTTGTGATATATTCGGCTACGAACTCTCCTCAATTCAGCCATAAATTTGGATGTCGGACAGTTTCAATGGACTAATCCTTTCATCAACAACAATTTTTCTGTCATTTTTTCTGTTTTTCTATCAAACCAATTATTAGAGGTACGTTTTTCAAAACTCTTTGTAGTTATTACATCATTTAAAATTCAAATGTTTAAGATATTCTTAATAACTAATAATATTTTTTGAATAATAACATTATAAAAACAAATTTTAAGAAAACTATATATATTTGGGTTGTCGGTGAAATGTGAAAAACATCAAATCAAGACACATCGATATCATTACTGATTCATAATCAAATGTTTTTTAATCAATATAATGTCAAATAAAATATTATTAATATCATGCATTATATAAGTAAAATATAATTAATTACAAGGCAATTATTACGTATATTATGAAAATATCGGCCATGTAAGTAAATGAACTTTGACCAAGACGTTTTGTTTATTTCAAAAGTCTAAAATAAAATGAATGGTGAAATAACATGGAAAACGGGGGAGCCTGATTTCTAATAATCCTAAATTTTTCTGTGTCGAACAAAAAAAAGAGTTAAATTATTCCAGCACTTTTTGTTAACAGAATCTCAATTCGGAAGTGTTTATGATGTAAATATTTTCATTTTTAGTCGTAAGATTACATATTTATGTCCATTAGAATTTAATAAGATGAAAATTATTTTGTATTTCATTGCTCTAATTGAAAAGAAATGGAAATTTCTTAGTAAATGAAGTCTGATTTCCTTTTTTCAAAATATATTAATGTTTACTTCAAATAACCTTTTATAGTTTTCCTTCCAAGTGAAAGACATTTTAAGCTACCTGGTGAATATAAAATTATTAATGTTATTAATAAAAATATTTATCAGACGCCATTTTTTATAAGTTCATTTATTATTTTTTGTTTTATTTTAACTAATTCCTATAATTGATATGATTAAAAAGCAATTATTAAATAATTGAAATGTTTATTTAATTTAAAAACTATCTTGGTTTTTTTATATAAACACAGTAATTAATTGGCTATTTAAATTAACTATATTAATTCCGATTCCACGTACATACAAAAAATATTTGATTTGTTACTTATTATTGTAAATAGTATATTACTAAGTAAATTTCATCAAAATTACTGAAGAAAGTCATTTATTTATTATATTTTCAAAACTAAATTTAATTATTTTGAAGTTTCATAAAGATTAGAATTTTTTGCATGCATTTTAAATTTCTAAAACATCTGATGTACGGTGTTTCCAACAATAAGCACTTCTTTCACCGGCGAGAACAACATGAAGTTGGTCAATTACATATAAACACATTGTCGAAAGATTGTCTTTGTAATATTTTGACTCTGGTGTATGACTTTTGATAAATTAGGATTTAATCTATGATTTAATGTTTGTATTGTTAATGCAGCTGTTGTTTATATTTATGTCAGTGTTATGTAAAATTCAGAAAAAATTTCAGATTTTCATTTTAAAAAATATATGGAAGAAGTAAGGATAATAGATTTAAACATGATCCGTTATATTTACATAATCATTTGTTACGAATGACGTGTAAAATGTAGCTATAAAAACAATACATATTTTATTTGTTAAAATAATTACTTTGGGTCAAAGGTTGTTGCATTACATCTATCAACAATGACCAAACTTCACCAGCTTTCATAAATGACCATCAGAAATGACAAATACTATGTTAAATATTAAGTTAAATTTATATTTTAAACGTAATTTTAATTTTTTAATGTTAATAATATTTTTAAAGTTTCTTATTTATTGTGAATTTCTTATCATTTATGTTTATTTTTTAAAGATGTGTGACTTTTTAAATTTTTATTCAAATATAGATTTTTTAAAATTTTTTCATTCGCAAATAATTTTTGGAAAAATTTTTATGTAATTGTTGTAACTTTTTCCCCGTTCAGTGACTTCATTCAATCTATTTTTATCAATTTCTGAATTATTAAAAATATTTGACTTTTAAATTATTATTTCACTTATAAATTACGTTTTTCTTCTATATTTTTCATAATTTTCTAAAATCTATCATAATTTTCTGAAGTTTTAAAAATATTTTAAACTGGAATTTTATTAAATAAATTGTAATTGCACTGTTTTTGTTAGATTTGACATAGCTTTGTCATTGGAGGATAAGACAAGATTCTTTCAATGTGCATCAAAGTTGATAATCAGTACGTATGGTCTGTCAATAATATTTATCTTGTTATTTAAAAATGGAATTTTATGTGTAGAAAAAATTAATTAAATTTTAATATTGAATACATAGTTTAGAGGCCATACTGTATGACTATTACCCCAGTCGCAGTCGTTTAGGTAGACTCGTCTGTCTCAAATATTAATTAAATTTAATTTTCTATTTGTAATTTGTCATAATAATTATGCGAATTTTTTAAATTGCTTTATTTTAATATGATTTTTTTTATTAATTTTTATGATTTAGTTAAGGAACAAATAAGATTAATAAAAATAAAATGTATTTTTTAGAACTTCAATTGTTAAAGGTTATTTTACTAAACTCTTGACCGGAAGAATTTTTTCATATTTCCATTTTATAGACATGAAAAAGTGATAAATTTCTTTCGTCTCCACTTTTATGATTGGATCGAAATCGGATGGCAATGGATTTAATGAAAGCCAAAAATGATGAAAACTAGTCTGCCATTAGAAAATGTATCGAATATCACTTTACATTTTATCTTAAAACAGTAATCCGAAGACCATTTGCTAAAATTGTTATATACTTATTTTATAAATAAATGATTTTATTTATTTTATTAAATTGAAAATTTATTTCAAACTTCAAACTGAAAATATATTTCATGAAAAAGATTATTATCTTCAAATTACTCTTTGAACTAATTTATCTATATTTTTTCAAAGTGGAATTTTTTATTTTTTTAAAACAAATATATGTAATGCTAATTATAATATACAAAAAAATTAATTTTCTTTCAATATTTTAATTTTTAATTATCTTTAATTAATCTTTACAAAATTTGAGATGTTGCAAAGTTTCGTGCGACAATCCGTGACCTCATCATATTTTAACTCATCTAAAAACTTCGTATATTTAGACACTCTTTGGGGATTTTCACCAATTATATCTTTCTTTAATAAATAAAGAATGGAGTAAAGGAAGCATTTGTCATCATTATTTTTTATATTTACTATAAATCCTCTATTTTTCAATGCAGAAGGGGTTTTAATGTATTTATGTCCGGACAGACGACTAATGGGAGCATATTTAGTTAAAATAAAGTGAATTTCCATAATATTAATAACACGCCATCCACTGCCTAAATTGGTAAATTGTTCAATTTTTTCGTTAAGTTAATGATCCCCTTCGCTTAAAATGTTGTCCGAAAATGTCTTCGTATTATTCGAAAAATAACTGTTACGGATCTCGCGATCTTTTTCAAATTTAATTTTATTTATTTCAAAAACTAATTTATTACTGATTAGCCCAGTTAAAGTTATTTTAATTAGTTGCGCATCAGATATATCAAAACGTAAAGTTTTGATAGCGCCATTTAAATTTACAGATATTTTCGGCTCATTCTCTAATGAAAAACCTCCGAATTGTATAATATCATTATTTATAATAGGTATGATATTTTCATTAATAATATCTTCATTATTTACATTATTTATAATAATTTAATTATTTAGAATAAAGTCATCATCATCACTGATTTCGATGACTTCTTTTTTAATAATTTTATTAGGTATATTAGTAGTAGGATGTGAGCCCGTCAGATACAACCCCCTTGGCTTATACAATATTACATAATATCTGACCTCTGTCCACGCTGTTACTACCTGGAGGTTGACCTTTGTCCACTCAGTTGCTACCTAGTGATTGACCTTTGCCCACTGTTGCCAGGTGATCGCACGATTATGTTACATGCCCACTGGTCAGTCACTACGCGGAGACACACTTATTACACACTGATTACCTAACTCTTGTTATGTCACGCAGTTGTTGACCAACACACCGATCACCTAACTATTATTATGTCACACAGTTGTGGACCAACACACTTACCTTCCACACACCTACTTTCCGTTTTTAAACCAATCACACATACACACCAACCAATGATCAACACGGATCAACACGGATCCACACCGATCAGCACCGATCAGCACAGATCAGCACATAACCGCACCAATCAACACAGTAGACTTGTTACAAGTCTCATTTTATTACCCAAATTTCTAATAATAATAATAATAATAATTACAAAACAATAGAATAAAAAGACAAACACATTTTTAAGACAACATTTATTTAAATAAAAGCTTTAATATCTTCCACATCAGTGGCTTTGATACCTAAATAATGTCCGAATGCAAAACTTTTGTTTTTACCTACCCATTGACGTTTATCATCGTTGTTACTTAAAGCAATTTTACAATTGTTAAAAGTGAACAACTGATGATTTCTCGTCCCTATTCTCGTTTGAGGAATAGAAAAAATTGTATCGTTTCTATAACAATCAAGATAAGAAAGATGCTTTTTTCAGTTCCTTCCAAAGTAATTCCCTTTGCTTTATTACTTTCAGTTTTACCTAAAAGACTATAGCATTTTGGTTGTAAGTCCCTTACTCTCATCTTTGAATTTACCTATTACTGAGTCAAGTTTTCTTGAATACAAAGGATGACTAGGATCATAATTCGAAGTGTCCAAAAGATTACCGAAATCAGATGAAAGAGTACTTAATTTACAAATTCATTCAAGTTCATCCGACTCTATAAATTATTAGCGATACCATCAACTAAATTCGTTGTAACAACTATTTTAGATTTAGTGTTTTTATGAAAATAAGTCACTGGGTTTACAAATGAAAATCACTGGGCTCACTATATAAATTGATAAAGAATAATCGATCCATGAGTTTTATTTCAATATTTTTTAAAAATTCACACATACTGGATTAATTAATGCTAACAAAATTCACACAATTAATAATAATGCTATTGATAATAATAATAATTTAACTTACACAATAAAAAAGACAAACAATTTTTCACACGTAAATTTATTACAAACATGAATTACATTATCAATATCAGTCAAGTGGATACTAATGATATCTAAATAAACTTTTGTTTTTAATAAGAGCTTTGAAAATATCTATTACATGATTTGTTATAAAGTTATCTAAAAGGTTAAGAATTTTAACCCTATGTGAAGAAATAGGTAAACATTTTAACCCTAAGTAATGAAAGAAGAAACAATTTTAACCCAAAGTAATGAAATATTTAATAATTTTAACCCTTAATAATGAAAGAGGTAATAATTTTAACTCTATTTGATTAAAAGTTATAACCTTATGTATACCAATAATTACTAAATACCAAGTATATTATAACACATGTCTTTAATAAAGAGTAGTTGCTTAATTTGTAAAAAAACATACATATATTTTAAAAATCGTTGACAATTTTTAAGTACCTGTTAAAGATTTTAATGGGTTGAAAATATGAATAAATTTATTATATTTTAATTTAAGAATATTAAATTAAAAATCTCCATTAATAATTAGATTAAAAAGTATATAAATTTGTTAATCGTCGATGCAAATAAACTCGTAAAATTATTGATAGAATTGATTAAATGCAATTGTTAATTAGAAATATTTATTGGAATATTATTGACTGAACTTATTTTTAAATAGAAAGTTATTCTTGAAACAACATAAACATCATATTTCAATAACTTTTCTTGAAATTAATTTTGGAAAAGTACAAACCAAATACTTGATTTTGATTGGCTGTTACTATTTACATATTGCTATTGACAACGACACTGCTTTTCGATAAATTTAATCGCTAAACTCATGTTAAAAATACTAATAAATTTATCAATATATTAAAATTATTACAGTTTTCTTGAAAATAATATGAAAACGTACAAACTTTTTTCAATAAAAATATTATTAAACTAAAAATAGATAAAAAAAGTTGAATAGATTTATTGATATATTTATTGTAATTTTTCTTGAAAATAATTTGAAAACGTGCGAACCATATTGAATTTTCAATAAACTTATTATTTAACTAAAACCGGTTGTTGAAAATACTAATAAAGTTATCAATTAAAATAATTACAGTTTTTCATGAAAATAATAATTTGAAAATGAAATTATAGAATACTTGATTTTAATTGGTTAATTCTATTTATTACCAATGACAACGACTCAAATTAATTCAAATTTTAATGTTCTAAAACAGTATTTTATTACTTCAAATTATTTTTCTAAATATTATTGGTACTGCATTGATTAGTCGATATGAAATCATACTATTCAATCAAACATAATTTCATTAATCTTTTTAAATAAATCAACAAAACCGAAGTCATTTAAATTATTATCATGTTGAACTGTTATTTCATCTTGTTGCTAATCACCGATAAATTAACTTATTTCATTGCACACTTATCCGAATCTAATTACATGCATTGTATTTGTTAGCATATTGATAAAAATTAATATACTTTAATGTCCAACTGGATATCCAACCACCTTAAAATCTTCGATAAAATTTTAATGAATTTCTATCATAGTAACAATAAACATCAAAATACTTAAAATCATCGACAAAAAAGAATAAATCTACTCAATGCTTGAATTCATCTTTGATTCATCTAAAACCTATAATTACTATCATGTTACCAGTAAAGATTGCATTAATAAGCTACAATTTAATGACAATAATTCCACATTTTAAAGCTAAATTATTGATTTCTCTACACATACTTTACATTGGATTTAACCACTAAAGTTATAGTGACTGTAAATTAATGAATTACATCTTACCACATTGAAATTTGTTTACATAAATCTTGCAATAGCTAGATTTATTGGAATGCAGTAAGAATCTTTAATGAATTTCTCTTACACGCAATAGTAATACCTTGATTGATGAGTGCTGATATCCCAATAAATATTTGATTAAGACTCCTCAATCGTAACCAATTATTAAACTTTTCACCTTTATTTTGTAAATTACTGATAATTTCATAAAAAACCTTACTTTCCTTGTACATACATAATATTTTGCAATAATTTCGACTCCTTAAAATTGATATATTACTGAAAATTTCACGTAAAACTCTACATTTATCTGTACATACTCAATATTTAGCCATAATTCATCCCTTAAAATTGATATATTACTGATAATTTTCATGTACAATTTAACATTAAATGAATATTTCTACTCAATATTTACCTTTGATTAATTTCTTTTAACACTGTATAATATGAAATTACTGATACTGATATCCAGATAATTATTATGTCATAATTAATCAATTAAATTTCTCACTCAATATTTCCCCTATTAATTTACTACATCTAAACTCGATATTCCAACTTGTAAAGCATAAGTAGGTGTTAGGAGCTTACGGCAACCTAAAAAAAACATAGGGGGAGGGGGGGGGATTATTGCAGATTAAATTTCGGATTATCTTGATTACATAATGATGTAATCAACTTAATTAATTTTGTGTGTATTAATTTTTTTTTTCGAAATTTTTGTGTGTATTTTTTTTCGAAATTTTTTTCGAGTTTTTGGCGCGATTTTTTTTTGAATTCAAATTTTTGGAACATTTTTTTTAAATTCAAATTTTGGCGAATTTTTGAAATGAAATTGAAATATTTTTTTTTTGAATAAATTTTTTTTTAATCACACTATAGTCAGGGGGTATTTTTGAAAAAGACTAAAATAAATTGGCTTGAATCGCCTAACGATAAAAAAGCATAAAATTAAAATAGGCTCAAATCGCCTAAGATAGTCAGAGAGCGTATTTTCATTCACAAAATTTTTTTTAATCACACTATAGTCAGGGGGTATTTTTGAAAAAGACTAAAATAAATTGGCTTGAATCGCCTACTGATAAAAAAAAGCATAAAATTAAAATTGGCTCAAATCGCCTAAGATGTGATATAGTCAGGGATATTTTTAATTTATAATAAAAACTAATGCAATATTTGGTCTCAATACTTTCTATAGGTAAATATAGGCATAAAATAAAAATGGCTTGAATCGCCTACTGATAAAAAATTGACATGGGTATTTTATAGGCCTGTTAAAAAAAACACTTGAAATATTTGTTCACACAATTTTCATAGGCAAATTTAGGCTCTAGATAAAAATAATTTAAAATACCTAAAGTAAATTAAGATAAATTAAAGTACATTAGGATACATTAAAGTATATTAAAGTAAATTTAGATAAATTAAAGTACATTAGAATACATTTAAGTATATTAGAGTAAATTAAGGTTCCTCAAGTAAATTAAGATACATTAGAGTACATTAAGGTAAATTAAAGGGTCGAAAGTCAATTTAAGTACATTAGGGTACATTTAAGTAAATTAAGGTTCTTAAAGTAATCTAAGGTGCCTAGAGTAAAGTATGGTAGGTTAGGTAAGAATTTTTTTAAATTAAATAGAGTCAACAGTTAAGTTACATAAGGGTAATTTTTAAAGCTGAAAATTTTAAAAGCAGTTATAGTAGGCAAATTACATAAGGTAAGAATTTTTAAAGTTAAAGAGTCGACAATATTGCATGATAAAATTATTAAATAAAATTTTTAGTATAGTTTTATCGATCAATTTTTATACATATTTTTAAATGATAAAATTTTTAACATAATTTTACAATGGAATTTTTTATACATGATTTTTAAAGATGAAATTTTTAGGATAATTTTACAATGAAATTTTTACACATGTTTTTAATTGAAAAAATTTTTAATGTAATCTTACAATCAAATTTTTTAGTATAATTTTTACTATTACTTTTTTATACATGTTGATAACGATCAAATTTTCAAAGAAATTTTTCAAAAACTTTTTTCAAAGAATTTTATTAAATTAAATTTTTGAGTTTCAGTGTTACATAGTATTGCCTAAGGTAGGTAGTAGTCATTCGCAAGAGCAACCCATCTCCTCCACTCTGCAGCAACCCATCCTTAATAAAAAAAAATAATAAATAATAATAATAAATAATAATATTAATAAAATAATAATAATAATAATAATAATAATAATAATAATAATAATAATAATAATTATAATAATAATAATAATACTTTCAGAAAATATAAAAAGTTAACTTACTTGGTATCAACTTCTGAACACTGATAACCCATACACAGTGAATAATTCATTAATAACTGAACAACAATCACTAGGTACTGTATACAAATAACCGAGTACTGTACAGCTCTCTATATACATATTATGCATTGAATAATTTACTTATTTATTAAAATGACATATTTAAATAATATTTACTCTTTCAACACAAATATTGAATAAACTCGACCCACTTAAAAAATAAAATTTTCTCTCAATCATTTCCCTTTAAAATACTTAGTTATTCACACACTTACAATATGTTATCAATAACTAGTTACTGAACAAATCAATATCAAAAACTAATTACTGAACCAATAAATATTAATGATGGGTTACTGACCAACTAATTTTGAAATAAATCACATAAAAGGTTAACAAAAAGAAATACAAGTTGAAACTTTATTAACTTTTTCACTATTTTATCGATCATTGATGTGTCCAAATTGGTAAAATTTTTGGTTGCTTAGTTACCTTGTTGTTATCAAGCGATAATTAATCAAATTCATTGAAACCATATCCATTGTTATATTTACTTGGTATCAACTTCTGAATACTGATAACCCATCACACTGAATAATTCATTAATAACTGAACAAGTCAACAAGTCAACAAATAGAATTTTAATTAGTAGAGATTATATTCTATAAAGAAAATTTTCAGTGAAGAAGCAATGTTGGTGAAAGAGTACATTAAGTGTCTAAAATCATTGAAATTACTGGGGAAAAAAAGTGGGATAGTTAAAGATATCTACTAAATAGATGAAATATCAATTGATATATTAAAAACTTACAAGGATAATATACTTTGAATGGAGAAAATATACATCGAAGAGGAAAATATTCATTGAAGAGAAAAATATTCGTTGAAGAAAAAAACATTCATTGAATAAGGAAAGCATTCATTGAAGAGAGAAAATATTCATTAAAGAGGAAAGCAATCATTAAAGTGAGAAAATATGAATTGAAGCTAAAAAATATTCAGTGAATCGAAAATTGCTTATAATAAATTAGATTGTAAATTTCTCAATGATGAGATGAAATATCAATTAAATATTGGGAAATACTTTAAATGAAGTCTGTATTATTCACTGTTCAACAAATATACTTAAAAGATGAAAATATTCACTGAAAATGAATTGTACTATAAGAGTGGATGAATTAAAAATTCAATTAAAAATTATTAACAATTGAGTTGATTTCATCGGTCAATTATATTTAAATAGGGATATATATTTTTTGATGGACACTTATGGGCGGAGGAATAGTTATTAAAAACAATAAACGCGCGCGCGTATCTGATACAATATAACAAGTAGGAAGAATGTAGTAGAAAGTCAAACAAATAAAGGAGCATAGTAAACAATACATTGAATAGATAAATAATTTGGTATTACGATTATAAGAAACATTTAGTTTTTTGTAATATTAAATAAATTCAGAAAATTGATGTATTTTCTACTTTTAGAAATAATAATCATTTTTTGATGTTATTATTATTTTTGATTTTAATTATTATGTTGTCCATAGTTACAATTGAATAAATAATATATGAAAATAATTTAACATTTGGATAATATTTATTTATAACCATAAATTTATAAAGAGATTATTCAAAATATTTTAAGTTTGTCAAAACGTTTTATTTGAGTATAAAACTAAATCAAATATTCTATTTACTAATCAATAAAAAATTATTTTAATTAAATTTCAAAATATAACTTTAAATAATAGAATAATTTAAGAATTAAAAAAAAATAATATCTTGTCAATAGTTACAACAAAAACAAATATTTAAATATAAGTTTATTCAAAATTAATTACATTTAGACAATAATTCTTAATAGCAATAAATTCCATAATATTCATTCAAAATATATCATTCAATGTGATTTGAATTTACTATTGATATAATATTCATGTCATAGCTTAACATATGAGAAAAGTTTTACATATGATATTTTAATAATAAAATTTAATAAAAAATCACAAACATAAAAAGAAATCGATAAAATATATTCACATCAATCAAATAAATCATCAATGTCTCGACTGAAACAATTGTACTTGCTGTCATAGCTTGGGCTGTAGTACTCTGATAGCTGGGGCTATGCGATACTTGTGCAATGGCATCGATTCCTTAATAAGGGCCAAATGCTAGACTGGAATTTCTACCCACAAAATAACGCTTATCGATATATTTATTGGATTTGTTGAATTTTCGTTGGATTTGTTGAATTTTCTTTGAATTTGTTGAACATTCGTTGGATTTGTATACATTCACCGAATTTAGTATACGCGCGCGCGTTTATTGTTTTTAATAACTATTCCTCCGCCCATAAGTGTCCATCAAAAAATATATATCCCTATTTAAATATAATTGACCGATGAAATCAACTCAATTGTTAATAATTTTTAATTGAATTTTTAATTCATCCACTCTTATAGTACAATTCATTTTCAGTGAATATTTTCATCTTTTAAGTATATTTGTTGAACAGTGAATAATACAGACTTCATTTAAAGTATTTCCCAATATTTAATTGATATTTCATCTCATCATTGAGAAATTTACAATCTAATTTATTATAAGCAATTTTCGATTCACTGAATATTTTTTAGCTTCAATTCATATTTTCTCACTTTAATGATTGCTTTCCTCTTTAATGAATATTTTCTCTCTTCAATTAATGCTTTCCTTATTCAATGAATGTTTTTTTCTTCAACGAATATTTTTCTCTTCAATGAATATTTTCCTCTTCGATGTATATTTTCTCCATTCAAAGTATATTATCCTTGTAAGTTTTTAATATATCAATTGATATTTCATCTATTTAGTAGATATCTTTAACTATCCCACTTTTTTTCCCCAGTAATTTCAATGATTTTAGACACTTAATGTACTCTTTCACCAACATTGCTTCTTCACTGAAAATTTTCTTTATAGAATATAATCTCTACTAATTAAAATTCTATTTGTTGACTTGTTATTTTCAATGAAAATTTAATTAAATAAATAACATCTTTTAATAGATTAGGTTGTACTCGACAAAAATAAAATAATTTTAGGCTATGTAAATCAATTAGAGCTTTTAGGGAAATTTTATGATGATTTAAGTGATATCTAGTTTTACGAGGTATTTATTTTAGTAAATTTTAATCATCTTTGTGAATTTTATGGTTTTCTTCTGAATTTTAATAGATTTAGGGTTTGATTATGTTTTTGTAGAAATTATTGAAGAAATTAGGTTAAATCTATAATTTAGAAACACTTAATTTCTTGATAATTTATTAGATTTGACTTGATTTTAGGATTATTTTAAATAAAAGTTAAATTTATGATCAAAATGTTTATGAAACATCTATTTAAGATAATTATTTCAGAATTAGAATCAAATTAACTGATAGATTTTGAATAGTAAATGATATTTAATTTTATGTTATATTTAAATAGTTGATTAAATCAGTTAATTTTTAAAAATATTTTAGTGAAACCTAAGATTTTAATTGATTTTACAGTGTAAAAAAGGAGATCAATAATTATTATCATTTTCCATTTATTGATTTCGTGGATATCAATCACAAAAGTAGTATATTGTAGAGATTTTTAAGAGGATGCTCAGTGTGGTTAACATATGAAAATCGTTGAATTATATCTATGGGTTGACTGGTAATTTTTATTGAATTTATACTTGATTTACTGATTAATTTTAATTATTTGAGCAACATGATATATATTTTATGATTTTACATTAATTTAGTGAAATTAAATTTATGTGGGAAACATAGACTTTATTTGATTTTAGTCATTTTTGATGAATTTTTTATTTGATTGAATTTGTTGTCAGAATCAAATTGTGGTGATTTTCGACGGAAAATGTTGGGTATCGATAACAATTTTGTAATACTTTAAAGAAAATTTATTTTTATTGGTAAAATTAAGATTTTTATTTTAAGGAATTTGATTGGTTGAATACATATAGTAAATATGATCCAAATGATGAATTTTTAAAGATCTTATTCGGTTAAATATAGATTTCTAAAGAAATTTTACCTTGTAGGTTATTACCAAAAATATGTGTATTGTTGGTGCAGTGAATGAAAATGTGATTTCAAGGGAAATGATTGGTTAAGAGGAAATTTTGTGATATGGAGAATATAGAGGAGGAATTTATAATATTTTTAAGGGGCTTTGTTCAGATAGATATCAATATGTGTGTAAATCTTTTAAGAGATTGGAAATATTGTCATTTAAAGAGAAATGATTGGTTAAGAAGAGAATTTATGATCTTTTAAGGGGGAATAATTGGTCACGAGATGGATTTCAAGAAATTTATCCTGTTGAATATCGATATGTTGGTGATTTTTATGAAAATAATGAATATAGCGGGGATTATTGTAATTTAAAGAGAAATGATTGGTTGAGAGGCGAATTTATAATATTTTTAAGGGGATTTGATTGGTCAAGAGAGGAATTTATTTTAAGGTGATTTCAAGAGATTTATTCGGTTGAATATCGATATGTCGGTGATTTTTTATGAAAATAATGAATATAACTGGGATTAATCTCATTTAAAGAGAAATGATTGGTTGAGAGTAAATTTTATTTTAGGGAAAAACAATTGGCTAAGAAGAGAATTTATGATCTTTTAAAGGAAAATAATCGATTAACAGCAGATTTGTTGATATTTTTAAGGTGTTGAGTCGGTTAAGTATCGTTATTTAATAGGTGATTTTTATAAAATAATGAATATAGTTGGTAGAGTAGGGGAAAGTGTTATTTGATGGGAAAAGATTGGTCAAGAGTGGAATTTATTTAGTGAAAAATAGTCGATTAAGAACAAGCTTGTTGTCATTTTAAGGGGCTTGAGTTAGTTAAATATTGTTATTTAAAGGGTAAATATTATAGAAATGGGTATTGTTATAATTTTTATGAAAAATATTGAATATGGTTTGAAATATTGTTATTTGTTGGGAAATGATTGGTCAAGAGAGGAATTTATAATATTTTTAAAGGAATTTACTGGAATGAATATTAGTATTCAAAGGGTAAATATTATCTACTTGATAGGTTTTTATGAAAATTATGAATATAGTTGATATAATGGAGTGAAAATGACATTTGAAGAGAAATGATTGGTTGAGAGGCGAATTTATAGTATTTTTAAGGGGATTGAGTTGGTTGAATTTATAACATACTTAGGAAAATTGTTACTTTTTTTCATTGATTTAAGGTTAATCAGGATATATCGATAATATTTCAGTTCTATGAAATTGTATGATTCATGTAACTATTTATTTGATTTTATTAAAATATTTGTAACTCAATTAAATTAAAAATTAAAATTGACTAGTATTTAAAACTTTTTTGTTACCCATTATTTAGGTTTTTTTTTGACAATTTTCTGAATAATTTAAATATTTACGATTATTTCCAGGAATCAAGAATTTAATAATTATTTATCCGGAAATTGTAGAATTAAATACTATGAGCAGTCGATAACATACACTAATTTTCATTCAACAAGTACCTAGAATAATTACCTAACAACCTTATAAAATTTTAAAAAATGATCTAATAAATTTTTCAATTATCTTACAACTTAGTTAATTTAATTTAATTTTTAATTGATAAGTACTATTCTCTTTAAAATTTGCTACTATGTTGAAGCTTTCTTTAAAAAATTTTATTTAAAGAATTAACAATTTAATCAAATTTATTTAAAATTTACATCTTTCCACTACTTTAATCAAATTCTATTCACCAGCTAACCACAATTTAATAAAAATAATTTCTACAAAGACTAATAGACAATCACATACATTTTTCCTATAAGTTTGGGTTTTCAGTAAGTGATATCAGTACACAAGAACCTATGCATGTATTGAAGCATGGTATCAGAAATTATAGTTATTTGATTTTAGTAATGCTGTAGATATTAATTTTTTTTCTATCAGTTTTATTCAAACCTTTAGCATCTTTGAGTTAATAATTTAAAGCGTCGAATCATTTTCAATAAATATATGAAAATTTATTCCAAGTACAATGAAAGTAATATATGTTTCAAGAAATTAATTTAACTATCTTTTTCTAATCAAGTTTCTTTTCACTAGCAATTAGATTAACCACTACTTGTACTTACTAATTAATTTATCATTCAGTAAACAATAAGAGTTGGGGGTGAATAGAAAATCTATAAAAATAAATTTAAGTAATTATTTGATGAGTTAGCAATTAATTTATTTAGGGACGTGTGAAAAATAAATGAAAAGGTTGGCATTCATCTTTGAAAATAACGTTTAGTAATTGTTCATTGTTGGACGCAATTAAAAATATTACAAAAATGGTAGAAAAATTTCAATGTTTTACAAAATAATTTCAATAAATCACATACAAGACTGTAAAGAAATAAATTTTTATTCAGAGAAAATACAACAATTGATTGAGCTTCAATGATTATTAGTTTCTTGATAGCAATCAGGTAACTAAACAACCAAACAATTTGGAGACATCAATTATCGATAAAAGAGTCGAGAAGTTAATAAAATTGTATTTCTTTTGATTGTTCAAATTTTTATGTGCTTATATTTAAAGATTTCTTGGTCAGTAAAAATTTTTTGATATTGATTTGTTCAGTAACTAGTTATTGATAACATATTGTGAGTGTGTGAATAACCAAGTATTTTAAGGGGAAATGATTGAGAGAAAATTTTATTTTTAAGTGGGTTAAGTTGGTTGAATATCGGTGTTCAAAGAGTAAATATTATTTAAATATGTCATTTTAATGAATAAGTAAATTATTGAATGCCTAGTATGTATATAGAAGGTTGTACAGTACTCGGTTATTTGTATACAGTACCTAGTGATTGTTGTTCAGTTATTAATGAATTATTCAGTGTGATGGGTTATCAGTATTCAGAAGTTGATACCAAGTAAATATAACAATGGATATGGTTTCAATGAATTTGATTAATTATCGCTTGATAACAACAAGGTAACTAAGCAACCAAAAATTTTACCAATTTGGACACATCAATGATCGATAAAATAGTGAAAAAGTTAATAAAGTTTCAACTTGTATTTCTTTTTGTTAACCTTTTATGTGATTTATTTCAAAATTAGTTGGTCAGTAACCCATCATTAATATTTATTGGTTCAGTAATTAGTTTTTGATATTGATTTGTTCAGTAACTAGTTATTGATAACATATTGTAAGTGTGTGAATAACTAAGTATTTTAAGGGGAAATGATTGAGAGAAAATTTTATTTTTTAAGTGGGTCGAGTTTATTCAATATTTGTGTTGAAAGAGTAAATATTATTTAAATATGTCATTTTAATAAATAAGTAAATTATTCAATGCATAATATGTATATAGAGAGCTGTACAGTACTCGGTTATTTGTATACAGTACCTAGTGATTGTTGTTCAGTTATTAATGAATTATTCACTGTGTATGGGTTATCAGTGTTCAGAAGTTGATACCAAGTAAGTTAACTTTTTATATTTTCTGAAAGTATTATTATTATTATTATTATTACTATTATTATTATTATTATTATTATTATTATTATTATTATTATTTTATTAATATTATTATTTATTATTATTATTTATTATTTTTTTTATTAAGGATGGGTTGCTGCAGAGTGGAGGAGATGGGTTGCTCTTGCGAATGACTACTA
Organism: Schmidtea mediterranea; assembly: GCA_022537955.1. Taxonomy (NCBI): domain Eukaryota; kingdom Metazoa; phylum Platyhelminthes; order Tricladida; family Dugesiidae; genus Schmidtea; species Schmidtea mediterranea. The sequence goes on from CM039679.1 coordinate 288,977,442, forward strand.
CCTACCTTAGGCAATACTATGTAACACTGAAACTCAAAAATTTAATTTAATAAAATTCTTTGAAAAAAGTTTTTGAAAAATTTCTTTGAAAATTTGATCGTTATCAACATGTATAAAAAAGTAATAGTAAAAATTATACTAAAAAATTTGATTGTAAGATTACATTAAAAATTTTTTTCAATTAAAAACATGTGTAAAAATTTCATTGTAAAATTATCCTAAAAATTTCATCTTTAAAAATCATGTATAAAAAATTCCATTGTAAAATTATGTTAAAAATTTTATCATTTAAAAATATGTATAAAAATTGATCGATAAAACTATACTAAAAATTTTATTTAATAAATTTTATCATGCAATATTGTCGACTCTTTAACTTTAAAAATTCTTACCTTATGTAATTTGCCTACTATAACTGCTTTTAAAATTTTCAGCTTTAAAAATTACCCTTATGTAACTTAACTGTTGACTCTATTTAATTTAAAAAAATTCTTACCTAACCTACCATACTTTACTCTAGGCACCTTAGATTACTTTAAGAACCTTAATTTACTTAAATGTACCCTAATGTACTTAAATTGACTTTCGACCCTTTAATTTACCTTAATGTACTCTAATGTATCTTAATTTACTTGAGGAACCTTAATTTACTCTAATATACTTAAATGTATTCTAATGTACTTTAATTTATCTAAATTTACTTTAATATACTTTAATGTATCCTAATGTACTTTAATTTATCTTAATTTACTTTAGGTATTTTAAATTATTTTTATCTAGAGCCTAAATTTGCCTATGAAAATTGTGTGAACAAATATTTCAAGTGTTTTTTTAACAGGCCTATAAAATACCCCTGTCAATTTTTTATCAGTAGGCGATTCAAGCCATTTTTATTTTATGCCTATATTTACCTATAGAAAGTATTGAGACCAAATATTGCATTAGTTTTTATTACGAATTAAAAATATCCCTGGCTATATCACATCTTAGGCGATTTGAGCCAATTTTAATTTTATGTTTTTTTTATCAGTAGGCGATTCAAGCCATTTTTATTTTATGCCTATATTTACCTATAGAAAGTATTGAGACCAAATATTGCATTAGTTTTTATTACGAATTAAAAATATCCCTGACTATATCACATCTTAGGCGATTTGAGCCAATTTTAATTTTATGCTTTTTTATCAGTAGGCGATTCAAGCCATTTTTATTTTATGCCTATATTTACCTATAGAAAGTATTGAGACCAAATATTGCATTAGTTTTTATTACAAATTAAAAATATCCCTGACTATATCACATCTTAGGCGATTTGAGCCAATTTTAATTTTATGCTTTTTTTTATCAGTAGGCGATTCAAGCCAATTTATTTTAGTCTTTTTCAAAAATACCCCCTGACTATAGTGTGATTAAAAAAAATTTTGTGAATGAAAATACCCTCTCTGACTATCTTAGGCGATTTGAGCCGATTTTAATTTTTATGCTTTTTTATCGTTAGGCGATTCAAGCCAATTTATTTTAGTCTTTTTCAAAAATACCCCATTTATTCAAAAAAAAAATATTTCAATTTCATTTCAAAAATTCGCCAAAATTTGAATTTAAAAAAAATGTTCCAAAAATTTGAATTCAAAAAAAAATCGCGCCAAAAACTCGAAAAAAATTTCGAAAAAAAATACACACAAAAATTTCGAAAAAAAAAATTAATACACACAAAATTAATTAAGTTGATTACATCATTATGTAATCAAGATAATCCGAAATTTAATCTGCAATAATCCCCCCCCTCCCCCTATGTTTTTTTTAGGTTGCCGTAAGCTCCTAACTACCTACTAGCATACTAGAATTGATCAAAATCCAAATCAATAGTGATAAATTTAACCTCTCCATTATATCTTAAACTCTGAAATATTCATAAGTTGGAATACTCTCACTAAAATTGATACATTTTCCTTAAAGGTTTTCATCAAATTCACAAGAAATAGATATATCAATTGACATTCGATTAGACATAAAATTCATGAAAATAAAAAACTTCGACAGCATAACTGTCATCTTCTTTTTTATTGCCGTTATCTTTTAATTAAATCGTTGCGAAATTTATTTAATTATTTATCTATATAAGTATATATATTTTCGCTATAAATTTTGAATTAAAAGTTATTTGAATATATTTTTTAAATATTTATTTAATACAAAATTAAATTAATAAAAAATAATTTGTTTAAATTAAATTTAATTCATTATATATATAATGTAGTGGGTAGCTTTGTTTCTTATTTCTTTATAATAATAATTTTAACTTATTATAAATTAATAATATTTAATGTATTATTATAATGATACTTTACATTTCATTAACTTATCATAAAACTTATTGTTGAATCTTGAAATAAAAGTTCATTTTTTAGTTTTTATGTAAAATTGACTTTTAATTTGTATGTTGTTTATTCGAGTTAGTATGTTTTAGTTTTTTTGGCGGAATTGTCAATTTAAAAATTGGTTTGAGTTGTGGTCAAGGTTGGAGGTTTTGTATTTTGAATTATTTTTAATAAATTAAATTGCTAACAATAAAACAAATTTGTCTTATAAAGAAACATATTTTAAAAATGTTTCATATCATCGATAATGATTTATTTAGTAGTGATTCGGAATCAAAAGATTTTTCAGTGGAAAATATGAAAATTGATATGTATAGAGAAAATGTTTTAAAAAATCTTTTTGATTACGATTCTCATTGGAAGTTGATTAATGCATTAAAACATTCAGAAAAGAGGATGGAAGCAAGTGAGTCAAGAGAAACTATGCATATTTATTATTCATTGTCCCTTGAAAGGTGAATTGATTAGATCAATGATGAAAAGTCTATTAATTTAGACAAAGATTTCATATGTGCTCTATTTATTCGTGCAATTGAAGATTATAGAAGTGTCTGAAATTTTCTGAATAATTTAAATATTTACGATTATTTCCAGGAATCAAGAATTTAATAATTATTTATCCGGAAATTGTAGAATTAAATACTGTGAGCAGTCGATAACATACACAAGTACCTAGAACAATTACCTAACAACCTTATAAAATTTTAAAAAATGATCTAATAAATTTTTCAATTATCTTACAACTCAGTTAATTTTTTAATTGATAAGTACTATTCTCTTTAAAATTTGCTACTATGTTGAAGCTTTCTTTAAAAAATATTATTTAAAGAACTAACAAAATTAATCAAATTTATTTAAAATTTACATCTTTCCCACTACTTTAATCAAATTCTATTCACCAGCTAACCACAATTTAATAAAAATAATTTCTACAAAGACTAATAAACAATCACATACATTTGTCTTATAAGTTTGGGTTTTCAGTAGATGATATCAGTACACAAGAACCTATGTATGTATTGAAGCATGGTATCAGAAATTATAGTTATTTGATTTTAGTAATGCGGTAGATATTAATTTTTTTTCTATCAGTTTTATTCAAACCTTTAGCATCTTTGAGTTAAAAATTTAAAGAGTCTAATCATTTTCAATAAATACATGAAAATGTATTCCATGTACAATGAAAGTAATATATGTTTTGAGAAATTAATTTAACTATCTTTTTCTAATCAAGTTTCTTTTCACTAGCAATTAGATTAACTACTACTTGTACTTACAAATTAATTTATCATTCAGTAAACAATAAGAGTTGGGGGTGAAAAGAAAATCTATAAAAATAAATTTAAGTAATTATTTGATGAGTTAGCAATTAATTTATTTAGGGACGTGTGAAAATTAAATGAAAAGGTTGACATTAATCTTTGAAAATAACTTTTAGTAATTGTTCATTGTTGGACGCAATTAAAAATATTACAAAAATAGTAGAAAACTTTTAAAGTTTTTTAACTAAGTTTTACAAAATAATTTCAATAAATCACATACAAGACTGTAAAGAAATAAACTTTTATTCAGAGAAAATACAACAATTGATTGAGCTTCAATGAATTATAGTTTCTTTATAGCAATCAGGTAACTAAACAACCAAACAATTTGGAGACATCAATTATCGATAAAAGAGTCGAGAAGTTAATAAAATTTGTAATTGAAATTGTATTTCTTTGGATTGTTCAAATTTTTATGTGCTTTTATTTAAAGATTTCTTGATAAGTAAAACTTTTTTGATATTGATTTGTTCAGTAACTAGTTATTGATAGCATATTGTGAGTGTGTGAATAACCAAGTATTTTAAGGGGAAATGATTGAGAGAAAATTTTATTTTTAAGTGGGTTAAGTTGGTTGAATATCGTTGTTCAAAGAGTAAATATTATTTAAATATTGCATTTTATTAAATAAGTAAATTATTCAATGCCTAGTATGTATATAGAGAGTTGTACAGTACTCGGTTATTTGTATACAGTACCTAGTGATTGTTGTTCAGTTATTAATGAATTATTCAGTGTGATGGGTTATCAGTGTTTAGAAGTTGATACCAAGTAAGTCAACTTTTTATGTTTTCTGAAAATATTATTATTATTATTATTATTACTATTATTATTATTATTTATTATTATTATTTATTATTATTATTTATTATTTATTATTATTATTATAATTATTATTATTATTATTATTATTATTATTATTATTATTATTTTATTATTTTTTTTTATTAAGGATGGGTTGCTGCAGAGTGGAGGAGATGGGTTGCTCTTGCGAATGACTACTACCTACCTTAGGCAATACTATGTAACACTGAAACTCAAAAATTTAATTTAATAAAATTCTTTGAAAATTTGATCGTTATCAACATGTATAAAAAAGTAATAGTAAAAATTATACTAAAAACAAACCTTGTATAAAAAATTTCATTATAAAATTATGTTAAAAATTTATTACTTTGAAAAATTATATTTTAAATTAAAAATTATACTGAAAAAATTTCATCTTAAAAATTCGTATATAAAATTCATCGATAAAATTATACTGAAAATTCTACTTAAAATCATATATAATTTATATATAAAAATTATATTTTAAAAATCTTATATAAAACTACATTGATAAAATTAAACTGAAAAAATTTTAATTAGAAATACTTAAAAAATTTAATTAGAAATACTTAATAAAATTTATTTTAAATATTGAAAATAAATTTGAATTTAAAAAAAATCGCGCCAAAAACTCGAAAACGATTTCGAAAAAAAATACACACAAAAATTTCGAAAACAAAATTAATACACACAAAATTAATTAAGTTGATTACACCATTATGTAATCAAGATAATCCAAAATTAATCTGTAAATAAACCCCCCCTCCCCCTATTTTTTTGTATTGCAGTGTGCTCATAACTACCTACTCATGTATTCTTTGTAAAACACATGCAGTCTTGAGTGTGTATGCTTGTGTTCCTTGTTGCTAATCACGCACTGTCTTTGTAAATCATTTGATGATCATGCAGTGTCTTTGTCAATCATGAAGTGTCATTGTTAATCATGCAATGTCTTTGTAAATCACGCACTTATCATGCACTGGCTTTGTTAAACTTAATTAAATATTAATTAAATACATAATAATAATGATAAAAAACAACACAACATTAATACATTTATTAAACATCAAATCGCTTGGATAATAACCAAGCTAAACAATGTTGACCACATGTTAAGGTCCATGGTTTTTGAAACATAGTTTTATTATAGACAATAGGTTTACCCATTGTTTGCAGTTTCGAAACCATTAAAGCCGGATAATAGAAACCCATAGGATCAAATACAAATATCTTGCTAGGTTTCATATATATTGCTAACCAATGTTCTCCACCGAGCTGAGACGATTGAGTATTGACGATTATTTCTTGATTATTACGTAAATATGGAATTTTATCAAGAGAAAAAACCCCAAAAGATTTATGTCCTAGTATTTGTTTTCCAATTCGATAGACCTGAACAGAACTACATCAATAATATTAATAATACATTTAAAAACTTACTCCATGACAAATTATCATAAATTATCTATAAATTTATACCAATACTGTTCTGTTTGCTGTTATTTGAACCTCATTTTCAAATACTCCATATATTACAACATGCACCGGTTCAATCGCAGCTTTAGCAAACGTTATATCTAATCGTAAATTTCCATTTTGAGGTAATTGACTCTGATTTAAATCAAAATCGGGTGCCAAAACAAATGTAAAGAATGGATATTTGTTTTTAAAATCATCAAGAGTTATACCACAATTAAGGTTTTTATCCAAATAACCCATATTTCTCACTACACTCTGCATATATGTAGCACAATAATTATCATTTTCGAAATCTTGAGTATATGTTTCTCTATAATCACTATTTTTCGATAAAGTTAGCGATGTTACACCAAAATTTTTGAAAATTGAGCTCGATGTTAAGTATGATCCATTATATTGAGATTCACTTTGAAATGTTACCAATATAAAGTTGGGCATTCTTCTATCTCCAAATATTTGTTCCTTATAGAAAGAAGCTGAACCTTTAGCAATAGCAAATTGAACAATTTCCTTTGTTTTCAATGGATATATTGCATGCTTAGAATTAAGCCCCAATTGATGACCGGCTAATACAGAAGGCTCAACACGAACTCTTCTTACCAATAATTTTGCATCGACTAATTGAAGAATTAGCGCGATAGTAGCACTTGTTAGTGATAATGACGACTCAGATCTTTTCAATCTAATGTGTACATTAACACCTGGGAGTAAATGGGAGTTGTGTGTGTTGTGAATAAATAATGTAAAACCTTTTCTTTATTAGCTTCTTGATACAAATCATCGATAATGATGACATCACCTTTTCTTAATCGACTTGACCAGTTTTTATCGAAACCCTTTACTATTTTCATGTTTTTCAATTTACATAATTTATCTTGAGTTAATCCATGTTCTTCATCTGCACCCCTATGCCAATAAATCTTGTTAAATTTCGTTTGGAATAAATTAGATTTCAGTAATTTACACACAAACATAGTTTCACCACTACCACTTGGGCGACGATTTGATATACTGCATCATTTCTTAATTCCATTATTAATTTGTATAATTATAGGTTTTCGTTTATATTATATAATTTAATGAACTCTTTCTAAAAATCATATATATAGTTTAATATTTCATTATTGTTTAATTAAGTTATCAAATATAAATTATAAAAGAACTTTCGACGTGTCCAAAATGACGTTTCCGAATGGTAAAACCCAGCAAATTGTTGATAGAAGTGGAAAATACCCTATAATATTTTTCAAATCCGGCAAATGCAGATTCATGGGATGCAAGAAACCTTTAGATGTCAATAAATTACAATATAGAATAAAGGATATTAAAATACAGTCAATTACGGTTACCATGGATATGGGAAAATCTATAAATCTATACAACATGTTAACAAAATGTCTTTGTATGTTTGAGCCAGAATTATTTCCTGCACTGAGGCTTTAAAAATACAACCCAATGTGTGTTAACGTGTTTGCCAGTGCGAAAATAGTCATATTATGGTTATGAAATCTAGAGAAAAAAACTATTTTTACATACATACACAATGGAATAATCGATATCTGATTGGCTAATGATTGATTAAAACAACTTGCTTATTCATTTTATTTCATTTTTAAAATGGAAAATACTACAAATATCTGGATATTTAATATAATCGATCATGATTTATGGGATGTTAAGTTTAATCGAACAATGAAGGATATGGAACTCGAATACCCGTGTATATTGGATTGCAGCTGTTGCTATTTCAGATACCAAAGATATGTGGAATGATGCCTCGTCAAATCTGTTCAAACTGTTTGTAAATTTAAACTTTTTAGAAAATAAATGTTTTATTGTTTATTTGGTTGTTTTGGTTTGATTATTTCTTTTTTTTCTTTATTTATTTCAATTTTATATTAAATTTAGAAGAATATGAAAACCTGGTAATCGGAAGAATGAATTATTTTTATCCGCAAATCAAGGCAATAATAAAGGATCAAGATCCTGAAATGATTTCCGAGCTCATATTTAATGAGATGAGAATATGGATTTCCGACATAGTGAACAAATCTCTGTTGGACAACAAAATCAATAGAATCGAAACGGAAATGGCAACTGAATACCCTTGCATTCTTGATTGTAGTGGCTGCAATTTCCGTTACCAGCGGTATGTTGAATGGTGCCTCGTCAAATTCGTAAGAAACTTTTCTAAACTTCAACTTTTACAGAAATAAATGTTTTGTTGTTTACTTGTTTTGTGATTTATTTGCTTTGGTTTTATTTAGTAATAATAGTATTAAAAGTTAGTAATAATAATAGTATTTATGTGTTTTAGTTTTAATAGTACTAATTTTATTAGTTATTAATAATATTAGTATTTGTTGTAGTTTTAATAGTAGTACTTAGAAATTTTTAATAGCTAGTAATAATAATAATAATAGAAATAATAATAGAAATAAGTAATAATAGAAACACCTTAATATAGGCTTGTATAGAAATACATACATGCAACATCGATGCAACGTCCATGCACGATTCTGATTGGTTAATCAGTATCTAGCAAGGGTATAAAGCTCGCCACCACCTTACAAAGATCATAATTCAAACATAACCAAGAAAATAGAGAGCTCTGCTAAAGAAGAACTTGTCCAACCAGTTCAATTGTTCCACAATTATAAAATGTATTTTTTAAAGGAACTTATCAATATGCAATTGGTAAATCCAGTCAAACTCAATCCAACTCAATTTCAATCTCTCTCTGGGACACTCTTAATGATAGATATCAAGGATATTGAAACTGTTTTCAATAAGATCAATTCGAATTTAAAATGCAACTAAAATGCATTCTTCGCCTGTCAATATACCAGATATTATGATGAATTTGCAGAAAAAGGTTGCAAAGAACAGGAAAACTGGTATTTAACAATAACAATACAAGGATATAAAGCTGATCAAAATGATGTGCTTTCTCCAATCTGGAAGATTGCAACTGCTAGACGTTCACAATTATTTTAATGTATGTTTTAGTGTTTAATGTGGATGTTAATATATGTATTTAAACAGATTTTATTTGTTTTCTTTACAAAATATTCTATAAACAAAATTATAGTTAGTTTTAAAATTGTTTAAAAATAATGTCGGAAAAAAGTAAAATATAAAATATAAAATAATTAATTAGTTTTCGTTTAGAATATTTAATAAACTTTTTGTTCGATAAACTCGAAGAAATAACCGGTGTAAAAATTAGAGATATTTTGACTCTAGTTGAAGCATTGGGTAAAGAAGATTCTAGTTTTGATTCTGAATTTTTGAGTTTGGATGAAGAAATTGTTAATGAAGAATATACGGAAATAATTAATGATGTAGATATGGAAATTATTAATGATGAAAAAATCCCTACTGAAAATTTAGTGGATAGTAGTGGGACACCGGCCCTCTAGCTCAGAGGCCATCTAGCTCACATACCCCCCCCGGCAAAAAAATTTTTTTCTAAGTTTAAAAGTAGAAATTTTTTTAGAACAAAGACATTTCAAGGTCATTTAAACAAAGACCATGACTCATTCAAGGTCATTGGGTGATTCATCAAATTTTCTCAAGGTCATTTAAACAAATACCATGACTCATTCAAGGTCATTGGATGACTCATCAAAAATTTTCAAGGTCATTCAAAAGTAGGTCAAGGTCATTGGATGAGTCATCAAAAATTTTCAAGGTCATTCAAAATTTCTCAAGGTCATATTATTTTTAAACATTTTTAAATTTTAATTTACTACTTATAAAAATAAGTAGTATATATTTTGTAAATTATTTTATTATTATTATCATTATTATTTTTATTATTATTAATATTATTATTATAATTATAATTATTTTTATTATTATTAACATTATTACTATATAATGAAAACCAAGACATATACAACAAATTTATTATAAAGAGATAATTCTACTATAGTAGTATTGTCGAAGAGCTTTATTCAAAGCCCATTTCACATACTTCCGATATCTGGCAGCGCAGCAATGACATCCATCACCACAAGGGTATTCGGGTTCCATATATTTTGTAAATTATTTTATTATTATTATTATTATTAACATTATTACTTATAAAAATTTTATTAATACTTATAAAAACTTTAATTATTATTATTATTATTATTAATATTTTTATTATAATTATTATTATTATTATTATTAATATTATTAATATTATTATTAATATTATTATTACTTTTTATTATTCTATTATTACTTATAAAAATTTATTAATACTTATAAAAACTTTAATTATTATTATTAATATTATTATTTTTATTATAATTATTATTTTTATTATTATTATTATTATTATTATTAATATACTTATTACTTATAAAAATTTATTATTATTATTATTATTATTATTAATATACTTATTACTTATAAATTTATTATTATTATTAATATTATTAATACTTTTAAAACCTTTAATAATATATTTATTATTATTAATATTATTATTACTTTTTATTATTCTATTATTACTTATAAAAATTTTATTAATACTTATTAAAACTTTAATTATTATTATTAATACTTTTAAAAACTTTTATTAATATTATTATTATTAATACTTATAAAAACTTTAATTATTATTATTATTAGTATTAATATACTTATTACTTATAAAATTTTATTATTATTATTATTACTTTAAAAACTTTTATTTATATTAATACTTATAAATACTTATAAAAACTTTTATTATTAATATTATTATTAATTTTATTAATAATAATAATAATAATAATAATAATAATAATAATATTAATATAATAAACAAATATATAAAAACAACTACATAAAAACAAAAACAACTACATAAAACAAAAACAACTACATAAAAACAAAGAATTAATTATAAATACATTAAAATATATAGATATATAGTGTTTTTACATTTAAAACATCAATAAAGTAATATTTCGCGTTTCGTCACGCCGCGGCTTTTGCATGAAATAATAATAATATTATAATAATGTAAATTATAAAAAATTAAAATTTTTAAAAAATTATATCTAAATTTCATAATAAAAATGAAAACTATTACAAGTTTTCTAAATAAATAAGTTTCCAAATTAACAAAAACAGTTTTTAAAAACATTTATTATTTTGATAACAACACGTCATCAATATCAATGTTATCTTCGTTAAAACCATCGAAAAGCTGTCCATTATCGCTGATTTCGGTAGAGTCATCAAAACTAGGGCTCGAACCACCGAAAAGCGGCTTATCCAAGAAATTAACTTGGTCACTATCTATTGCATCAACCCCAAAATAATGCCCAAATGCGATACTGGTATTTTTCCCCACCCATAATCGCTTATCATCGTTATTACTCAAAGCGATTTTACTGTTTTTAAATGTGTACAACTGATAGTTCCGCGTCCCTATCCTACTTTGAGGTACTGTGAAAACTACGTTTTTATTGTAGCAATCCAAATAAGACTGATGTTTGATGTCAGTAGCCATCAACTTCACCCCCTTAGCCCTTATTGTATCAGATTTGCCTAATAAACTATAGCACTTGGGTCTTAATAAAACCCACTCCTTATACCCGAGACCTTTACTTTCATCTTTAAATTTTCCGATCACGGAATCTAATTTCCTCGAGTATAAGGGATGTGCCGTGTCGTAATTCGATGTATCTAAAAGGCTGTCTCTTATCATTGCCGGCAAAAGAATGTCAAGCTTACAGTGCTTAACCTCAAGAAAAAACGAATCAGTGTCGCCGGCAACGATATTAATATCACAGTTAAATTCTGATCTATATTTTGCCAATTCATTATATTGTAATTGGTACATCCGCAGCTTAGACAGGTCTAGTACTGATTGACCAATGTAGTTAGGCCTGTCTAAACATATAGAATCTTTGTTCAGATGAGCAGCAATCAAATCATCCACTATTTTAATGGACTTTTTGAAAGTCGGTTTTGAAGCATATACAATCATCTTTTCAGCTGAATTGCATAGCCTCAAATTCATCCGTTTTTTCAAATTCTCAACGGATTTACCGTATAAACTGTTATTAAATAATTTATACAAATCTCTATGAAGCTCACACTTGGAGTTTGAGCGTAAATCTGTATTTCTTTGTATATATTCTTTAAAAATAGGTGCTTGTTTAAATTTAATTGCCCTATGAATACACTCAACTTCTGCACCCAATTCTATATACAGCTTTAGAAGTCTCCAGTGAAGAACATGGTTCTTCTTACTGTAATGCGTGAGCATTAACTTCTCAACTTTTGAATTGGGCGGGCACATTTTTTCCGGAGCAAGCGGAAAGTCATTCAAATACTGATGCACACGCTCAGGGATATTGATGTCAACTTCCATTGTATAACCATACGGAAGGAATTCAATATTCGCATTCACACATTCACTCAGCACATCATTCAGATTATCATGCACCCAAACAAAATCACCATACGGAAGGTTTTGGCTAAGTGCCCAACCATATTAATTATTAATGTCGATATACAAGAGTTCTGTATCTTCAGAACTTGCAACATGATGTTTGTTAACAAATGTTAACCCACCCTGTATTCCACCCTCATAGAAATTAAACATTTCCATTTCCTGCAGAAGTTCTATGGGTTCTATTAATGTCATGAGAGTGGACGCCCATGACAGTCCAGGAATTCCATAAAAATTCAGAGGTTCTAAACCATTGTAAGCAATAGCCTCTGCGCGAAATTGCTGAAAATAGTCTGCAAGGAGGAATACGTCTAATTTTAGGTAAGTTAACATATAGTCTAACATTGTAGTGCAATTTTGCTGTGTCCAAATTAGTTGGGCGGTAGCATATTCATCATCAGATACAGAATAGTTCATAAGTCGATTCAAGAACCTCTAGTGATACTGCAAAATCATAAGGAAAGATACCCTTTGCCTTAACTATAAGACCATCAAAAGCAGAACAAGTTAGAGGTAGATCAGTAAGAGTTTTCACAGCCTTGGCTAAAGAGCAATTTACAAATTGCATACTATCTATAAATCTAACAGCCAATTTCTTAATATTTACAATCAAAGATATGAATTTCTCAGTTGTTGTAGGAATGATATTTAATTTCCAAGATGGAAATTCATTCAATCCATACTTTAAAATATGATGAAGGTCATACCCTCTCAAATTATGAAAGACAATAGGTAACTGTTTGCTTATTTTCCTATTTATATTACAGTTACGACAGGCAGCTCCAAGATACTGACCTGTAAAATGATCATGGTCCTTAACCTTATTTCTAATAAGTTTTTTACAAAGGTAGCAAGTTCTACATGCGATGAACTGCTGTTGCTCATTAGATGTAAGATTATTCATCGGTTTTTTACCATGATTTTCATAATATGGTAGGACAATTGTGACAGCAATTTCCTCTACTTTCTTTAAAAATTCCAATACACATTCCAAGCCTATAAAACTGAAATATTGTGTAGTATTTGTGTAATTATTTATTAATAATAAGCCTGTTGATATCGGCATGTGTATTTGATGATGTTTTACATCTTTAGGCAAAATAGCCTCAAAATCCGCATAAATTACGAATGGTGGGGTAATCATTTTGGAATAATTTTTAAATATTAAGTTTTTATTTTCAGGGAGCGTGTATAGGGTTGTTATTATTTGATTTTTAGCGCACAAATCAACATGTGCCTTAAAGGTTTTATCATAATAAAAACCGTTTAAACAATGGGGACACCATTTTACGCGAATTCTGGTGTTACATTCACTACTAGAATGACAATTCAGCAGTCTATTTAGATTAAAAATGGCGGTATAATGATAATTATCACCGTCTTGTAATAATAAAAGATTAATCGGGTTACCACCTATAACCTTTGTTCGATGAATTAAGACAAGGTGAGGATGATGAGGTACATAATCAATGTCATTCAATTGTTTAGAAGGGGTGTTGTTATATTCAAAGACATTGATTGCCAAATTTAAATTGCTATTGTTTCTCTCAAATTTGGGTATGTTACAGAGTCTCATTGGACAATCTATAATTGAATCGTAATTCAATTCATCCATAAAAGTAGTGTAAGAAGAAACACGCTCCCTATTCTTTAAAACTATATCACGCTTTAAAATCAATAAGACACTATATATAAAACACGAATGATCTGTGTTTTTAACGTTTACAATAGCCTTTTTACCTACTAGAGATTCCGGTGTAGGGATAAAACTATGTCCAGCTAATCGACTAACAGGATAATACGCGGTTAAAATAAAATCGATTTCGCGAATCTTAACTACGCGCCACCCACTTCCTAAATATGTGAATTTTTCGATTTTCTCATTTAACCGACTCACACCATCAGCAAGAAAACTATCAGAAAAGACACAAGCGCTATTTGAAAAGAAATTATCTTTTATTTCCCCATCTTTTTCAAATTGAATGAGAGCTGTAAACTGTACTTTTACAGATCCCATTTTCTTTATTTCGTTTTGTAAAATATTTACAAGTTTATCCGTTAATGCGATTTGAACAAGGTTTTGATTTTCTAAATCAAATCGAATATTTTTACGGGAACCCCTTAAGTCAACCTCTATTTCAGGTTCATCGTTTATTTCAATATTTACAGAACCCCCTATTTGATTATATTCAGTTTCGTCATCACTAATGATGATTTCTATTTTTTTAATTTTAGCAGGGATACACGACACGATTTTATCAGCAGGTCTTTTTGATTTTTTATTATTTTTAGTAACAGTTGTATTATTGTTTATGTTTTTAGTAATCTTTGTATTATTTGTGTTATTATTATTATTAATAAAATTTTTCGCATTAATTATTTGAAATAATACCTTTTTATTAATTTTAAATTGATTTAAATGGCTAGAGTGTTTCTTATAAAACTCTAGATATTCAATGTCTTGGGCAGTATCGCATTTAGGGCAAATAAAAAAGTCGATACCATAGAATCTATGACCGTAGTAACTTTCCATAGTCGTATGGCATTTCGAGTTATGACCAATTCCAGATTGTCAATAGTTTTTATACAATCGACCTGATAAATATGTAATTATTATCAAATGTTTATTATTATTTAAATCATATATGAATCAAATAATAATATATAAATGATGATAATTATGTAAATATTTTAAAAAATTAATATTTCAATTCGTATTATAAATCACATATTTCAATTCATATTTCTATTATAAATCACATGTTTGAATAACACTTCGTAAAATAATTTATAAAAGTTAATATTCTTATTATAATCATATATTCATTTTCGTATTATAAATCATATATTTCTATTATAAAAATAAATCACATATTCCTATTATAAAAATAAATCACATGTTTGAATAACATTTCGTAAAATAATTTATAAAAATTAATATTTCTATTTCAAATCAGATATTTCGATTATAAATTAATAATATTTAAAGTAACATATTATAATACTTTACATAATATTAACTTATACTCATTAAAAAATATTTTTATTCTTATTACAATATTTGTTCCTTATAGAAAGAAGCTGAACCTTTAGCAATAGCAAATTGAACAATTTCCTTTGTTTTCAATTGATATATTACATGCTTAGAATTAAGCCCCAATTAATGACCGGCTAATACAGAAGGCTCAACACGAACTCTTCTTACCAATAATTTTGCATCGACTAATTGAAGAATTAGCGCGATAGTAGCACTTGTTAGTGATAATGCCGAATCAGATCTTTTCAATCTAATGTGTATATTAACACCTGGGAGTAAATATTTCGGTTGATCCATAAAATCGAGTTGTAATGATGAGCACATGGTAAATAATTTCGAGCCTTTAATCCACTTTTTCCTATCGTCATCACTACCATAACCCATAGGAGTTAAACATGTATTTTTAGTATCGCTATTGTAATTTATAATAGGTTCTATTAGAGCTTTGTGAATATATGTACTGTTACCACCCTCAATTTTGATATTATTAAATCCGAGAACTGCATCTTTAAAAAGCGTATGAAACAAGAAATTGTTTGGTATTACATCACTAGGTTCACCAAACGGTTTTCTATCTTTATCTACAACTTTGATCTGAACAGTTAACAATGTATCATTCAAATCTAGATATTCAGTTTGGGAACCATTAATATAAAATTCAATATCGGTTCTACTATCCATGATAGAATTCATAGGGAATACATCTTCAAAGACCCCCATTTCAATTACTGCTTGGGGAGATGGTCTATCAAATAAACACAATTCAGATTTACCGCAAATCATTTTTGAAATATAGTTCCATGTCCTTTCATTCGTTTGT
Organism: Schmidtea mediterranea; assembly: GCA_022537955.1. NCBI lineage: Eukaryota > Metazoa > Platyhelminthes > Tricladida > Dugesiidae > Schmidtea > Schmidtea mediterranea. Next base: position 288,993,748 of record CM039679.1, read on the forward strand.
TTATATGTTTATGATGTCTTTTACGTTTTTGAGCCGGTGTTGGCGCGTCGGGTTTTTGAAACATACCTGCAACACTAGGTAGAACTTTCCCTAACTCAGATAATGCATTTGATTTCAGAGGTGGTAATATTTTCTGCTCATTCATTATCACATCTTTAGCAGTTTTCATACCAAAACTACCAATGCGTTTAAGAATAGGAAGTGCAAATCTACCAATTGTTCTCAACCAACCTGATCCATACTGTTTACCAATAAATATGGTAATTCGCCACCACGTTGACTACCACTATACATACTAATAATATCGTTATTAGCCATCTAATTTACGAAAATGTAATGTCAAATGAGTTTTTGTATCTTTACTAAATTCAATAAATTTACCGCTATCATCACGAATATTTATTTCTATATTGTTTATACATGATGTTGATACCGGTAAGTACATAGGATTATCGATATTTATATTGACAACTTCATCCTGGTCATGTTTATCAACCCAAACAGATTTCAAAAGAGGAACCAAAGAATCACCAACAATTATAGGATCGATGATGTTAGTATATATGAACATTTGTCTATGAAGTTTTATTATTTTTGGTTTGCGTACACCAAAAGCACTTGCCCTATATGTTTGCTTATTTAATCCGAATGTATTAGCCAAATTTTTATCAAATGTAACTTCACAAATGTTATTATTCAGACTGAATTTGCATATTCCATCTTTAAGAAATTCAATAGTTTTAAATATATGTAAACAATTTAATGAAATATATTTATGTAATTCTTCAAGTGTTTCAATATATAATTCATTAGTAAATGTAAATGTATCTTCCACCTCATTAATATATGATACAGATATTTTGATGTTTTCGATCGTTACACTTTTCTCATCAAATGTTTTGAATCGTATTAGGTATTCAGTTCCAGGAACAACAATGCTAAGCTTATCACTACCCATTTGCTTGGCATCCTCAATACTTTCAAACTTTATTGTAAATGGGCTAAAATCACAAATAACATTCAATCCATCTTTGAAAAATATGCCACTATTTTCATCTAAAATTTGATTTGGAATATGACAATATCGTTCAAAATTATTGATTGAGAAAATACCACTACAGGTTTTGGGAACACGCTTCTTGAATCCGATTTTACAATGACTATAAAATGGGAATGTATTGTACACAAATGTAAAGTCTTGCAAAGCAACTTCCCAATTTCCATGTAAATAAATGGGATTTTGAAGATCAACCATAAATTTACTTGCTTGATTTTCCGGATGGATTAGTGGGCAACTATTACTCGGTAAAATTGTATAGAAACTCATTTTACTAGGTCTTTTGATGATATCCATGAGGGTTTTTGATATCCATGCCATTTGACATAGTATTGTTTATCCTTACCCACCATTTTAGTTTTCAATATTTTCTGAATTCTGAACACTGTAGGTTTGGAAATAACTTGTAATTCCTGTTCATAGAATTTCCCTTGTATTAAATTGTTATCATTATCTTTAATAACATACATTACAGGACTCTGTTTAGTAATAATTTTAGTAATTTGAAATACCTCATCACTCCAATTACTATCGAAATATTTGATGAAAGGTGAAGCAGATATTTTACTAATTCTAACGTGATCACCAACTTTATATTTAGGTTTTGTAATAGGAACTTTTATAGACTGTACTCGTGTTTTTGAGCTGATATCTACGGGTCTCAAACCATTCAGACCTCGATGTGATGAATTATTATAACTAACAAGTATTTTCGGTAATACATTTATCCATATTTTATTACCGTGATGCACGCAATATTTCTTCAATCTATCCCTCAATGTCCGGTTAAATCTTTCAACATGTGCGGCTTTGTATTGAGAATGTACAGAATAATGATTTATTTTGAGACGATCCAGGATTTGCTTAACTTTACAATTGTAAAACTCCTTGCCTAAGGTAATAATAATAATAATAATAATAATAATAATAATAATAATAATAATAATAATAATAATAATAATAATAATAATAATAATAATAATACCTAAATAGGTTTGCAAATTGTCTGGATGCCCATTTTTAAATAAATTATTAATTGCTTTAGATATTTCCTCTGCAGATTTTGTCTTTGTTGGTACACCGCGGGCAAAACGACTGAAAACATCAATACACGTTAAAATATATTTATAACCCTTGTTAATCTTCGAATACGGTATCATCTCCATCAAATCCATTTGCCATAAATCATTAATACCGAATGTCTTAAAAGCTCTTGTTGGAAATCTTTTCCGCATTGGTTTGTTTAAACTGTACGCAAGCTGATCTGACAACCACTTTTGCGTTTCCTTTTTCGACTTTGGGACTCTTTTCTTTAACTTTGCCACTCACCGAAACCTGCTTCGTCTTCTGGGTTCGTCCAAATCTTCTCCATTACAACAAGATGATTTAAATTTTAATTTAACATTAGGTAATGATTGCCCCATCGTTTATTGTGATAATAATGATAATGCTAATGGTAACATTGCTCCGATAAAACCACCTTGTTGTTTATATATGATTTTCTCATTTGCTTACGATTTTTATTATTTACTAGTGATAACAAAGGCTTACGATGTTTATTCAATACTAGTTTTTTAGAATTACTGATTTTAATTTTACCTCTTACTACTTTTAATAGAATTTTGAGTAAATCATCGACAACAAAATTTGGAAATGATTGTAAAATAGACATTCTTTTCATACTCGAAGCCTTTAACAATGCATTAAAATATGGGAAACTCCTATAATTTTTTACAATTTTAACTGTTTTCTTACTCTTTTTAATAATGTTTTTCGAAATTAGATTCATTGCAGGGTAATTCTCAGTTATTAGCTTTTTAGATTGTGTATAACTGGTTTTTGGTGGAACACGCTTCTTTATAGTCTTTTTAATACTTTGTCTAAGTTTTCTGATATTTTAAAGCCTGGATTTCATAAACATTTTTACATGTTAAAGTTTTCAACTTTGTTTATATACCATGGCACCTTCTTTATTGAAAATATCGGTTTTTACCCGTAAATTATCATTGCATTGTTGTGTGAAATCAAGAAATATATATCCATGTGGTGATTTTGTAGCATCTTGAAATGCACTGATGAGAAAATTACGATTATTAGGGTATGCTTGTCGAGCAAGAAAATCAATAAGTGTTGCATCTCTAGGATTCTTTAAAATAACTAAATATTGAACATTTAAATTCCTTGTTCGATGTGCGCCACCCTGATGAAATAGATTTTGAGTAATAAAGATCACAGTAACACCAACATGTCTACTGATTTTTGTGAATAAATTATTAAAATCCTTTTCTTTATTAGCATCCTGATACAAATCACCAATAATGATGACATCACCTTTCATTAAACGACTTGACCAGTTTTTATCGAAGCCCTTTACTATTTTCATGTTTTTCAATTTACAGAAATTATCTTGAGTTAATCCATGTTCTTCATCTGCACCCTTATGCAAATAAATCTTGTTGAATTTTGTTTGGAATAAATTAGATTTCAGTAATTTACACACAAACATAGTTTTACCACTACCACTTGGTCCGACTATTTGATATACAGCATCATTTCTTAATTCCATTATTAATTTGTATAATTATAGGTTTTTGTTTATATTATATGATTTAATGAACTCTTCCTAAAAATTATATATATATACATTAATATTTCTTTATTGTTTAATTATGTTATCAAATATAAATTATAAAGGAACTTTCGATGCATCAAAAATGACGTTTCCGAATGGTAAATCACAGCAAATTGTAGATAGGAGTGGAAAATATCCTATAATATTTTTCAAATCCGGCAAATGCAGAATCATGGGATGCAAGAAACCTTTAGATGTCAATAAATTACAATATAGAATAAAGGATATTAAAATACAGTCAATTACGGTTACCATGGATATAGGACAATCTATCAATCTATACAACATGTCAACAAAATGTCTTTGTATGTTCGAACCAGAATTATTTCCTGCACTGAGGCTTTTAAAATACAACCCAATGTGTGTTAACGTGTTTGCTAGTGGCAAAATAGTCATATTAGGGGTGCGAAATCTAGAATACAAAAATATTGTTTGTGACATACAAAATGAAATCACCGGATTGGTCGATATCTGATTGGCTAATGATTGATTAAAACAACTTGCTTATTCATTTGATTTCATTTTTAAAATATTATACCATTATGTATGCTATGCCAAAGAAAAATATCGCTGAATACGGTAAATTTATCTTTTTTATTTCATTTTTTATATTTTATTTAGACAAATATGCCCTAGTGATAATCGATCGTATTATTTATTACTATCCTCAAATAAAGGAGATTTTGAAGAATCAAGAACCGTCAATGCATCAACAGATAATATACAATGAAACAAGAATCGATATTTCCAATCTGATTTAGCAAGCTCTTTGGGACAATGAAATAAACCGAATGGTCAAGAAGATGGAAATGGAATACCCCTGCATTCTGGGGTGTAGCTGCTGTGATTTCCGATATCAACGCTATGTGGAATGGAATATTACAAATTCAATAAGAAATTTTCAAAAAATGAAACTTTTAAGAAAATAATTGTATTTTATTTTTGTTTGTTTTGATAGTTTAAGTGTTGGTAATAAATGTTTTTGTATTTTATTTTTGTTGTTTTGTTAGTTTTATTTTGGTAATAATAATAATAATAATAATAAATGTTTTTGGTAGTAATAGTTTTATTTTGATGGTGGTAACAATAATAAAAATAGTAATTTTATTAGTATAGTAATAATAGTAATAATAATTATAATAATAATAATAATAAAAATCATGATAATTAAAATAATAATAATAACAATAATAATAATAATAATAATAATAATAATATTGATAATAATAAAACACGTGATATTAATAATACATTTTATATAGATGATATGTGTAAAATCATATATGTAAACTCAACGGGTTAATTTACATACAGTTTTCCAGTCACGTACTTATCTTGCAATTATCATGCACTTATCATGCATTGTCTTTGTGATCATGCATGATTCTGATTGGTTAATCGTATCTGTCAAGGGTATAAAAGTGCGTCACCACCTTATAAAGATCATAAATCAAACATGACCAAGAAAATAAGTGTCCAACCAGTTCAGATGTTCCACAATTATAAAATGTATTTTTTAAAGGAGCCTATCAATATGCAATTGGCAAATTCAGTCAAACTCAATAAAACGCAATTTCAATCTCTTGCTGGTACTCTCTCCATGTTAGATATCAATGATATTGATAATACATTCAAAAAGATCAATTCCAATTTAAAATGCAATGAAAATGCTTTCTTCACGAGTCAATATACCAGATATTATGATGCATTTACAGAAATTGGATTCAAAGAACAGGAAAACTGGTATATAGCAATAACAATCCAAGGATATAAAGCTGATCAAAACGATGTGCTTTCTCCAATCTGGAAAATTGTTACTGCTAGACTTTCACAGTTATTTTAATGTATAGTGTTTAGTGTTTAATAAATTTATTTATGTTTTCTTTGTTATTCTATAAACAAAATTATAAGTAGTTTTAAAATAGTTTTAAAAATGATGTCTGAAAAAGGTAAAATATAAAATATAAAATAATTAATTAATTTCGTTTAGAATATTTAATAAACTTTTTGTTTGATAAACTCGAAGAAATAACCGGTGTAAAAATTAGAGATATGTTGACTCTAGCTGAAGCATTGAGTAAAGAAGATTCAAGTTGTGATTCTAGATGTCAGAGTGATGATACTGAAATTGTTAATGATGGAGAAATTAATACTGAAATTATTAATGATTCTGAAGAAATTATTGATGATAATGTTAATGTTGAAGAAAATATTAATGATACTGAAGATACTACCGAAATTACTAAAGATGAGCCGACCGAATTTAAGAATTGTATTGACCATGTTATAGAAAATATTATGATAGAATATTGTGGTGATGAAGACTGTTCGTGTAATAATCAATAAATCTTTAAAAATGTAGTTTTTTATTAATAATAATAATAACAAAGAAATATTTATTAAAATCTACGATAAACTTTGTTACATAAATATAAAACAGATGCTCCAGTGATTAGTTTTAATAAAAATTTGCAATTTTTGATATAAATATCAGAGCGTTTGGCTTCTGCTGCAACTTGAATAATCGCTGTCCATCCACCGTTTGTTACTACCCACGGGTCAATTTTTGTTTCTATTACCTAAATAATGATAAATTAATAACAATATAAAGTAATATACCTCTATAGATCATTGGAAATAATTTTCATAGTCGGATCCCGATTTTAATATCATGTGTTTCATATACATTAATCCTACTATTATTCGCATCCATTTATTATTTTCATCGAACATGTAACTAAATAATGATTGGAATGCCTTCTTTCTCTCCAATGTTGAAAAATTGAGAATTTTTTCATAATCAAATGGTATGTCTTCAACGATTTTCTCGGTACGGTTTACCATAAATTTCATGTTTTTAATGATTTCATCTTCTTCACTATTATTAGAGACCAGCTCATTCAATAAAGTTATAAAAAATTTAGTTTCTGGCATTTTATAAAAATATTTGAAAGTGTAAGCGTATTTATACTATATTCGACCAATCAGAATCATGCAATACTAAGAAAATATGTAAAAATATATAATGGAAATGGCAATGATGATTTGTTGGCACTGTTAACTTCTTTCAAGCTGTTGCCGCCACTGTTAACTGGGTGTTGTAATTTCATTATACGATTGAACTGATCAGTTGTTTTATTAGAATAAAATTTTATACTATATTGAACTTGATTCATCATTTTTTCATTAAGTTTATGATTTTCTTTCAATTCTAATATTGATTTTCTTAATTCATTTTTGATAATACCAATGGTCTTATTTAAATGTATAATATCATCATATAAGTCGTTTTTAGCTCTTTTTAAAGTCTCATATGTATGTTCAAATCGGAATTCTAAATTACTCATTCTTTCAGATAATCTTTTGACTGGAGTTTTCAAATATCTAGGCCTATCTATCATATACAAAATATCCATCAATACTGCTGTATCAGGACATACACATCTTGTTGAATTTTTACCTTGAACGGTTACAACAATTGAGTTGACCATATTAAAAACTAATAATAATAATAAAATTTCTTTAATCATTTTCAAATCTATATAAATTAATATTTATTGTTTATAGCTAAAGATTTGTATGTGTGTGTATGTCTAAAATAGTATAAAAGTAATTGTTATTTCAATTTTTATCATTAAAATGATTGTACCGAGCGCAGTTCAAGCTATGAATGAAATTAAACATTATGGTAATTTATTATTACTATTATTATTATTATTTTTAGATGATTATTTTAAAGTTATTAAAGAACGTCTGGAATTCTATTATCCAGAAATACATGAAATTATGGATAAGCCAGCATCAATAATTCCAGACTTGATATTCAATCAAACATCAATATGGATATTTACTGTAATCGATGAGTTCCTATGGGATATCAAACAAAACAATTTGTCAAAAGATATGGAACCTGAATACCCTTGTGGTGATGGGTGTCATTGCTGCGCTGCCAGATATCGGAAGTATGTGGAATGGGCTTTGAATAAAGCTCTTCGACAATACTACTATAGTAGAATTATCTCTTTATAATAAATTTGTTGTATATGTCTTGGTTTTCATTATATAGTAATAATGTTAATAATAATAAAAATAATTATAATTATAATAATAATATTAATAATAATAAAAATAATAATGATAATAATAATAAAATAATTTACAAAATATATATAAATAATTAAATAAATTTGGCAACGATTTAATTAAACGATAACGCCAATAAAAAACCTTTCTTACGATATATTTCGATAGCACAGCTATCATCTTCAGGTACTCAAAACCAACTAAAAATATTATGAATTAACATTTAATTTAAACAAATTATTTTTTATTAATTTAATTTTTTAATAAATAAATATTTTTAAAAATATATTTTAAATTAATTTTAAATTTTAAATTTTTTACTTATATTCTAATTTTTTAAAAATTAATGCAATTTAAAATTTTCAATTATTTTAATAATATTAAAAAAACAAACATGATTTAACATACGTAAACTATTTAAAAACATTCAAAACATTCGTAGTCACAGCACTCTGCACATTAATCTTTGGATCCAATGACCTTATCAGCAATGCTTCACATATCACTCGTTCCCAATAACTATTAAAACTTCTCAACAAAATTCTAAAATCAGACATTCCGATATCACTTTTACAGCCTCTATTGTGTTCACTAATATTGGTCAAACCCTTCAATCGACAATGCTCTAGAACTCGAGTACAGAGATGACGGGAAGTCTCTCCAATGTATGTGGCATTACACCCATTACATGTAAATTGATAAACGAGATCAGAACACAATCCAACCGGAGTTTTTGATTTATTAATAAACATATTGCGTACCTTACACGAATTAGAGACGATCTTATACTCTAAATTTCCTATCAGTTTACCCAACTTCCTCTTATAATTTGTAAAGCCTTCAGAGTACGGCAATACTAACACATATTTAGGCTCAATTTTTTTATATCCATATTTACAATCACCCAGATCAACACTCAATTCACACCCATCCGAAAAATTACATTCAAACTTTCCACAACATGGATCCTTAGGATTTTTAATCAATTTATCAACAGTTTCTTTTATCATTAACAATAAAAATGATTTAGAATATCCATTCTTTATCAACAACTCAACCAATTTATCAACACTTTTTACCGAATTAGCAAAAGTAGAAGATAAAGCCCATGAACGATAAATCAATCCTTTCACCATATTTCTCTTATACTTAAATTCACAAAAGCTTTCTGGAGAAGTATAAAGACCAGTAACAGTTGGTTTTCTATAAATCTCTGTCTCATACTGTTTATCTTTGCGTTGAATTAACAAATCCAAAAACGCAATTGATGAGACAGTATGAGACAGAGATTTATAGAAAACCAACTGTTACTGGTCTTTATACTTCTCCAGAAAGCTTTTGTGAATTTAAGTATAAGAGAAATATGGTGAAAGGATTGATTTATCGTTCATGGGCTTTATCTTCTACTTTTGCTAATTCGGTAAAAAGTGTTGATAAATTGGTTGAGTTGTTGATAAAGAATGGATATTCTAAATCATTTTTATTGTTAATGATAAAAGAAACTGTTGATAAATTGATTAAAAATCCTAAGGATCCATGTTGTGGAAAGTTTGAATGTAATTTTTCGGATGGGTGTGAATTGAGTGTTGATCTGGGTGATTGTAAATATGGATATAAAAAAATTGAGCCTAAATATGTGTTAGTATTGCCGTACTCTGAAGGCTTTACAAATTATAAGAGGAAGTTGGGTAAACTGATAGGAAATTTAGAGTATAAGATCGTCTCTAATTCGTGTAAGGTACGCAATATGTTTATTAATAAATCAAAAACTCCGGTTGGATTGTGTTCTGATCTCGTTTATCAATTTACATGTAATGGGTGTAATGCCACATACATTGGAGAGACTTCCCGTCATCTCTGTACTCGAGTTCTAGAGCATTGTCGATTGAAGGGTTTGACCAATATTAGTGAACACAATAGAGGCTGTAAAAGTGATATCGGAATGTCTGATTTTAGAATTTTGTTGAGAAGTTTTAATAGTTATTGGGAACGAGTGATATGTGAAGCATTGCTGATAAGGTCATTGGATCCAAAGATTAATGTGCAGAGTGCTGTGACTACGAATGTTTTGAATGTTTTTAAATAGTTTACGTATGTTAAATCATGTTTGTTTTTTAATATTATTAAAATAATTGAAAATTTTAAATTGCATTAATTTTTAAAAAATTAGAATATAAGTAAAAAATTTAAAATTTAAAATTAATTTAAAATATATTTTTAAAAATATTTATTTATTAAAAAATTAAATTAATAAAAAATAATTTGTTTAAATTAAATGTTAATTCATAATATTTTTAGTTGGTTTTGAGTACCTGAAGATGATAGCTGTGCTATCGAAATATATCGTACAAAATATATACTACTTATTTTTATAAGTAGTAAATTAAAATTTTAAAATGTTTAAAAATAATATGACCTTGAGAAATTTTGAATGACCTTGACCTACTTTTGAATGACCTTGAAAAATTTTGATGGGTCATCCAATGACCTTGAATGAGTCATTGTCTTTGTTCTAAAAAAATTTGTACTTTTAAACTTAAAAAAAAAATTTTTGCCGGGGGGGTATGTGAGCTAGATGGCCTCTGAGCTAGAGGGCCGGTATCCCACTACTGTGGATGTTTAGCCTAACAAATTTAAGACTTGTGTTGACCATGTATAGAAAATATAATGATAGAATATTGTGGTAATGAAGCATGTACGTGTAATAATCAATAAATAATTAAAAATGTAGTTTTTATTACTAATTTATTACAATAACAAAGAATAATACATTTATTAAAATTTATGATAAACTTTATTACAGATATATGACAGATGCTCCAGTTAATAGTTTTAATAAAAATTTACAATTTGAAATATAAATATCTGATCGTTTGGCTTCTGCGGCAACATGAATAATTGATACCCATCCGCCGTTTGCTTTTACCCATGGATCAATTTGTTTCTATCACCTAAATAATGATAAAAATAAAATAATAATAAATAGTAATATACATTGGAAATAATTTTTATAGTCGGAGACGGATTTTAATATCATATGTTTCATATACATTAATCCTACTATTATTCGCATCCATTTATTATTTTCATCAAACATATAACTAAATATCGATTTGAATGAATTTTCTTTGTCTCCAATGTTGGCAAATTGAAAATGGGATCAAGTGGAATATCATCTACGATTTTCTCGGTACGGTTTACGATGAATTTTATATTTTTAATGATATCATCATAATCTCCATTATTAACAACCAGCTCATTCAACAAAGTTATAAAAAATTTAGTTTCTGACATGTTATAAAAATGTTTTGAGATGTAGGCTCATTTATACTATATTTCACCAATCAGAATCATGCATGGATATTGCATTTATTTTGCAATGTCTTTGTTTAAGAAAAGTAGTTTAAAATGGAAATATTGAGGATTTGTTTAGCGAACTTCTTTCATTATAGGATTGAACTGATCGTTTGTTTTATTGGAATAAGCTTTTATATTATATTGTAGTTCATTTATCATTTCTTTATAAAGCTTTCCATTTTCATTCAATTTGAATATTGATTTATTTAATTCATTTTTGATAATACCAATGTTCGTATTTAAATATAGAACATCGTAATATATTTTCTTTCAAGCGCTTTTAAAAGTTTCATGTTTCACTTGAAATCTGTAACCTAAATTTTCAATTCTTTCAGCTAATCTTTGTACTGGAATTTTCATATCTATCAGCTTATCTATCATATGTAATATATCATTCAACATAGCGATATCTGGACACATACATCTTGTTTTATTTCGACCTTCCACAGTTATAATAATTGACTTGTTTGCATTAGTCACTTTAAAATAACTAGCAATTAATATTAATAATAAAATCTCTTTGTAGTCGAATTTTCGCTTTGCAATAAAAGTTTTCGTTGTATATGACTTTGTTTTTATTATATAGAAATAATAATAATAATAATAATAATAATAATATTAATAATAAAAATAATAGTAATAGAAATAAAAATAATAATAATAATAGTAATAGAAATAAAAATATTAATAATATAAATACTACATATAATAATAAATAATATAAAAATTATAATAAAACTACTTATAATATTAAGTAGTAAATTATATTTTAAAAATTTAGCAAAATAATTTGACCTTGAAAATTATGATGACTCATCCAATGACCTTGAATGAGTCATGGTCTTTGTTTAAATGACATTGAGAAAATATGATGAGTCATCCAATGACCTTGGAAATTTTGAATGAGCTTTACCCCTGTGAAACTTTCAAAAGTATGATCCTTTAACTGTCAATAAAATCTTTAAGTGGACCCTTGCAACAGCCTTTATATACCGTGGATCGTCTTCATAAACCATCAAAAGACCCTTCAAAATGATACCTCAATAACATTGTTAGAATACTCTAAATAATTTTGATTTTTACTTAAATTTTGTCAATAGAGATACTATTTAATGCTTTTTAAAACTATATAGTGACTGTGTTTTTGAGCTACTTTGAGTTAGTGGACCCCTACTTTTAAAGTCGTTTAATTTTTAAAATATTTAGAGATGCTAGTTAATTTCGTATTATGAAAATTATTTAGAATGTATGCGTTTTTGTTTGATATACTTTGAGTTAACGAGCTACTACTTTTAAAGTAGATATATTATATGTATATATGTTTAATTATACTATGTAGAAATTGTAAGTGTATGTTTTTGACATACTTTGAGTTAGGTGCCGCTATTTTTAATGTTTATTTATAATGTATTTAGTCAATTAGCTACATAAATACTTTTAAAAATTTCGTTAAAACCCTTAAAAATCAATATCATGAGTTGACCTACATAAAATATATGTTAGCACCATGGAAACAATAAGATTGTCATAGTAACGTGATCTGTTTTTCGTGATCATAAAAATCCTCAGTTTTTAAAAAAATGGTCAGCGTTGAGGAAGGATACTAAGCTAACGGCCCCCTGAGTTAGAAGGCCCTTTTTCTTTATTATTTACCAGTTTTAGATATTATTAAATCAAGTGAATTATTGATATCGATCCCATGAGTGCTATTAAGTTGTAATAAATCTAGCAATTATTCATTAACTGTTACATCTGCAGACACGTATCGAATAAATACCGCTAATTAATGAGTATTTTGAATATCGCTAAATTCGTCAATAGCTAAACTAAATATTTCACTCCTTTTTATAGTTTTTGTATTTTGTTCTATACAATCTTTACTGATTACAGTAATACGTCGCTCAGTTATATGACATGAAATTGGAATTTAATATTCTTAATAAATTCGCCCTCCGCATATGGACTCAAAGCATGAGCAATATCCTACGATAGACAAATTAAATTCGATCGCAGTACTGTTTTTTTAACAAATGAAAACACTAAACTTTGCTGACTAACTAGCCCAAAATTCAGAGAAAATTAGCTTATCGGTCCTTAAGTCAGAAATATGTGGATTTGTAACAATAAACTTAATATGGTTTTTTGGTAGTGTCGTTTTCATTCTTTATATTGAGCGAGTGATTGTTTGCAAATAAAGCACAATGGATTTCCATTTACATCTTTAGATCGTCTTTTCTTGTTTTCTGAAATTATATTTATGAAATAATATGCATCTAACAGCAAATTGTTTCGGTAAAAATGAACTTTTAAAAAATATTGTAAAAATAATTACCTTAACACTTAATTGTTGCAAAACGTTAACTGTACTATTTTGACACAAGTAACTTTAGATGGTAATAATTCGAACAAAGCATATTTTAACTATAAATGCGTAGTAGTTATAATATTACTGTTGGGCCAAGACTGAGTTTGTTTAAATGAATCGGAAACAACATGCAAACGTAGCAAGACATATTCAAAATCAAATCTCTACTCACCAACTAAACACCCTAAAATATGAGAAAGAATATAATTAAATTTAAAATCAAAGAGCATAAAATTAAATAAAATTATATACAAATGCACCAAGAACCGCACGAAATTAACATAGAAACAACATGAGAACATCAAAATTTGACCGAAAATAGATTAATCTATAAAAGCAGTATTTTAACGAATAAAACAGGTTAAAAATAAAATATTTCTGGTTAAAAATATTCAATTAAAAAATAGTAAAAATAAATTATTTATTTAATGTAAGAAAATGACAAAATTAGAATTAGATATTACAATTAAAGTCAAGATCAAATTTTGTTTTAATGCATCAAAAAGAACACGCAAGGTTAGAGTCACAAACTAGGTATATATACCGATTCGTTTTTACAGAATTTAATCACTTTTTCTCTTGTGAAAACTATTTTTCTGACGAAAAGTTACAACCCACTTTTCTTTAGAAGAATATCTTTACATTGAGAACTATTCAGAGAGAGCCTTCGATGAATTTTTGGAAAATCAACTTACACGACACGTCTTTAAAAAAACTGCAAGTAAGTCCCTACTTGAGCTTGTTCTCTGGGAGTGTGATGTATGCGAATGTTAATGTATTAATAATGTCATAATCTTCAATTATACGCTTCAAACGAACGAGGTTTTATTTTGTTCTGTCGAAATTTTCCGGCTCACAGCCAGCACATACCGCAAGTTAATGAAATCAAACATACTATCAGATTGTGTAAGAGAGGTTTCTCCGTCTATGATCTGTGTCCGTGAAGGTCTAGTTGAGAGTAACGACGGATTCTAAACGTCAATTATTTAATCCTATAGGGACCTCGGGTAGATCGAGAAGAAGTATTTTGGCTGCTCCACTTTCTTCATTCGTCAGAAAAATTGACCCAAAATCATGTTCATACACACCGGCTAAAAATCAGCAACACCGAGTAGCTCAGTGTGCACTCCTAAATTCTAATATTAACATAATTCAATCTTAGGATAAAAATCAGGTAAGTGAGTGAGGGGGAAGAGTGCGAAATCTATACAATGAATTTTGAAACACAAGACTGATTAATGATAAGGAGAGCTAGTATTAAATATAAAGTATATCATCAACCAAACGTGACTTTATTCAATAAGGATAGTTAATATCAAATATAAAATATAACAACCAAACTTAATTTTTATTCAATAAAGATAGCTATTATTAAAAATAAATCATGTTAACCACCAAACGTAGTTCCATAAGGTTAATTTAAGATAAATAAAGGTCCCCTTAACAAAACAAGGATCACATTCGTAACCAAGACAATCAAATAAAATCAACACTGACCGAAAATTACACGAGGATTCCATAGGCTTCTGGAAATAAATACCATTTAGCGGTTTTTAAGAAAAAAAATAGATTATTTAAATATAAAATATAAGGTCATAAAATATTATTAGAAAATTCTACTTAATTCTACTATAAAAGATTTTTTTTTCGAGGATCGAAAAAAAATTTTATAATCTAATGTTCGTCTTAGGTTCACTGTATCTTTGCAAAGTAATTCTTAATTTATCAAATTTGTAGATATTTGATTCTATTTATATAGGACTAATAATCCTATATAAAAATAAGCAGCACTGCTCTCCACACCCAAACACATATAATTATTGTCTTAAGCGCGCCAATTTCTATGAAGTCGTAAAATTATTTTTAGTAAGATTAATAATAAAACATGTTTATAAAACAAATTTTTCATTTATCATTTATTGTTCATCTTTTGAAGAAGTGCATACATTTTTGTTTTTATTTAGTGTTATTTTCAATTTTGAATGAAATACATTATACATATTGAAGTACTAGGACCAGGTTATCCAGGTAATATAATAAATTACTTTACTATTAATCAGTATATAAAATAGTAATCAGTATATAGTAATATAGTGATATATAGTAATCAGTATATAAAATCAGTTCTAAAAAATTATGTCTATAAGAATTATTTTGAATTGCGGATTTAAGTAAAATTTTAAAATTATTTAAAAGTGACTATTTTCTTTCGATTAATGTTTTGATTCTTTTGATTTCGAGTTTACTATAGACATTACAGTAAAAGTTCAAAAATATTTTGTAGAACTTACAAGGGAAGCTTTCGAAGTGTAAATTCTCAGATCGGGTTGAAACTTGCACAGTTTGGAGGCCCTATAGTGGTATTAAGAACCCCCAAATATTAGGACCAGTAGGACACTTATTATATAGTGTTATATGTAGATACATATTTACCTCACAAGTTAAGTAAAATATTGGCAATAAGATTGTTTTTTATTTGCGAGTTTGTCTACTGTCATTCAACGAAAACCCTACTATTCATTATTTGTTTTTGCTTTACTGTTTTTTTTGTTGTTGTTCAATCAAAAATATGTCAAAATTGTTGCAAAAATAATTCTTGCTTCCGTAATTTATGCGCATGTTGTTCCGTGAAAAAAAACAAGTGAAATCTGGAATCTTGTGTCTTAAATGTTACATTAAATAGATCTGTCACCCTCATTTTTTTATTAGATTAGAAAATGGATATACGGAATTTTTTCAAGAAGCAGCGGCTTGAAGAATCAAATTCAAAAATTGCGGACAATAATACGAAACTCGATAATAATGATACGCATGCAATGGAAGCCTCTACTTCTACACCATTCGCATCTACTGCGGGTACTCCGGAAAACAACACAAAAATTTACCACGAATTGGACATAGGGAATTTTATAAATCATTCACATACATCTGATAATGATATAGTTTTTAAAGCGTTGAAGCATCCTTGGACACCAGAAACATCTTATGATTCCAAGAACGATTCTTTGGACAGTTCTCGGACCTTTCGACACACCTGGTTGCATGATTATCCAGAAATGTCATATTCTGCAAAATTGAAAGGTGTTGATTGTAGTACTTGTGTCTTATTTAAACCTCATGTTGATAGAGGAATTCAAGGTGCTTTTATTTTAAAAGAATTTACAAAATATAAAAAATTTCATGAGTGTGCGAAACTACATCTACAATTAAAGTGGTATCGCGAATCAATTAACAAAGCCAATAATTTTAGCCAGATTATACAAAATAAGCGCAGCAATGTTGCTGAAATGATGAATTCGGTGTAGTCCAAACCATAGAAAATAATAGGAAAATATTTTTGCCAATTGTAAAAAAAATTGTATTTGTAAACAATATTCCTTTTTGGGGAAAGACAGATAAAACTGCAATATTCAATAACCTACTGCAGTTTAGAATAGACGCAGGAGATTCAATTTTGAGTAATCATTTACAAAGTTGTCCTTCAAACGCTACTTACATTTCACATCGCGTACAAAATGAAATAATAGGAATTTGTAATGATGTTTTAAGAGAAAATATTATTGAAGATGCAAAGAAAAGCCTATTTCTTTCAATCATTGCAGATGTATCGTGTGATATATCTGGAATAGAGCAATTATCAATTGGAATAAGATTTATAAATAAAATGTCCACTAATGAATTTTTCTGCCGGGAAGAATTTCTAGGATTTGTTCCATTAGAACGTATAGACGCCGAATATTTATCAGAAACTATTATCTCGTCTCTTGTAAAATTTGGCCTTGATCTATCTAAAATGGTTGGTCAAGCCTATGACGGTTGCTCGCAATGGCGGGAAAAATTAGTGGCTTGCAAAAGCGTATCCAGGATCAATACCCATTTGCAAATTTTTACCATTGCAGTTCACATAGGCTGAACCTTGTGATAAACGACCTAAATGATGTATGTGAAATTAGAAATGCGGTTGGGACTATTAAATCGATTATTAACTTCTTTCGAGAGAGCTCTTTAAGAAGAAAACATATTCCAAATATTCCTCTATTTTGTGAAACACGTTGGACTGCTAAATACAAGAGCGTTCGAATATTTAAAGAAAGTGTTGGGCTCAGAGCCAAAATTAAAACAAAATTACAAAACCAATTTAAACAAAAAGGTGAAAATTGTATAAATTAAAACAAAATAATTATTGTCGTTTGGAAATTGTCAATATGGCTGCTGTAACATAAGCACGCACCGCAAGAAGAGACCAAAAATAAAATAAAACATATTAATTAAAACAAATTAAAAATATAACAAAATTAAATAAAAACAAATAATTAATTAAAATACTTGAAAAAAAGCCTACAGCTGCAGACAGAAACATACGAGAAAAGAAATAAACTGCTAAAACCTTGCAAAATAAGGTTTAGAAAAAACACAGGCAGAAGAGGCGACCAGAAAATAAAATATTGGGGTTAAAAATAATATTGTAAGAAAATAATAATAAAAATAAAATCTAACAATAAAATATTAATATATCAAAAAATAAACAAAAATATATAAAAAATTACAAAAATATTTTGAAATTAATAAAATAATTTAAAAAAACCCGAAAAATCGCCTATTGGTCGCACACAGACACAAAAACACTATATATACAGCAGTCATTTTCACAAATTTTAGACTTAGAAAATTTTAGTCAGGCAGTAAATTTTTAGAAATTTTTAGACATTCTTAGACGAACTGTGAGTCATTGTTAGACAAATTTTTATGCCAATTTATGCCAATTTTTCCAATTTGGTTGCATGACTGTGGATTGTAAGTATTGCTTTCTTGTATATATATATTTTGAAGTTAAAGTTTTGTTATTTTGATTTTATTCTGGATGGTCGTGGAATCTTTTGGTGCCACTGACAAGTCCCCTTAAAATCTTATTTATAATAAGTATTGCAATAGCTATCGATCAGGCAGGTCCCGGTCCAGCTGATGGATTGAGTTCCCTAGTTGTGATTGTGGGTCGCGCCTGTTTCGGAATCTCGGTCTGTCCGCGACGGGGCCTTGCAAAATGGCACAGGACCCTCCCCGCAGGGCATCGTTAAACGACTCACAACGACTGATGGAAACGTCGGTCGAGATGAGCAGTGAAAAATCTAGAATTTGGGAAGTGCGACTTTAGTTAAAGGGGAATAAAGTTTTGTATTGAAAATCTAAAACATTGTCGGAAAATTAATTGGAAAATCAAGTAGGAAAGAATAAGATAGTGTAGGAATGTAAAGTTGAAAGTATTTTTCCAAGAGTGGAATGATATAATCTGACAGAAGAGAGAAATGTTTAATGAAGTGACCGTAGAGGGTTGTAACTACTTAAAATCATGGGAAATGTACCGGGAGTTAAGGAACTGCTAATGAAATTTTTAATATAGGGAAAGATAAAGGTAAACTAGGACAAATGTAGTCGATTCCGTGATTGAACAAATGAAATAGGAAATTTACCTAAAAATAAGGGAGGAACGCTGTCCAAATTTTTGAAGGATATTTTTATAAATAACGGGTAAAGATGACAAATAAGTATGAAATTGTAGGAATAGACGAGTAAGAACAAGGATATAGAAAGAGAAAGACGTAAGACCTTCCATCGGCAGTCAAGGATCCGAAAGTGAAAATATCATGAGGAGTAGTTCTAGAAATGGAGCTCACCTGCTCATAAATTTTCAACCTCTATGTACAGTACCAAGAATAATAATCTTGATGGCGTTTAGGGAGTAAATGCACAAAACTCCTAGAAAAAGAAAATAAATAAAAATCCACCCTTTTCGACAACAAAAGTATTATTGTCATAATAGAAGCATTACATAAATTATCTTTAAATGGTAATATTAATACAACACAGAGATCTAGTTAGCTATATCACGCATGCACAGATTCAACTTTTTCAGTTTGTTTATATATAATGTCTGAGTATTCGTCTATGCTAGAACCTGTAGCTAATAATTTTCAAGGAGTTGATCAAAATCTATTAACTGTGAGGAAACAAATTACTTCTCTTGTTGACCTATAATCTCTGAGAAAAAATGGAGACATGTTTGTCTGAATTAAATATTGAGCTGATACCACCAAGAACTGTGAAAAGGCAAACTTGCCGAACAAATATTCCTTCCGATTCTCCTGAAAGTTACTATAGAAGGTCAATTTTTATTCCATACCTGGATTCATTAATAACATCTCTGGAAAAACGTTTTCCTGAAGAAAATGATGTTTCATATTCGATATTTAATTTAGCACCTAACTCTATGAAAAAGCTAGATCCAGACGAATATGAAAGAATAACGAATGGTATTTTTAACAAATATGGTACGTTTATAGAAAATTACCAAGCAGAATCTGCAACATGGTATCATTATTATAAGACTTATAAAGATGCTAGCGAATCAATTTCTAATGTATTCGATGCTTTAAAGGCAGCAGAATTATTTTATCCGTCAGTATTCAGGGCACTTTGCATTGGTCTTATTATTCCGGCCACTACTTGTACCGCAGAACGATCATTTAGCACACTGGCTGCACTTGACAATGTCGGAAGGCAGACTTGATGCCCTCTGTATGATGTACATACATCGCAATTTAGTCAATGAGTTAATTGGAAAAGGATTTTACTCAGAAATCATAGATCGGAGAAGGCTACAATTACTACAATAGGGCAAAGTTGTGGAAAACAAATTAGTTGGGTAATATTAATATCTCCAGAACCTCCGGGGATTCATATTTAATGTCATTAAACCAAAGATTTTTTATAAAATAAGTTATTTGTATAACAAAGCTGTGTATTTTCTTATCTGTAAAATCATCGATGGCTCATTATATATTTGGTATGAATAAAAATAAATGTTGAAACAGTCCAATTTTTATTAATTTAATTTTAACTATAAAAGAACACAACTTTTTACTGCAAAATAAGTATCAAGCTTTATGTCTATATCTCTGTTTTGGTTTTGCCACCCTTGGATTTATTTCTGCAGGCGCCTATGAATCTAGCAACTTAAAATAGCATTGTAGTTGAAATTGTAGTCGGAATCATTGCAACGCACAGGAATCAAGGATGTTCTTCTCAAAGAATAATGAACATCCTTGATTTTTCGAAAAATTGTGGGAGCAGAAATTGAGATATCAAACATTGTTAGAATTCTATTTTTATAGATGAGAGACTTAAAGTACAGTGTTTATCAAGCCACGTTTTAATCAGGAGTTTTTTCATCATTCGATTTCGTCTTAAGTGCTCCACCTCGAACGCTTGCGAATCTTTTTCCACTGCCTTTATATTGTTTCATTATGCCACTAATTTTCTGCTTCTTCAAACCCAAAATCAAAACTATGTTAGCTACGCTGTGTCCAGCAGCGAATCAATCTATTATTCTTGATCTATCAGTATCACTTTTTGTAACATATCTTCTAGGAATAACTGCTAGGACTTGAAGCGGTGAATCTAGATGTAATTGCACATTTGTTGTATTTATAGGTACTTGGAGTGTGTTTGATGTCAGCAAAATATAGGACTCAGTATTGACCAAGGTTTAAGTTGTATATTCATTCAAGCCGTCAAAAGGAACTGAAAATGTTGATGATGATGTCACACTCTGAATGACCAATGCCGAATCATTGTTGATATCATCACTAATTGGTATATAAGTCTCGCTGTCTTGATGTAAGTCGGACATTTTAATATTTAGAAAAACCAAATTGAATTCGAATTTATTGACATCAAATTTGAATTTAAATAAATCGAATTTGAATTGTTAAAATCGAATTTGAATTTAATAAAGTCAGATTTAGAGTTAACAAAATCAGATTAGCCAAATTAATATAATGTTAGTTATTGATAAGACTTTTACTTTATAATACATGAATTATAAGTCTTTGATGTTAAAATTTGATAAAATAATTAGTATATACAAAGCCCTTCGAAAGACGGTAGTAGTTGTTAAAAAAATAAAGCCAAATAATTTGTAATTTTTGTGTATTTATTAATGAACAATCATTTACCGCATTATCATGAATATTTAATGTTATAATCATAATATAATCATGATCATGATTAGTGGAACAAACACAGGCAGTCAAACAAACAAATATTGGCATTATACATTATTTATAAAATGTGACTTCTGTCTGTACTTTTGTGTAACTAACCAAATATATACATATAATTTTTCAGTAAAATATTTTCAAAATAAACATAAATGGTTTCATTACATTTAATCAAACTACTCTTAATCACAAGTAGAGATAATTATACTACATATAATCACAAAAGCAAATCAGGCATGTTTTCAAGGAGAATTATTTTATTAAAAGCACTAAACCAGCGATTCTCAAAGTGGGCGATATTTGCTCCCTGGTGGGAGTTAACACATGGATAGGAACGATGTGTATTACACGACATGTCATTTTTCTGTAAAAAGTATACAGGCATACCTAGTTTAGCGCTCATATTGTGTTCCTGAAAGTTAAGCGTTAACAGAAAACGCGTTAAAAGAAGTGCTATTTATACTAAAATATGGGGTCACGTTCCTAACTAATTTTTTTTGGTACTTTTAAGTCAAAAATAAAAAGATGTTTTTTGTTAAATAAAATCTTTATTTCATTTATACTTAATTAAAATTAGAAAATAGATTCAAATTCGATATAACAAAACAATTTCAATAAAAACAAAAAAAATTATATCAATACATAACACAAAATAAAGGCGTAAATTCATATTTAACTAAAAAAATTTAAAAATGTGCATGAATAGTTCTTTTTTCTTTTAAAATTTCCATGTAGGGCGATAAAGTGTTCATTACTCCTCGTATTGTAGAGCAGGGCTTTACAAAATTAGGATCATTTTCACTTAAATCTTCTAAGGCATTTTGGATTATCCCTAAATTATGTCCCAAACATTTTTTCGTTAAAATATTATTGATATTTTTTTCTTTTCAAAAACAAGGATTTCCCGAATTAAAAATTTAGTTTTAACACTTTGACTACTGTTGAATGAGTTACTCAAATAAAGTTCTGTTAAATATTTTTTATTTCTATGATACAGCTTATATTAAATTTTGTTGCTATGTGAAGCAATCGGTTCACATGTAAGTATCATAAAAACATTTTCTTTTCGCTTTTCTAAATATATAGTAATAGTTTTCATATGAAATTAAACAAAGAAAACCTTTTAAAAAATATTTTAAACAGAATATTCACTAAATACCCATTTTACGATTGTTTTTTTATTATTAAAAAAACCTTATAGACTGATATGAAATATTTTAAATAATTTTCAGAAGAGTTAAAAAGGTTAGAAAACGTATTAAAATTTGTTACAGACTGTAACATGTTACACAATAAAGAGGTTCCTTTAAATGAAGGTCACTTAAGTTTTAACAATAAAGCAGATTTCTAGTTGCAGAAAAATAACAAATGTAATGTTTGAACAAGGTCATTACTTATACGATAAACGAGCAATTGTTTGAAAAATTTGCAGAACGTATGTAGCTAAATACAGACCAACACACGTTTTCCATACAGGACCATGTTAACAAATCGTGCAGGAACTCTGAACTTGACATATGATTAATGTGGAGCAGCATTACTGCTTCTTTGTCGTTTCCAAATGCAGCTTTTCTGTAGCCTTACAGAGTACGATTTAGAGTTGACCATTTCAGTAATGTCACTAAGGTGTGATTATCCAGCTTGCATAAATGTGTTCCAATTTACGATACTCGGTGTTGCAGACATTTCAACCATCTTGTTCTTTATTTCAGCGACCACCTGTGGAGTCCATAATGTTGATATGTTGGCTTGATGCGTTTGTCTCATATTTCTGTTTCCCACGATACAATTTCATAAATTTTTCAAGTGCGCTATACATTTCAAATTTGGAAAATATTGGAACTCCGGTTTGTCTTCACATTGATATTTTTGCGAACTTTAATGTGCTTAGTCTTTCTTTGCATAACTATATTTATATTCATATAACATAGATAAATATAGATAGATTTGCTAAATAAATTTTATTTTAAAAATATTTTACGGTCAAATTATAATTAGATAATCAGTAGGACATATACGGACAGACAAAAGTCACATTTAATATATAATATATTTAATAAATATATATTATTTATACAGTATTTTATTTACTCAAAATACTAGCACAAATGAGTAGTATATATTCATATTTTTATATCAGGTTATCTTTAATAAAAATTTAAAAAAATTTTAAAAATGAAGTTTTAATAATTATATCATTTTTAACATAAAAACATTTTATTTTAAATCACATATTTTTAAATTAAAATTAAGGGAACCTTTAAAAACCCTTATAATTTTATAATTTTTAACTTAATAAAATCTTATTTTTTAATTAATATAAACATTACAATATTATCTTATATATAAAAGTCTAAATGTGTTTGTTGTTTGCCACATTTTAAATTGTTCATTGTTAATCATCATCTTAAATATAACCGTAGCGAAGCAGGGATTACGGCAGTAATTTAATAAATGCGTTATTAAGTAATTGTGAAATTTTAAAAAATTTATGTGTATTCTGTTAATATTAGGTTAATTTTGTTATTAAATTTATAAAAATTTCCATCTCATATTTTAAGGTTTTATTACATTAAAATGAATAAATTTTAAATAACAGATACCATAAATAGCTAAAATAACAATAAAAACAATTTTTCTACGTAGACTGCTTGATTGTAAAATAATCGCGAAATGCAATTTTCTATTTTTCTGATTTAATATAAAAAGGAAAACTAATTGCATTTTACTAAATTTAATAAATAGAAACATTCTTCTTGTTTTTCGATCAAACTCTAGAAATTTCAGCTGAATAATTTTACCTAATTAATTTATTTCCTTTAATTCGAATTGTAGTCAAGAATAACTTCCTGCCAAATTTTAGAGATTAAAATTTCGTTGTGTTCTTTTCATAATATTTAAAATATTATTTTGATATTCATAATTTAGGTCATTTTATTTTAAAGTTATTACTAAATGTTATTACTTATAAATAAATGTTTTTAGACACCTAGCATGTGAATTGCACATCTATGCCAGATAAAAACAGAACAAATTATAATATTAAAAATTTAAGAAAAATTGGTTTTATATTTAATAGTTAATTATAAATAATGAGATAAGTCATTTAAATAATAAAATTAAAAAATTATTTTTTACATTTTGAGCGAAGTTACTATTAAACATAAGTCCAATGTTTACTCTTCCATGCTATGCACATTATCTCCAACCCCTTGATGTAACTGTTAATGCCGTTAATGTAAGGGCGATTTGAGAAGATAGTGTAACGTGTTGGGCTATATGCCATAATTTAAACAAAAGGTGGAAAATTGTATAAATTAAAACAACATAATTAATGAGGTTTGGAAATTGTAAAAATAGCTGCTATAACATAAGCACGCACCGCAAACAGAAATTAAAAATAAAATAAAACAAAAATAAAGAATAACACAATTAATTAAAACAAATAATTAATAAATTTCTCACGCAATACACACAGAAAAAATAAAGTAAAAACACAAAACCGCCTATAACCTTGCAAAATAAGGTTTAGAAAATTCACAGGCGGAAGAGGCGACCAGAATAAAAATAAAAAATCAGCAAAAATAAAAAATGTAAATTTAAATTTAAAGGAAATTAATATTAAAAAATTAAGAAAAATATTAAAATAAATAAAAGCCATTAAAAAACCCGAAAAATGGCCAAAAAAGATTTGAAATTAGCTGATTGGTCGCACACACGCACGAAAACAGTATAAATATAACAGCCATTTTCATAATGATTAACCTTTAAAGCCAATTCTGAAATTTTTAAATTTTGAACTTTGTGATTCGAATCAAATCGTAAGCTTGTTAATTTGTTTTTAATATATTTTTATGTAACGTTTATGGTTTTTAATTCAAATTTTTTCATGGATGGCCGCGATACTTTTTAGTATCTGCGACAGGTCCCCCTAAATTTAATTTTATATATACATATGTGTTAATCGTGAGAATGCAAAGCAACATTCGATTCCGGCCGTTAAATTGGCAGGACGTTGACGTGTTGCTTTGTCACAATCCACCCTTCGGTGTCTGTCTAGTCCGGTCAGGTCTCGTTACACTGATCGCGTGGTATGACACCGTCGTAATTCACCGTGGCGGCCATTGCGATGTTGGTCGGAGCGATAAGAATAAAATACGGGAAGATCGCTATACCTAGGGGTTGACATTGGAACAAATGTTTAAGTAGGGACGTGATATTTTTCAAATGCCTGCCGAAATTTATTACAGTAACGGGAACGACTAGGGTTAGGTATAGGAACTAATGAATAACTCAATAAACCGAAAATCTTTATAATTAAACCAACGAAATAATAGTCTATAAGGAATAAAACGAAACGAAAAGGTTTTAAAATTAATTGCGAATCGAATAATGACCGGAGCATCTATATTTTCATCTTCATCTATAAAATATTATTGTCCATCGATTAACGACAGACTTCGTCACTTAGTAAATTGCCACGATAAGTAATGTTAAGTATAAGTGTGATGAAAGTTTGGATGGTTGGAAAATATTTATTACTATTACCCTTTATTATATTTATTAATACAATTATGTAAATTTATAATAAGGAATCTCCCCATTTAGTTCTTTTTTTTTCTGAAATTTGGAAATTCGCCTTCTCGTCGCGGAGCAAGAAAACCCTTTACATGAATCCCAATTACCGTATTCCAAAACTTCCGCAAGCGAAAATACCTGCAGTTATCCAATCCAATTTACAGAACGAAGATCCAAATCATTTACTTTGTCAACAACGATATAACAAATTATTCGCAGAGAACGAACGCACGCTCGGTACGTGGTTAACCTCCGAGGCTGTGAAAGCTCTCCATAAACAAATACACCGGCTAACTAGGTGCCGAGAAGACCTAATCGCAGAAAACCGGGCTCAACGGATCATTATTAACGACCAGAGCGCCGTCCTGATAGCCTCCTTTAATGAAACAGAACTAACAAAGCGATTAGCCGGCCGTGACTTGGCTATAAAGTTGAACTTAATTCCCGCCAATCACATTCATGAACAAGCCGCAACCGGTCCTCTACAAACCCCGAAAACCAGTAAGAAACACAAGCCCAGCAAAACCGCCGTCGCCGTGAACGGCGCCGAGCAGAGGAAGTCACTTTCCTAAAAAATGCAGCCCAGATCCTTGAAGAAGCGGCAAAGTTAGTCACTGAACAACATCCCCAATGCGTTAAATCCGATGAAATTCCGCCGAGACCAGCGATCCCAAAAGAACCCTCTCCCCAGATCTATGCCAACGAAGTGGACGAACTCCAAATTTGTTTAAACATATCTTCAGTCTCGACCACTCCGTCGACTATTGCGGAAACCAGAAAGTCATCAACTTCTTTCGGTTACTGGACTGACGAGTTCGGGGATGAGTTGCGTCATTCCGTGACTCAAGTCGGTACCACTCAATTTAAACCTCTCCGAAAACGGAAATTTCCCGTGGATATCGACGAATGAAGACGAGATTTCGCTGGTGAACTGTGACTAGATCCGATTTACAATAGTTGTATATCTTATTTATATATTTTTGTTTTGCGTTTTCTTTATCTACTTTGTAAATTTTAGCCAAATATAAATTTTTGTATTTATTGTAAATTTATAGTAATCTTTGAATTTTCTAACAATAAATGAGGAAGGGATGTATGTAGTCTTCTCTGAGTATAGAGTAGTGTTGGTGAAGCTTAATGCATGCAAGAAGTATGATTGAAAAGGTTTATTTGACTTAAAATGCTGAAAAAGGAATAATTATAATTTTGTAAAAACCTATTTGTGCCTCGTATATGAAATATTCTAATAGTAAAGGATTGTCGGTAAATAAAAGATGAAGTACGAATCTTAACATGATCTTATTTTTTCTTTAAATTGAACAGGGAAGTTTATTGAACTTACAAACAGCTGATTTAACAGCGATTAAAATAATTTATATAAAAGTTTGAATTTTCGCGTGTTATTTAAAGGAAAAATTTTCCAATTTAAAACAAGGTTCTAGGTTAATAATATTATTTTAATTTTAGAAAATTAAGGAATTAAATCAAACGCTTAGATAATTAGCGAAATTAGATTTTAGGAAACTCATTAACAAAAGTTTTCCTTCGAAGATCTCTTAAACTACAAGGTTTAAGTTTTATTAATTAATTAATTAAAATAAGGTTGTGGTAAATTGAATTATTGAATAATGAAAAGGTAACCAGTGCCATACAATCAGGTTTCCAAACTGTAATGTACGCTAACAGTTACCGAAGAATTAAATGAGACCTTAAGAGAACTCTACTCCGGACGTTTACATGGGATCAGTAGTAACGGATTGGAAAGGGCGTGTTAATATCGAGAGGATCAGAGGTATTAAGTAGACGTAAGTCCTTCTATCGGCCGTCAGGAACCCGAAAGCGAGATTATCACAAGTAGTAGTCTTAGAAATGGGGCTCACCTGCTTGTGGACTCTCGGCTGCTGTATACAGTACCAACATGAGCTTGCTCATGGGTATACAGTGGTAAGGTCAAAATTGTGGGGCGTCTGGGTGAAATAAAAATTAGCCTAGAAAAGTCAAGAGTTAGTTGGAGCTATGAATTAAACTAAATGAGCGTAGATTAAAACAAAATTAATTCTAACCAGTACGCCAACAAACGGCGTTAAAACATACAGGAAACCGTCAGACTAGAGTACTTTGTTGGGGTTATAATAAAACATGAATAAAAATAAAATTTTAAAATTATCAAAATCAATTAAAGTTAATTAAAATTTTGAAAAAAGTAAAAATCAATATTGTTCGAGGGAAAAAGTGGTAACCGTTGGCAAATTTGATTTTAAAGACGAATAAAATACTATTAGATTGAGATGAGGTATACTGAAGTGTCAGGAGCCCAAAAACAAATTAATTAAATTATTTACCAACGAACCCATTAATCAAAGGCCGCCGAGCTGAACGTCAGCTTAATGGGTTTCCCGAAATTAGTAAAATGAGCAATAAATTGTCCGAACGGGAAAAAATATTTTCCCTAGCACTAATCCAAATTAATGGCAACCCAAAATTATAAAAGGAACTGACAACAAAATAAGTTGCCAGTTGGTGGAAGAGAAAAATCTAACGAGTATGAGAAACGAGATAAAAGTAGTGAACAGATAAAGAAGTTAATCAGATTGCAGTGACTTATTATGTGACATCCTTAGGGTGTTTACGACAAGCGAAAATATTGTATCTTGTGGTGAATATTTTTGAATAAAGATTTCTTTATTGGGATTTTGTCTTATTGATTATTGAACACGAGGAATCGGACCGAGAGACTTATCCAACGACGAATATTTAATATCCCAACACTTTCTTAGAGATCTTTCTTTTCTCAACTATTCCAAAATTAATAATTATTATTATTGCGTGGAATACGGAAAATTTAATCATGAAACAATTAAAACAATTACCGTTATCCTTACGATAATCCTTATTATTGTTAAAGTTTTCATGGAACTTGGTCGATAAAAGGAAATATTTTGAATTTAAGTTTATAAAAGAAATATTTGACCAAAACAATCTGATTAAAAAACATATTATTAAAATTAACATTCGACTATAAAAGTCTGAATACTTGTGGCATAAAAGTTCATAAATTCATTCAAACATTGTATCCTAAATATCCTGTAAAAATTTGTTTCAAAAAATTTTAAACATAAATTAAAATGATAATAAAAATAAAAATAAACACAGTTCCTTACTCTTAGAGTTCTCCAAATATTCGAAAAAATTTTTTTAAGACTTTAAAGTTTTTTCAGAAACCTAGCATTAAATTATGTCGATCTGGTATCGACTTAAATAGGGGGTTTTACACGTATGTTTTTTGATGCGCTAAAACAAAACGCCTACACGTTTTTACCATATTTTATCATTTTTCCTCTAGATGTCATATTTTCATGATTCTTTTTTATTTAAGTTTCTAATTACAAGTTAAGCTTAATTCTCATAGTTATTTTCTAGAGTATAAGCGTTTTCGATGAATTTGGAGCCAATTTGATGAAATAGGTTAATTTTGCTAAAATTTAGTGTTTTTCTATTCTTTTTAAATGTTTTTATTTATTTTTTACATATTTTTTGTATTTTTCTACTCTTATTTTTCTATTATTATTATTATTATTATTATTATTATTATATTATTATTATATTTTATTATTATTATTATATTATTATTATGGTTATTATTATTACAATTACCATTATCTTTACTATTATCCTTATTATTGTTAAATTTTTAGTAGGGATCCGCCCTTATTTCTCAGTTTTGTCAGAATATTATACAAACAATTGAGCTGTGCTCCACTTTTACTTTACAATTTTCGATAGTATTTTAATTAATTCGGAAAATTTGAGCAGCGTTCCGCCCTTATTTTACAGTTTTATGATAAATATTTTAATTATTTCCGAAAATTTGCGCATCGTTCCGCCCATATTTTCGTCTCAACTCAAAATAATTTGTTTAGTTCTTATATATTATTTAAAATATTCCTTTTCATGATTTTAATCGTTCGGATTAATATTTTTCCGGTATTTAATGAGTGCCCATTGGACTACTCGGTGTTAGTGATTTTGAGCCGATTGTTATTTGAAAGTTTATGTCGATTTTATCGAAATTGAGTACAAGAAAATTGAGCCAAAAGACCTACTCTCAGCTACCCTCTTTCGCTATTTAGTTCAATGATTTGACGTTCGAGCCCGTCGTTACGCACGACTAGGTCCCTCACGGGCACGAGCTTTAGGCGGATGAACCGCACTTACACCGCTCGATAGTTATGTATAATTTTACTATGTTGCGATATGTTTTGGCTGTTGGCCGGAAAATAATAAATAAATGTTACCATATAATTTGGATAAAAGTGTTGGCGAATAAGGTTGGTTTTTATTTATTTTTTTTTCTAGGGTTTTTGTGTATCTACCCCCTAAACGCCAGCAAGATTATTATTCTATCCCTCCTATGTACCCATGGTGAGTGCCATGTTGGTAATGTACATAAGGGTTGAAAATTCATGAGCAGGTGAGCTCCATTTCTAGAACTACTCCTCATGATATGTTCACTTTCGGGTTCTGGACTGCCGATGGAAGGTCTTACGTCTTTCTCTTTCTATATCCTGGTCCTTACTCGTCTATTCCTACAATTTCCATACTTATTTGTCATCTTTACGCATTATTTATTAAAATATCCTTCAAAAATTTGGCAGCGTTCCTCCCTTATTTTTAGGTAAATTTCCTATTTCATTTGTTCAATCACGGAATCGACTACATTTGTCCTAGTTTACCTTTATCTTTCCTTATATTAAAAAATTTGATCCACAATTCCTCAATTCCGGTACGTTTCCCGTGATTTTAAGTAATTACAACCCTCTGCGATCACCTCAATAAACGCTACTCTCTTCTGTCAGATTATATCATTCAACCTTTGGAAAACTGCTTTCAAATTTACATTTCTGCACTAACCTATCGTTTCCTACTCGATTTTTAATTAATTTTCCGTAATTATTTTAAATTTTCCCTACAAAACTTTAATCCCACTTAACTATAGTCGCACTTCCCGAATTTTATTTTCTACTCGCTCCGGCCACTTTTCAGCAGCCGCCTCGAGTTATACAACGGCGCCCTGCGTAGCGGCCCTGTGCATATTGCCAGACCCGACTGCGGACTGCCGAGGCTCCAACGAGGCATGACCCACGAGCTCAACTAAGGGTTTTCACCCACTAGCCGGCACACGGTCCGTCCCATCGAATGCTATTGAAATACGTATTATAAATAAGATTTTAGGGGGATTTGTCAGTGGCACCAAAAGATTCCACGACCATCCAGAATAAAATCAAAGTAACAAGACTTCGAAATATATATTTATACAAAAAATAACAGTACTTACAATCCACAATCATGCAACCAGATTTGAAAAATTGGCATAAATTGGCATACAAAATTTGGTCTAAAAATGATTCACTGCTAGTCTAAAAATGTCTCAAAATTTGTAGTCTAGAATTCTGTGAGTCTGTCTAAAAATTGTGAAAATGACTGCCGTATATATAGTATTTTTGTGCCTGTGTGCGACCAATGGGCGATTTTTCGCCATTTTTAGGGTTTTTAAATTATTTTATTAATTTCAAATTATTTTTATAATTTTTTATATATTTTTCCTTATTTTTTGATATATTAATATTACAATGTTGAATTTTATTTTTATTATTATTTTTCCATAATATTATTTTGTAACCCCAATATTTTGTTTTCTGGTCGCCTCTTCTGCCTGTGTTTTTCTAAACCTTATTTGCAAGGTTTGGCAGTTTATTTTATTTTCGTATGTTTCTTTTTGCATCTGTAGGCATTTTTCCGAATTTTAATTAATTATTTGTTTTATTTAATTTTTGATATATTTTAAATTGTTTTAATTAATATGTTTTATTTTATTTTTGGTCTCTTCTTGCGGTGAGTGCTTATGTTACAGCAGCCATATTGACAATTTCCAAACGACATTAATTATTTTGTTTTAACTTATACAATTTTCACCTTTTTGTTTAAATTGGTTATGTAATTTTTGTTTTACTTTTGGCTCTGAGCCCAACAAACCACTCCCGGGGCCGTTTAAATTGCGCCCCGCAATTTCTCATCAACACATTCTCATTCCATTAACAATACTTTTATACAACACAAGAAAAAGGTTATACAGATGAAATGTCAATTTACATGGTATAAGCAGACATCACTTAAGGTGATGGGATGTTTATACATAAAATTAATACTGTTAATGCGTTTTTATTTACATACACAAGATGAAGTTCGTTAGAATCAGTCGAATCATGTTGTGATTAGTGTTTGTGATTTGGATCTGGTTGATTGGTTTAGGTTGAGATTCGATGAGCTGGATTTGATTAATTATTGCAGAATTATTTTGGTATTGAGTATTTGGGTTGGTAGGCTTTACAAAGTGAATTTTTCGATTGTTTTGATCTCTTCTTCTCGGGTGTTGCTTAATTTGGGATCTTCTGTAAGATTTTACGATCTGGGTGGTTTTGTAGAATATTACGATTGTGAAGATAATGATTTGCATGATTCATATGCAGAACATGATGGTTTCGAATGTTGTTGGTTTCGGATTTTCGGGAATTGGGTAAGATGACGGTATTGATATTTGCGAGAGGGTTTTTTCGAGAAGAGAGAGTTGGTTTATTTTCTGCGATAGGTGTGGATTGAGGTTTTTGCATAAGGATTTTTGGAGAAGATATTCTTGGATTGTGATGACTTCTGACTTGCTTGTTTGGATTGAGTAGAGGGCTTCTTGGATTTTCTAAAGGCATGTTAATTCCGAATTTATTTTGTTTCGGATTTTCAGGAGTTGGGTGGGATGACGGTATTGATATTTGCGAGAGGGTGTTTTCGAGTTGCGAGAGTTGATTGATTTTCTGTAATAGGTGAGGATTGAGATTTTGCATAAGAATTTTCGGAGAAGATATTCTTGGATTCGGATGAGTTTTGCACTTATTTTACTCTGGGTTCGTCTCACTTTGATCGTCTAGGGTTTGACTTTTCATCAACATCAACTCGGCTCTCATTAATGGATTTGTCATTTCGGGGATTTGGGTGATGACTTTATACTTTTCTTCCATCATGTTTTTTGGTTTTCGTTTATCTCTTTCAGTATTCGTATTTGTTGCTCGTTTTGTTGTACTTTTTTATACTGTTTCATTGCAAATTCTTCGAGCTTTCCGTATGCTCGGTTTTTTCTTTGTATTCTTTTTTCTTGTACTTTCCAGTGATCTTCCAGTATGTATCTTGTCCATTTGGTCGCTAGCTCATTTTTTAATTCATCTACCTTTTCTTTCCAACCCTTGCTTACTTCGACTTTTTGCCTTAACCACTCGTTTTCATCTTCTACTTCTTTTCGTTGTCTTTTCATTACATCACGTTTTCTTTTTAACGCCTTTATTAAGTTTCGCGATTGGAACCATTGATTTGTCATACAATCTATTTCTTGGATTTGCTGTTCCCTCGCTATTTTCATATTCTTTATCATCTCTTCTTGTTCACTACTTTCTACTTCCATTGAACTTTCTACTTCCATTGATTCTTCTATTTTACATTCCATAGGTATTGAAAATTCGTTCTCCACTTCAATTTTGATGAGTTTGATATTTACACTTTTGTTGATAAAGGTCTCGCCGGACTCTACTTTTATGGTTGTTAGTTCAATCTGACTATTCATGGTTTTTGTTATTTTTATTATCGTTTTGAATTTCTGATTTTTATGAATTTTTTTTCTTTTTATGAGTTTTATACATTTTTCTGGTTTTTATATATTTTCTGATTATATATATATATATATATATATATATATATATTTTCGTTTTCGTTTTTCTCGCAATTCTTGTGTGGTAGCCATTTCTCCATCCAATATATAAGATAGTTGGTTTACCTTCCCCGTGAGGTCTTCTACTTCCTTTTCTAGCATAGTAGTATTTTCCTGGGCCTTGAGCTTTTTGACATCACTTTCCAAGTTTCTCACTTTCGTCTCAAGTGCCTCCTTCTTATTTTCCCATTGTGCATTTTGCCTTTTTTCTCACTTTCTCAATTTGTCTCTTTTCTCACACATGTCCTTATATCCTACCACATCTCGTTTATCATGTTCTGAGCGCGACTGGTCTATTTCCACTCACAATTGATTTTGTTCCTTTAATCTTGATAGTTTTCTAAATGTTCTTTGCGCCACTGTTATCTCGTTTTTTTTCTCGAATTGCTAAGATCAATTTTGAATCCTCTTCTCTTTCTTCAGCTTTCTTTAATTGCTCTTGCATCTCGTTGATAATCTTCCTCTGGTCTTCGAGTTGTTCCCACATTTTCCAATCATTCAAAGGTGTCCACTTTTGCGGAAATTCCTTCAGCTCTCTTGCGGTTTCCTGGTATTTTCTCTTCCAGGTTCTTGCTTGTTTCCTTAGCCCTTCTATGGCTCTTTCACTTTGTCCCGTTACTTTGGATCATTGAGTTATTTGTTCGATTAGCTCTCTTTTTGTGTTTACTAGTTCTTCTTTCCCTCTTATTTGTACGTTTCTCACTTGCTCCACTTGGGTTTCGAGTTTCTCTCTCTTCTTATTTGCTTGTTTCTCTCGGTATTCGTAGTATGCAGCTTCCGCTACTTGTCCAAGGTGTTTGATTCTCATCGTTCCTAATTCGTCTCTCTTTTTGATCAATCTTTTGCTTTACTCATATACTTCGTTTTCTAACTGCTCGTTGTTTTGGTTTTGCAATTCTGACATTACCTTATTACACTTTAATTTCATTTCTTTATCTTTATTGAACTCTTTTATTTTGTTCAACTGGTTTACTTGTTCGTTCTTTTCTTTGGTTTTCTTTTCTCACCACTCGGCTTGCCATTTATAGTTTTCCGTTTCCGCTTTTTTGTACTGTTGACGTTTGTTGCAAAATGTACCTTTTCTTTGCTGCTCCGACATCGTTTTCCGTTTTACTTTCTATCATTTCCTTCATTTTCGCCATGTCTTTCTCGTATATTTTTTGCAATGCGCTCTATCGTGAAGTTTAATTGTTTGATGGTTGTATATGTTCTTGGTTCGTTCTATCAACTGTTTCATCATGACTTTATGTCTTCCCATCTCGGATTTTATTCGATTTATTTTTTCGGTGGCATCGTTTTTAATCAAAATTGCTCTATTTTTACCTCGTTGTTCATTAGTTTTATCACCATTAACGTCAGAATATCGACTCGCACATCAATTATAATTTGTTCAGTATTCATTTTCTATAATCAGTTTATTTTTCTTTTGCGGTGTTCATCGTTTTAATTTTACGCAGTACAGATTTTATAATATTTATGGGTCATACTTTTACAATATATACATATATGTATTTATAATCAATTTACATTCTCGGCGTACTCAATCTGATATCCCCTGGTTTCCGTCTTTTCTACGAATACATTTACTAACAACACATTGTCTTTCACATAATTCCACATCATGCTTCATCATTTTAGGAGCTTCGGTGGCTATTGTAACAGTTCTTCTTTCAAAAATGTTTTTTTGTTTTAAATCCCATTTTTACCATTGGGCATTCTGTTTTCTTTCGGCTGCATCTTTCTCAATGCTATTTTAACTTTACTTTTTCTATTACCCACATCGACTTGGACATGTTCGTCTGAATTTGCCACCGACCTTTTCTTACTTTATATTCACATGTTTTTGTTGTTTTTGTTTCCACATTTCGGTCGTTTAAGTGTTCACATTTTATTTTCCCTTTTTTACAGACACTTTTCTCACCTTTTGTTACTGGTTTGACATCTTTCACATGGTTTTCTTTTATAATTACATTTGTCCATATGGTCATTTGTGTCTTTGATTGTCCCTTTTCACTCGCACGGTTTGTTTTGGCATTTTATTCTCATGGATAATATTTCTTTGGTGGTTGCTCGGTCTTCTTGAGTTTCTTTAAGGGATTCTATTTTAGTATCTCCATAGTCAGGACATCTCTTTGAACCGTTTAATGTTAGGCTTATTATACACTCGGTGCACAATCTCTATCTGCATTCCGTTTGTCTTGGCTCTTTTAGTAACTCTGTACATAATTCGCATCAAAATCTTGGTTCTAGTTTTATTTGTGGTTGTTTCCTGGTTATTTTGATAATTTCGTTGATTTCCGTCATGCCTTTTGTTGGATTCATCTTCTACCATATTTTTCTTTGTATTTTCTACTTTTATCCATTTACTCTTTTACGTAATTTTGATTTCTTTTTATTTTTATATATAGTATTTTACATATTTTTGATTTTGAATTTTCTTTCTACATTTATGCAGTTAATCTTTCTACACAAGTACATTTCCTGTTATTTTTTTTATGCTACTAGACGAATCCGGTTCTTGTGTTTCTTTTACTTGATTCAGCAGACAATCTGTCCATTCCTCTTGCTGATCTACTTCTACCGATTGCGTTTGCCCTTGCAGTTCGTTTCTTTGTCAGTGATTCTGTGTTTTCAGCGTTCTCATTTATCTTCCCATTCTAATAATTCTTCTCTGTTGTTCTTCAATGTTCGACATATGATAATAATTCGTATTTTACAGCATCATTAGGCTGTCAGCTCATTGTTTTGTACTGGGTTTACTGTACTCGTTAACGAAATTCTCTGCCGTTTCCACATCTCAGTGAACGTTTACGCCTTCCTGATAGTTTTGATTCATTTATCTTAATTTTTATACTCATTATTCACTTTCTCATTTAATTTTAAACGTTAACAAAATTTTTGGAAGGGTTATATACTATGCATAACGCTTTGTAATACTTTTATACATATATTTTATACATTATATACACTCATATTCCCTTTTCTATATTCGTTATAATTTAGGAGAGGTTCTGACTTTCGGAACCACCTCATTACACCGCTTTTGTTTTCTCAGTTCATTTTCCTGTTTGATCGTTTCCATTTTTGTTGATTTGTTTGTTTCACTTTTTGTCGTTGAGTTTTTTTTTTTAAGTTCGTGATATATATACACACACATATTTATATACATACATATTTATTTGGTTGTTTCGTTGTTTTCTACGATTGGTTATCTTGTTATTGCATTTTTATCATCATCCTGTTCGTCACATACTTAATATTTTGTTTTTTTTTTTTTGAAGTTAGGTTCTTTGTTTTATTTCGATGATCCTTTTTGAGTTCGCAGAAATGATATTGTAATACTTTTGTTTTTAATGACATTTCTCTCATACATAGTCCATCTTCCATATTACGATAAGTCATTCATCTCGTTCAATTCTTGCTATGCATATTTGATTTATTGTCTGACCGTTGATATTTGTTATATTCATTTGCTATATTTATTCGTATACTTTCTCTTTCTCTCTTATTGATTGTTACTCGCTGTTGAGCTAAGGTTAATCTCCAAGTTGTTGGTATCATTGGTAACGTCGTAATATTATTTTTCAAATTTATTTCTATTTACGGTAGGCATACAGTGCGTTTTCCATATTTCGTCTTTTTGTTTTCGTTTTTGTTGTTTCTATTGTTTTTAATGTTGTTACATCCGTTAGCTTTCTTTTCCTTGCCATTTCCTTTCTTTTCGTTGTTTCCTTTTCGTCGTTGTTTTATTGTTGATTGTCATTGTCTTCATCGTTAGGCGTATCTTCCTCGGTCTTCGCAAAAATGTCGTCCTCGACATTGATTTTTCTTATCAACTTTTTATATGTTTTTAACATGCTATTTCCGGTTAAAACTGCTTCGTCATTTTTTTTTCTAAACTACATATTTATTGATACTTAGTAATATTTACATTAATGTCTAAATATACACCTATTTTTGTTTTGCTACTTTTATTTTATCCACTTATATGTCAAATTCTACATATACATTGATACTACTTTTAATTATATACATATCCTTTTTGACTTTTTTGTCTACACTTCGCTGTTTATCTCCATTTTATTCTCTATATTACTTTTAGTCTTCCTCATCTCTACCAATTCTGTACATCTAATCGATATCTCATGTTTATCTTGCTCTTCCTTCATTTCGTTTATTTTTAATTCTGCTAGCATTACCTCTTCTTTTAGTCTGAGTACTGTTGTCATTAGTGTTTCACTCTCTCTTGATTTGTTTTCTGCTACTTGCTTCCACATTACAATTTTTTCATCCTGTTTAGTTACTTTTACAATCAATTCCCTTATTATCCTAATTTGTTCGATATACTGTCTTTTCAATACTGGGTATGAGTTTATATCTAGTTGTTTGTTTGGTTTGTTCTTTTTCTCTTCTTTATTCGTATATTGTTGCCTTGTTGTTACCGTTGGTTGATACTTCCTTATGTCTGACTGATACATTCCTCTCTTTACATACATTTGATTGCTCTGTTCTCCATTATTTCTCTGGAGTTGATTTCCCAATTTATCTTTCATATTTGGGCAGCTGTTTGCTAAATGCCCTACTTCACTGCATTCATAACATAACTTTGCGCGATAGTGTTGATTTTTCGTGTATCGATTTCTATGATAAGTCGGACTTATGTTCTTTCTATAACATTCGCTTTCATTGTGACCTTGATGTCGGCATTTATTACAGTATCTGATAGCGTTATCATAAGTTTTATATCCTTGTTTGAATTTTCCCTCACTTCTTCTGTTTTTCCTGGTTTGGTTTATTCTTCTGATTTCAGTAGTTTCGTTTATTCGTTTTGCATAATCTTCATTGGTGTTCGCTTTCTTTTCATTTTCCTCGTTTACTAGTGATTTACAGTTCTTTTGAAACATTGTATTTCCGAATTGATTTCTTGTTTCGATATTTCTATTTACATCACTTTCTATTGCCGGTTCATTGTGATCTTCATTATTCAAATTCACGTTTTCCATTCTTTCGATTATCTCACTTTCAATCCTTATTTGTGGAATTATTTGTACACTTGGTTCCTTTTTTGTAATTGCTCGCACCATATTGATTCTTGGTATCCTATTTATTCGTTTTTCCCACATTTCGTTAATCTTTTCTACTTGGCTATCATTGGTCGTTAATTTTATTATGTCAGCTTTCAACAACTCCTCTTTCCTTCTTCTCCAACGTTCTTCTTCTATACGCGCTTGAAATGCTCTTATCTCACTATACCGTTTTTCTGCTTCTAATGCTTTCGGTCATCTTCAACGTGTTCCAGTCTTGCTGATGTTTTACTGGATCCCATTTTATCTGTTGTTTCCTTGATATACCTTGTAGTACATTTATTTCTGATTGTTGATTGATTTCCATGTGTGGTTGGTTATCGGCGGAATAGCTACACATTCTTGTAGGGATGTTTATCTCATTTTGGAACTCAGTTGACTTGCTTTCTGGCGTTTTGGTGTTGTTATTTTGGTCATGATTTCTTCTTGTTCGATATGCAGCTGGGAGGTGATTCTCTTGCCAACATTGGAAACTTATTTTGGGTATTCTACATCTTGTTGCGGTATGTCCTGATTTTCCACAATTCCAACATTCTATTTGAGCATGATATTTACTAGATCTGTGGCCTGGTCTTTGGTAGTGATCACAATATTTCTCAGAATTCTCGTTATTCATTGTCGTTTACGGATCTCGTCTTGCTGCTTTATTTCTTGATTGGCTGCATTGTTTCGATATTTATTCATTTTGTATTTTTCATTGACTCTATTCATTCTCTTTCATTTCATTTTGATATTTCTATTTTTTACTGTTGTTGAAATTCATTTTTCTGTGATATTTTTTCGCGGTCTTCCTATTCCGTCATCCGTTTACTCCTAATACTATTTTCCTCTATTTATCGTTTTTATTGCTATTATTTTCACGTCAGTTTAATTCTTATTGTTATAGTTGTCTTTTTATATATTTTTGTCTGCTATTTTAATTTTTTGTTTAAACCCAATCATTCCACATTCTCACTCCATATTTTTACTTCATCAAACTCCATACCATTCAATCATCCTATTTTATATACATTCATCATACCATGCTTCTACCTTATCATTCCTAATTTTCATCAATCATTTAGTTTACCTATCCATGCTTTATTACTTTATAAATATTTGCGTACAATGTAATAATTTTATCATACAACAAGAGCTCAAAAATAATTTTTAATACAGTTATTATTACCATTATTACTATCTCTATCATTATGATTATTATCACTATTATTACCATCATTACTATTATAATTATTATTATTATTATTATTATTATTATTATTATTATTATTATTATTATTATTATTATTATTATTATTATTATTATTATTATTATTACCATTATTACAATTATTACTACTACTACTATTATTATTATTATTATTATTATTATTATTATTATTATTATTATTATTATTATTATTATTATTATTATTATTATTAAATATAATTAATTAATAAATATTATTATTATTTTAAACTAAATTCCTTCTAAATTATTATTAAAATCAAACAAACTAGGTTTGTGAACAATCTGTCATAATGTAAATTATAGTAGACAATTTAAAAATCAGCACACGAATTAACAGACTATTGATTATTATTATAGATACATTCCTGCTACTCTCGCTTTAACCTTTTCAATGAAATGATTTCAAATCTCGACTGAGGGTGCATTGATAAAACTATCTGTTATTTTTAAACTTCCCAGGGTTTGCATCTTTCCAATTGACATGGCTTTCATCCCGGCTGAGCCCCCAAAATCATGTTGGCGAATAGGGTTGGTTTTTATTTATTTTTTTTTCTAGGGTTTTTGTGTATCTACCCCCTAAACGCCAGCAAGATTATTATT
Organism: Schmidtea mediterranea; assembly: GCA_022537955.1. Lineage (NCBI taxonomy): Eukaryota > Metazoa > Platyhelminthes > Tricladida > Dugesiidae > Schmidtea > Schmidtea mediterranea. The sequence continues at coordinate 289,034,602 of CM039679.1, forward strand.
CTATCCCTCCTATGTACCCATGGTGAGTGCCATGTTGGTAATGTACATAAGGGTTGAAAATTCATGAGCAGGTGAGCTCCATTTCTAGAACTACTCCTCATGATATGTTCACTTTCGGGTTCTGGACTGCCGATGGAAGGTCTTACGTCTTTCTCTTTCTATATCCTGGTCCTTACTCGTCTATTCCTACAATTTCCATACTTATTTGTCATCTTTACGCATTATTTATAAAAATATCCTTCAAAAATTTGGGCAGCGTTCCTCCCTTATTTTTAGGTAAATTTCCTATTTCATTTGTTCAATCACGGAATCGACTACATTTGTCCTAGTTTACCTTTATCTTTCCTTATATTAAAAATTTGATCCACAATTCCTCAATTCCCGGTACGTTTCCCGTGATTTTAAGTAATTACAACCCTCTGCGATCACCTCAATAAACGCTACTCTCTTCTGTCAGATTATATCATTCAACCTTTGGAAAACTGCTTTCAAATTTACATTTCTGCACTAACCTATCGTTTCCTACTCGATTTTTAATTAATTTTCCGTAATTATTTTAAATTTTCCCTACAAAACTTTAATCCCACTTAACTATAGTCGCACTTCCCGAATTTTATTTTCTACTCGCTCCGGCCACTCTTCAGCAGCCGCCTCGAGTTATACAACGGCGCCCTGCGTAGCGGCCCTGTGCATATTGCCAGACCCGACTGCGGACTGCCGAGGCTCCAACGAGGCATGACCCACGAGCTCAACTAAGGGTTTTCACCCACTAGCCGGCACACGGTCCGTCCCATCGAATGCTATTGAAATACGTATTATAAATAAGATTTTAGGGGGATTTTTCAGTGGCACCAAAAGATTCCACGACCATCCAGAATAAAATCAAAGTAACAAGACTTCGAAATATATATTTATACAAAAAATAACAGTACTTACAATCCACAATCATGCAACCAGATTTGAAAAATTGGCATAAATTGGCATACAAAATTTGGTCTAAAAATGATTCACTGCTAGTCTAAAAATGTCTCAAAATTTGTAGTCTAGAATTCTGTAAGTCTGTCTAAAAATTGTGAAAATGACTGCCGTATATATAGTATTTTTGTGCCTGTGTGCGACCAATGGGCGATTTTTCGCCATTTTTAGGGTTTTTAAATTATTTTATTAATTTCAAATTATTTTTATAATTTTTTATATATTTTTCCTTATTTTTTGATATATTAATATTACAATGTTGAATTTTATTTTTATTATTATTTTTCCATAATATTATTTTGTAACCCCAATATTTTGTTTTCTGGTCGCCTCTTCTGCCTGTGTTTTTTCTAAACCTTATTTTGCAAGGTTTTGGCAGTTTATTTTATTTTTCGTATGTTTCTTTTTGCATCTGTAGGCATTTTTCCGAATTTTAATTAATTATTTGTTTTATTTAATTTTTGATATATTTTAAATTGTTTTAATTAATATGTTTTATTTTATTTTTGGTCTCTTCTTGCGGTGAGTGCTTATGTTACAGCAGTCATATTGACAATTTCCAAACGACATTAATTATTTTGTTTTAACTTATACAATTTTCACCTTTTTGTTTAAATTGGTTATGTAATTTTTGTTTTACTTTTGGCTCTGAGCCCAACAAAAGCTTCGATGCATAAACTTGTTTATTCGACATGTCATATTTCACATAGTAATTGGAGGTTCATTAACATAAACATTATTCACTCGCTTCATCACAAGTCATTTAATCATCAATAAATTCATAGTGAATCCATTCATACACCTTCATTTTTAAATCGTGCGTCAATACGTACCAACTAAAATAATCAGACTGATACTAAGACTGCAATTTAAGTGTGCAAAGTAAGACTACAAATTAAATTTGAAAATAATACTGCAAAGTAGTTTTTAATTTGTGAAAACGCATCAGTATATATACCTATAATTTGACCTTAACTTCGTGTGTTATTTTTATTGCGATAAAACAAAATTTTGAAATTTTGAAAACCTTGAAATTATTTGTGTTATCTAAATTAAATTTTTATTATTTTCTTAATTTAAATGGGCAATTTATTTCTTAAATTTTTAATTGGATTTATTCAACCAAAAATATTTTATTTTAACTCATCTAACTCATGTTGGATGCACAGGAGTTATCAAATTCAAAATTTCACTCGTTGTACTGATGTGACTTTCACCATTAATGGCTAGGGAGAATCACCTAATGCGTCGCACGATTTTAGTAACCATCATGTACCCGTGACCGAAATCACGTTGGTACCGTACACAATGGCCGAATGCCATTCGAGCAGGTGAGCGCCATTACTAGCACTACTCCTCGAAGGACCTTCGTCTTTCCCGAGCTGTCAGCTGCCGTTAGAAGGGCTTACGCTTTCATATATTGGTTTCTATTACGCTTCAACCCTCGGAGAGAAAATTATAAGTGATCGTCAGACCCCGGTAATAGTACCCCATAGTTTATCTCCTTTATTCACACTACACCTCTCATAGATCGAAATCGCCTAATTCAACGTGAAAACAAATAAAAGGAAAACATTTTATTAATACCGAATTGATCTAACAAAACGACAAGAGCAAAATATCTTTTAATGTTTATCATGCCAAGATGTCGAGAAAAGAGAATTTCACGCGGCTATTCAATCACACTAATATCAATTTCGATGTTTGGTTAATCGTCTTCATCGATATCTGTCGGGAAATATTTCCTCTTCATTGGCCTGTATGGCGGAGGACTCGCTGATTGGTTTTCCTCTCTCCGTGTCGAGGGACCCGCGATCTCTGGTGCAACGGTATTATTAGGTACCTCGCCCGTGAGAACGGCGATGTCCTCGGTTTCGAGCCCAAGTCCATCGAGGTTTGAGAAACTGGGAGGAGGTTCGATTCCTCATCCACCAGATTGATGTGGATTGAGATTGGCACGAGATTGTGGTGTTTCCTGCTCCTCTGACAAGCTCTTCCTCCCGCCGACGTCGATCGCGTCGTCGCCGGTTCCGGTTCGGTCGCCTCCGAGTGGCATTTATTATAGGGGTCTCCCTGACCTCGATTGGTTGTTGAAAAGTTACTGGCGTTTCTGAAGGAGTTCGGGCTTCTGGGGCTAGTGAATTAGCGACAGGAAGGGACGGGAGAATGTCAGAAATAGGGAGATGGTGAGCTGGAATTATCTCTAGATGACTGGCTCTGACACTCCCCGGGACGTGAGCCCGGAGCTCCCCGTCCGTGAACGCGCGTCGTAATGCTGTCGACTGTTCCTTGATTAGCAGGCGCTGAGCACGGGATTCCGTGATCAGTTCATCTCGCGCTCGAGTGAGTCGCTCTATTTTTCGCCTCAGTACTTTGATGGTCTCGGGTGGGGCCCATGTGCCCTTTATACGATCGTACTTGGCCTGGAGAGTGTCGTACTTCTGCTTTAACTCTTCATGTTGATGGCGAACGGCCACGATTGAAGGTGGAAGTCGGGGTATTCTCGGCAACCCATTTAATCCAGAATTATCATTATTGTTCATTCTAAAAAATGGAAACAAGAAAACATGAAACGAAGTTCTCTGAGAGGCGAAGTGGTAATAAAATACTGGGACATTTAAGAGGGGTCGAATAGCGATTTTATGGATTAGCTCCTGATTTCGTTAAGTACCCCCTGTATTTCATTGAGGCGTAACTATTCATTATTATTAAATGGGATTGCTATGTTCCCTATGCACTCTATTTTGACTCAATTGTCGATAATTATTGGATCAACTATCATTAGTGAAGTATTTTATTATAAATTATCCATTAATCATTAGTAACTTTTATTTTAATGTAACCACTCATTATTAGACGGGATTATTATCGCTTTCATTCATTCTATTAAGATTCAACTGTCGGTTATTATTGGGACGAATTAATATTAGGGTTTTCGTATTTTATCGTAAGATAACCAATAATTATTAGTAATTCACCATTTATTATTTTATTTATTTCGCTATAGTTCACCCCACAATTATTATTGGATTCCATCATTATTACCTTTAAACCTATTATTATAAATCAACTATTAATTGTTGTCACATTAGCCATTATTATTTTATGTATTTCCTCCTGATTTAATTGCTACTTATTGTAAGATTGAATTATTACCCTTTCTGTGTATAATATTGTGAGTCGACTACTAATTATTATTAAATTAACTACGGTTATTTTACTTGTTTTCATTATAATTTAAGCAATAATTATTAGTTGGTTGAATTCATATCGTCGCTATGCATTTTATTACTAAAATTGATTCTCTACGGGTACTTCTATGGATTCCCAGATGGGGAATGTATACAAATATTACGAGTAATTAATTGTCAACGTCCCTTCGGTTTAAAATGGCAAACAGACTTAGGCCCAATATTATTTAATGCTAAAGTCTACACTCCTCTTCTATCATCATAGTGGGGCGTATTCGACTGAATCAAGGGTTCTGATTTAATTTAATCGAAATTCGGTCTAAATTGCCCTTAAGAGGTGGATCTCAATGGAATGAAGTGTGTTGACTTATCTGGGCGGGGCGTAACTTCTCTGTAGCGGATCCAATTTTACTTAGCTAACTAGTGTTTAACATCGGAGCTAAATATCTAAAGTGCGTTCAAGCGTGACTATCATTGGTTTGTGCAGCGTTGTCGTTATCGATCTAATTTTTTTAAGTATCGAAACATTGTGACATTTATATTCATATTATTGATATCTTCTCAGTCTGCGGCTCACAATTTAAATACACTGGCTAAATATCCTGCGTTTTTAGCGTTGACACTCCCATAGACTACATTTTCCGTATTTCCAATTTCTATGACATACCAGTTGGTTCAACTAATTTATAGGTTTTCTCTTCCTTTAGATCCTATTTACCTGGCACTCATTATATTTGACTGTTCTTATACCTAGCCTTGCTACCCATTTCCTTACAAATTTGTCCGAAAAGAAAAATGGTTCATATGATCTATTTAGATCATTCCTAAATTCCCCTTAACTCTGCTACCGCATCTTCCCTGATTTTAATTCGACTCGTTCCGGCCACATATTTCAGTAGCCGCCCCGAGTATACAACGGCGCCCTGCGTAGCGGTCCTGTGCATTATCGCCAGACCCGACTGCGGACTGCCGAGGGGCCCACGAGGCATGACCCACGAGCACAACTAAGGGTTTTCACCCACTAGCCGGCCCGAGATCCGTCCCATGGACCATCTATTGCTATACGATATATATAGAGATTTTAAAGGGTCGGACAATAGATAAAAATATAATGAATTATCGTAGAATGAGACATTTATTGAGAATGAATTTATAAGGAAAAACATATAAAAATTACAATACAGTTCATAAAAATTCAAATTCCTTACGCTTGAAGAATATTTTCAAATCAAAAATTGTAAAGATCGAATGGCATAAAAGTTTGACCAAATTTTTTGAAGTTCAGTTTTAGTTAAAAATTATGAAATTCATCACTGTATTTATACTATTTGTATGCATGTGTGCGACCAATAGGCGATTTTTCGCCATTTTAAGGGCTTTTTTAATCATTTTATTACTTAAAAATTATTTTTATTATTTTTTGTATATTTTTCTTAATTTTTTGATATATACTTTATTTTATGTTTGGATTTTATTTTTATTATTATTTTCTGATAATATTATTTTTAGCCCTTTTTGTTTAATTTTCTGGTCGCCACTTCTGCCTATGTTTTTTCTAAACCTTATTTTGCAAGGTTTTGGCAGTTTATTTTATTTTTAATATATTTCTTTCTGCAGCTGTCTTGCTTTTTCATGATTTTTATTAATTATTTGTTTTTATTTAATTTTGTTATATATTTATTTTGTTTCAATTAATATGGTTTTCATTAATTTTTAATATCTTGGTGCGGTGCATGTTTATGTGCAGTGATTCCTTCCATCTTTTTTATTTTTATTTTTGTTTAAATTGTGGCTCTGAGCCCAACACTCATTAATTTTCTACTTTTATATAAATTGTCGTTTTTCGTCAAATTTTCTTGTTTTTATGTTATTTTTTATGTACATTTCATGCGGTTCTTAATGCATTTTGTATTTATTTTATTTTACTTTTATGTTTTTTGATTTAATATTTATTTATATTCTTTCAAATTTTAGAGATTTAGTTGATGTTGTAGGTTGTATTTTAAGTTATCTTGGTACTGTGTTTTCGTGCTATATTAGTGATACATTTAAACAATTTTCAAGGCCGTTTGTGTTCTGGCCCAACAAAATATATTTTTAAAATAAATCTATGTATCACATTTTGAAGATTGCTGCTTCATGTTGGGCCAAACTGCGCAAATTTTTGGAAACAGTTATTACAAAACCGACAAATAATCAATAACCGAATCAATTAAAATACTTATCAAAAACAGCAAAGTAAAAGTAGAATACAGCTCAATAATTGATAGGATATCGGGATAAAACCGTAAAATAAAACGCTGCTCACATTTTCCGAATCAATAAGGATAAAACCGTAAAATAAAAATCGTATAAATAAATTTTTTTCATTTTACTCACTTGAAAATTTTTGTTTTTTATAAAATCCTTTGTTTTGAGATAATTGAATTTTTTTCCTAAAATAACTTTTCCTAGCCTGATTTCATTTTACAGTTAAATATTTAAAAATAATATATATTTATGGACAAAATTTTAATATAATATAATATTAAAAAACTAAGTAGAAATATATTTAAAATAATTTATAAATTTGTTTTAATATTAAATGAATTACATTACTATATGTACAAATGAATTTATTTAAAAGTCAACAGACCCTTCCTTTGTACAATTCTTCTAATGGATCGAATAATTATACATATTCGCCTTTATCGTTTTTTAGTTCAAATAGCCTTTCAAAAAGTGATCCGAATGAATCCCAAAATATAGTTAGTGGATGGTTCAACAAAGCAGAAAATGATTTTCTATGCACTTCGATGAGCAGACGAACTCGAATTCTCGGATTTATATTACTGCTTTTACTTGGAAGTTTATTTGTTAGCTTAGCTTTCCTTTTATTGCCAATGATAGTATTTAAAGCCAGAAAATTTGTTATTTTGTACACTTTTGGTTCACTATGTTTTCTATTTAGTTTTTCATTTTTATGGGGACCTTGGAATCACCTGAAGCACTTATTTAGCTACGAACGAGCATCTTTTACTGTGATATATGTAAGCACATTACTTATCAATATCTATGTTGCATTGTATCTACATAGTTGGATATTGTCATTGATTTTTATTATTGTACAACTTTTATCGCTGATTTGGTATATTGTCAGTTATATTCCAGGTGGACCGAAAGGTTTTAAAATATTGTTGAAAGTATTTTACGCTGTTGCAACTAAGACAGCACAGTCTTTACCAATATGAATATATTTTATTATTCGTTATGCTTTGTTAATTAAAGAATTTAATAAATAAATTTATATATTATCACGATTATTGTAACATGTTATTAATTTTTCTTCATATTTTTAACTATAATAAAGTTAATTTCTAAAATTTCATACTATAATTATATTTTTATAATAATTACAACAAGTTTCGGGTAAAGACAAATTGATATAATTATCAATAACACGCAATGATCCATCAATAGAAACCGCCAGTCTGACTCTGGAACACCTCAATAGTATCATTTTCTTCCATATCAAGCTAAAAACAAAATTTTTAAAGTATAATATAAGTGTAAACGATGTTTACAGATGTTGGAGTATCAGTTTCCTTTATATTAACCCCATCGAAGATAAATCTTACAGTTGAAGTTTTAAGCCCCTAAATTTATATTATAAATTCAAAATTTTATGAAAACTAAGCATACTAATCTGTCACAATAAGCATTCATGAGCTTCCTTAAAGCAGTGTTCTTTTTAATTTTAAAATGAATAACTGCTCCATCTTGACCTTGTACTTTTACATTAATATGTTCAGCTGTTCCTTCCTATTCATATGTTACAAAATTTTAAGTTTATTTTGTATTTTTAGAAAAACACTTACCTTATTATTATCTGCCATTATTTCAATTAAAAGTGATGCAAATTTATAAATTAAAACAAATAATAATTATTTATTTAATTAACATTTTTCACAATATATACTGTTTCATTAGAGTAATTTAATCTTTATCATAAATTATACTATTTATTAACTTCCTAAAATATTTTTATCCTAAAATTCAAGACCAAAAACCTTTTGGCAAGGACTTAATCTTTTAAAATGACAAAATAAATTTAAAAAATCCAAAAAGTGGAAGTTATATTAAGTTTTAGGTAAGAAGTTTAAAATATGGTCGGTTGATGGCCATATTGACTTATGCACATATCATCTTCTCATCTACTTATAACGAACACAATTCCGTCTTTTTGTAGAGCTTCTCGAAATATAAGCGCTTGTTGGTAGATTTTTTTCGCGCGTTTATCTTCCAGTTGTTCTCGCTTGCTCTGTGCATCACTTAGGAGCTGGGTGATCTCTTTGTAGGCTTGGAAGTTAAAATTGATAAGTATTTTAATTCACTATTAAAAACAAACAGCTTTTTGAGAAATAACTAATGTTATAAAAAGTTTTTTTAATCATCCACGTGTTGGGCAAAAACAAATATTTTAAATTCTTGTTTATCTGGCACGACATTCGATAAAATATGGGCGCGCCGAGTGAAAATGGACGAAAAATCATCAAAACCAGCCTACTTAGCAATAAATTATACAAAAGGTAGAAAAATACAAAAATTATATAAAAAATAAATAAAAATATTTAAAAAAAATCAAAACACATTAAAGTTTAGCAAAATTAACCTATTTTATCAAATTGTATCCAAATTCATAGAAAACGCTTATATTCTAGAAAATAACTATGAGAATTAAGCTTAAAATGTAATTAGAAACTTTAACAAAAAAGAATCATGAAAATCTGACAACTGGGGGAAAGTGATGAAATATGGTAAAAACGTGTAGGCGTTTTGTTTAACCGCATCAAAAAACATACGTGTATAACCCCCTATATAATTCGATGCCAGATCGACACAAAAAATACTTCAAGGACTAATACCGAAGTGAGGTAAAGTTTCTTTATTTTAATATTATTATTATTTTATCCTTATTTTTATTTTTATGAAAGATCTTAGGATATGTACTATCATATTTGAAAAGATTGAATTTTTATATAGGAAACTCTATTTAGGTTATCACATGTAATTTTTAATTTAATAATATCACCTGTAATTTTTAAATTTTCGTCAATTTATTAACAATAAAACAATGGTAGTGAAAGACAAAAAGAATGATTTTTCCTCGTATCGACCAAGTCCCAAACCGCCCATTGGAATATATTTCCAACGTCATTTTTGACGGGTATCCAATGACTATATTTATTATGCGCGCATCTGTTGGGAATCCCTTGGAAGTAGCTGCGAAAATCTTATATCTTTGACCCATCAGGTGCCCATCACTTGGAACTTGGTCGATACGAGGAAAATTCATTCGATTTTGTTTTTCATTAATATTGTTTTATCGTTAAATAAATTGATGAAAATTTCAAAAATAAAAATTATAAATTAAATCATATTATATGAATAAAAAATATTTTGGTATAACCAATACATTTATAGACCTAAACATTACGGTAACGACATAAATAGAGTTTCCTATATAAAAATTTCATTTATCCTAAGATGTTTTAAGAAAAAAAATCAAAATAATGATAAGATAATAATAATATAAAAATAAAAAAGAACTTTTCCTTACTATAAAAATTTCTTGACAAATAGCATATACAAAAAATAGTTTAAATATTTATTATTTTTTTGTGTCGATCTGGTATCGACTTATATAGGGGGGTTTTACACGCATGTTTTTTGATGCGGTAAAACAAAACGCCTACACGTTTTTACCATATTGCATCACTTTTCCCCAGTTGTCAGATTTTCGTGATTCTTTTTGGTTAAAGTTTCTAATTACATTTTAAGTTTAATTCTCAGTTATTTTCTAAAATATAAGCGTTTTCTATGAATTTATAACCAATTTGATGAAATAGGTTAATTTTGCTAAACTTTAATGTGTTTTGATTTTTTTTAAATGTTTTTATTTATTTTTTATATATTTTGTTTATTTTTCTACTTTTTTTTTACTTTTTGTATTATTTAATGCTAAGTATGCTATTTTTGATGATTTTTCGTCCATTTGCATTTTTCGCGCCCTGATTTTATCGGATGTCGTGCCAGATAAACACCAATTTTAAATATTTGTTTTTACCCAACACAAGGAAGCTTTGCTTCCATGGTACTTGACTTATACCAGATGTCTCGTGACCAATATTTTCCATCACTCGAGAAAGTTAATAATAAAGTATTAATAATGATCGTTTATTGCATTTAATATTATTATTATTAGGCTTAACCATTATCATTAATTTCATAAAATTACCATTTATCTAAAAACCTTTTTAAGAATCCAAATGATGCAAATCTGGACGTTATTTTATCCACCATTATTATTAATTTTATTGACCATTTTTATCCCACGATCACATGCATGCAAGTCAGAAAAATTAAATTCTCACCAACTAGTTTAAAGCTAGTACTTCGGTGTGGGAGGTACCCGTAGTGAATGGTAGTTCGCCGGGTCAGATCTCCTCTCCAAGAACCTCAACGTCAGACTCTCTGTAGAGAGCAAAGGATCATGAGGAAGATTTAAATAATATATAAAAAGAATGAAGAATATACTAATATGACGACTCAGAGAGAAGATGTATATTTCCGTGCAATGTATGTTATTATTTTGTTAACTTAAAGAAAAGAAAAGAAATGGAGTAAATTTTATCGTCATAGAAGAAAAATATCTGTCAGGAATGAGAGTTAACAAATAAAGTATTAAGAAAAGTTGATATTCCCAATTAGAAAGAAAAAGAAACAAAATGAATTCCATTAAATCCCTATGAAAATTGACTATCATTGAGGCAATTATTTATTTGCAATGTACCAAAAAGAAAAATAAAAGAAAATAATGATTACCAAAAAATTTATTCTGTAAATAAAAAATCAACGCGTTAATTAAATTAATAAATCTAAGTTTCTTTATTATTATATTTTGATATTGATGCTTGTATTATTTCACCGGAGAAAGCGATCGTGAATATAGTGGCCGAAGCTGCTACAAGAGGAAAAAGACGAGTAAATTTCAATGAAAGAATGAGGCAGTTCCACCGATTTAATTCCGATATTGGCCCAAGATTGTTGAGAGAAATCGACTATATTTCCAAAAAAGAAAAATCTTTTCTTGAGATCCAATAAAATTTTGTACTGAATTCCAATTTTGTTTATTTTTTCTTATTGGTTCCAAATGCCAACAATGCCTCAAATTCACCTGGGAAAAACTCCAAATTTGTTGAAAAATTGCGGAAATCCTAAACCTAAAAAATTTATAAATGAATCAATAATAATTGACCTACATAAATCATACCTCTCACAGAGTAGTTTTTTTAAAATTAAACAAATTTTTTTTGAGATCTAAAAATAGAAACTAATATATTCCTCGACTTCGACCAATAGAAATTTTACCGTATTTTAAGATGGTAAAAGGGGTCGGATTCCGAGGTTAAAAGGGTTTTTATTTCTACTTGGGCAGATAAAGAAATTTGGATCTTCATCTTCTGACAATCTCTAATAATCTTAATTCAATTTTTGTAGTAATCAATAAAATGTTTTGGGATTTGGGTCGATGGTAGTTTTGAAATCATTTAAAACTTTCTATAAACAGTACCTTTAAAACAAAATATAGCGATCAAGGGGTCGATATTATTTCAATTAAATTAATAACAGAGGCACCTATAATTTAAATGATCATGAATACCTTCTATGGTAGCTCGTGAACCCAAAGATTTTCTAGGGTATTAGCAGTCATGGTAATATGGCTCACCTTTTACTAGAAACCGCCCATTAGAATACATTTCCAACTCCTTATGACGGGTATCCAATGGTTATATCTCTTGTGTGCGCATCTGGTAGGAACCCCTTACAAATGACCACGAAAATCCTGTATCTTTTACCCATCAGGTGCCCAGCACACGCAATACATATGGTGGGTTACTGGGTTTCGCTGTTTATTTGAATCATCTTGTAGTTATCCCGGTGACGCCATATAAACACTTTCTAGCTACCACTCGGCACCCGTTGCTAGGCAATGTTGGAAATGTGTTCGAGTGGGTGGATTGTCCGCAAAAAGTGAGCACTATTGCTAATACTGTAATTGCCCGGACAACCCTCGGGTTCAACGAGCTGTCGATGGAAGACCTATGCTCGCTTTACAATGTTCTTTACAAAGCTCTTTCACGATCTTGCGGGATTTGCCGATCAGCGAACTCTATTTTCCTCAGTTAAACCTCAGTGTCGTTAGACTTCCATAGCTATAAAATTTAAGGACGGTATGATGGTACGAAAAAATAATTTGTCGAGTCTTGGTTCGAATACGAGAACCGGTGGTTTATAACTTCATACCTTTCAATTCAACAAATTTCCAAAAAATATGATCAATCATTTAAACTTAAAAAATTTTAATTATCAATTTAAGACTTAGGTAAACAAATGATTATACAAAAAAATAGTGATTATGGATTTAAAATTTACGTAGGAAATTTTCAAGATGAATTACCAGATATTGTGGGAATTAATTCCCTTGGCGTTTCTCTTCCTGGCACCGCAGTCGTAGAACTCGTATTTCCAAAATGCATAGTAATAATAAAATGGTTGATCGGGAATCCCTCATATACAATCATTCGAACTGGCATGGATGTGTATGCATCCGCTGCACTACGGTTGAATTCGATAGAGATGATGGACTTTTATCCAATCGGATGTTAGTTGCCGTTTAGTTGGATAAACAATTTATTCAATCATTAAATTTTTAAAATTTGGACATCGAATTCGACATTGGCAATTTCGTAAGTTTTATTTCTATCTCTTTGGATAATAACGGCGGAAAACTCGCTCGTGTCATCGCCAATTTCACGATGGCACGGCGGGTGTTCCCACGTTACTTCCAATCCACTTCAAAGCTATCTAATTCTTAATTTAATTTTATTAATATTCAATATATTTAGTTAAAATTGCAGGAGTTCACCGCATAAAAATCATGAGCATCTTCTCGTTCATCAACGTTGGAATTTTATTAATTACCGATTTGTGTTCCTTATTCATTGGATTTTTCCGTGTGGGGTTGTCATATTTAATTTTTCAATTGATTTTTTTCCAGAAAGTGGCGAGACATTATGTTTTATACCATGTCATATTTCATAATGGAATAATGGGTAATTTAGATTACTGATCATCGCAGTCGGGTTTACGTGGGGAATTGGGAATCGGTTATGAATTAAAAATTGGTCGGATAGTTGAACTAAAATTAACTGTCATATTTTTAGGACAATGAATATCAATGTGGATGAACCTATTTCGTAAATTTATTCGTTGATGCTACAGTGATATAACGGTGGATAAAACAGATGGGTCGGTTAATTTACTGTTGAAGTGTGTTAGGAATCTGCGTTATAATACAATCTATTCTATCAATGTACGCAATTTTTGATTTTATTATTAATTTAGGCTGATTCCGTTTTAAACGGGGCCAAATTCAATTTATGGCTGGCTTTTATAAAATAAAAGAAGGTGTCTCTAGCAGTTATACTAATGGGTTTGGATCGGATGAATTCTCGGTTTTGTTAAAAAGTGGGGTAGTTGATCTAATAATAGTAATTTGGAAGTTTTTATTTAAAGTTTCATTTAAATTGAATTTATAATTTTATTTCATAGCAGTGATTTCATATTAATTTTTATTCCCCGTAGCCTTCCCCTTTAATAAACCTTAGGCGCATATTATGTTCATATTATATTTAATGAGTGCCCACTGGACTACTCGGTGTGGTGATTTTGGGCCGTGTGTAAATATATTTTTGGTCGAATTTAAAGAAAACTAGAAACGAGGAAGAAGCCAATAGACCCCTTCCTTATTTCTCCTTTCTCCTATACGGAATAATATTGACGTTCCAATCCCTGCGTTCCACACGCCGGGTCTTCACGGGCACAGATCATCGGCGATACTCCACGCACTTACACGAATCTGAATAGTATGTTGATTTTACTGACTTGCGATGTGTCTTTGGCTGTGGGCCGGAAAAATTTCGACAATAAAACAATTTATTTTATGAAAAAACAAGTTAATTTTATGCATTATAAATATTTATTAATATATTAAACAATGTAACAATTACTTGACCAAAATCATCATTCAAAATAGCCTAAAAATACAACTCCCCCCCACGCCGACATCCAAGCAGAGCTCTACCGAGGTTGCGAGGACGGGACGTGGAGAGAGTGTTTCCAAATAAAACTACTGCTCACCTAAAAATAGATTTTTAAAACAGTTGAAAGATTTTAAAACAACTTTTGGTTTGAAAAATGGTTAAATTTTATGTGAAAATGCATCGGTATTTATACCTATTTTCTGTCCCTAACCTCGCGTGTTATTTTTGATTTAGTAAAACAAAATTCGACCTTGTTATTTTCTAGTGTACTCTAATCTTTATTTTTATTATTTCTTAATTTATTTTGATAATTTTTTATTTGAAATTTTTATTGAATTATTTCTAATTCAAATTCTTTGATTTAAATTTCATTTTCATGAAATTTTCATTTTTATCAAATTTCGGTCGAATTTGTTATGTTTTCATGTTATGTTTGTATTTGTATCGTGCAGATCTTGTTGCATTTTGTTATTATTTTAATTTATTTTTATGTTTATTTATTTTATATGTAATTCAATTTTTTCTCATATTTGATAGGGTTTAGTTGATGTTTTAATAGGTTTGAGTTTAAATTTGCATGTTATGTTTGCATGTGTGTTACCGATTCATTTAAACATTTTCCAAGGCCGTATGTGTTCTGGCCCAACACATATATAACTCAGGATGGAAAAAATGAATAGGTGGAAATGATGTCTAATTGAAATAATTTACGAGCTTTTAAATGAACAAGAATTTATAGAAAAATTTAAAAAATAAATTAAACGGAATTTTCACTAATTACCCATTTTAAAATTATTTTTACACCCATTAACCAAATAAAATTTTTAAAATTTAAAAACAATTATATCAAAACAATAAAAACTTAAAGAATCAGCAAAAAATATCAAATTGGCTTAAAATTTATAGACAAATGTAAAATTTGTGACTTTAATTAAAGCACAAAACATACTTAGAAAGCTACCGTATACAAGTCGATGCCGAATAGACAAAATTTAGACTAATGTTCAAAATTTAGTATTCTTAAAGATTCAACGTTTACGTTTACTGTTATCATTACGAACTATAATTATTTTTCAGATATACTAGTGAGTAATTTTTGGTGTTTCTATTTTTGTTTCATGTTATGTTAATGTTGTATTTCATTATTCATATACACCAGCTGTCACTGAGATAAATCACCTATAACATAAAAGAAAATCAATAAATTTATAGCATATAAACACACCAACTCACCTTGAGGTTGCTTGTAAAATCGTCAATGAGACAAACCTTAAACTATAGAGACACAAAAAGTGAGAGAGAAATAAAATAATGCACATTTACTCAACCTATAATAAAACATGCATGCTAACTTTTAACATGTAGCCATCCGAAGTTGAAAAAATCCCTATAATAAATAATTTTATAGACATTTTTGAGATAATTTTAGAAAGAAAAATGGCGGAAAAAATTTTTAATTTAAATTTTGAGGTTTTTGCTAGGAAATTTCGAGTAAATGAGGATGTATCTTCATAAGATTTACCCTTAAAACTAAAATTAATCTAATATTTAAGATATTTCTGTAGAAAAAAGCAAAACCTGAAATCCGAAAAAAAGCATAAATTTTTAAATTATTTTTGTAAGTTTTAAAAAATAATCATAAACCAAATTATTTGGTGTACATTATCGATGATTTTTTACAAAATATTTATAAAAAATATAATTATTTAATGCACATAATAATTTTTATAAGTTCAAAAATAATTTAACTCACATTTTTTGAATAATAATATCCGAAAAAAAATACATATTTTTGGAGAATAGTTGTTACTAATTTTCCTAAATATTATTTATAATAATATATATGAAATATTTGATCAAAGTTATATTTAAGAGCTTGAATTATGATCATATTTCCTTATGAAATCATAATTCAACTCTTAAAATTTAACTTTAAGTTATATAGCAATATAAAAAACAACTTACTTAGCAGCCATTTAAAAAATGGAAGAAATCCATTCACAAAAAATAAATTCCGCTAAGTTGATTTATGTATCAACTTGAATTATAGCGGAATTTATCTCAGTGACAGCTGGTGTATGTTTAAAAATTACACTTAGAATTTAATTGGAGTAGTTAATTTTCTCTTATTTTATCCATCTATTATGTATGTATTTTTAGGTGTATCATATTTTAAAACTCAGTTCATAAAATGGTGCAAGTAAAATAGGAAAAATTATGAAATCTTATCGTTATCTTTTCACTGTTATTATTTTTTTTATAATACATGTACTAGTTAATTTTTCTGGTTGTGAAATAACTCTCGTCAGTTTAATCAAAATAAATTAGTATATATAATAATGTAATTGCTGATAATTTTTGCACTTGTTCAATTTATATAAATATATGCATCCAAGTAATTAAAATAATATTTTCATTATCTAGACTTGTTCCACTCACTTGGAGGATGGGCAGCGTTAAAACGGTAGTTAAGTAGGCAAGATCACTTTCCCAGAGTTATGTACTTTTAATTTTTAAAAGTTTTTCTAAAAATATTTTAAGATATTGAAATATTTGAACACTTATTTTTGAAAAGTTTTTAATTTGTTAAAATTCGAAAGATTTGTCAATTTTGAAGTTTTTTGAATAATTAAATATTTGAATGTCAGTTAATTCTGATTTAACTGGTGACAAATTTAGTAACAAGGAGCCTAACTCGAAAAGCACGATAGGGTTCACTTCCAAAAAAACTATTTTTGAGTTACTAGACTTCAATAGTCGGCTTTTTGACAGAAAAATCCACCTTGGGAAACGGATACTCACTGAAAATCAACAGTTAACAACCGTAATTGACCTATTGCTGATTGACGAAGCAGAAGCAAATTTCATATAGAGAAACTAAATGTCTGATAACGATGAATGGATGTGGTTCTTAGAAATATTTACAGTAACTGAGTTCAATAAAACATAGAATTAATGAAAGATTTACAAAGTTTTAGATTAGGGTACTTAAATTGATTACAGAAGTTTATGATTCGGGTGTGTCGAAAAAAGCGATAGTACATGATGTTATTTCCGTACGAATGCAGAATGTTCGTCTTAAAGAATTAATGGTTACGAATTAAGACAGGAAAATAGAAGAGACAAGAGCTTTGGTTAAGGCTTCCGAAAATATGAATAGAGAGGTAGAAGGAATAAGAAGTAATAGCGAAAGAACTTATGCGTACTTATTTCGTACATTATATTTATCTATTTCTAAAGCAAATTCAAACCAAACATTTATTGTTCTAATACTACACATTTTAGATCTGGTGGGTTTCTGGGTTTTGATATTTGAGACTATATGGTTGTTACCCAGACAACCCCATACAAATATTTCCTTTGCTTACCACTCGGCACCCGTTGCTAAGCAACGTTGGAACTGTGTTCGAGTGGGCAGATCGTCCGCAAAAAGTGAGCGCTATTGCTAATGCTATAATTGACTGAACGATCCATGGGTCCAACGAGCCGTCGTTAGAAGACTTGTGCTCGCTTTAAGTTGTTTGGTCCCCTTATGTCTAAGTCCCTATCGTTTATTTAGCTATTTTGACAACATTAGTTTAGAAACAAAATGGGTGGTTCTTCTTATTTAAACCCTTTTACAATGTCGTTTCAAACCACTAGGATGATATAAATATAACAAGGTATATAGAAAAACTACAATCTCCATCCCGCTTTATTTGTCGATTAAATACATAGTCTATGATAATCCAGGCTTATTTGAAAATCGAGCGGCTCGGCGCTTAGCCCGCTCCTTACGTCCATGTCGACGACTGTTTGTTGCTGTTGTGATTGAAGTAGTGGTCGTGGTAGGAGTTGACGTTAAGACTGTCGATGGGGCAGTACTCGACTCGCGGTAGGCCAATTGAGCAGGGGCGAAGACTAGGGGGTAGGTCACCGCTGCCCCTTCTTGACAGGCGAACAACGCTACCTCCAGCCC
Source organism: Schmidtea mediterranea (assembly GCA_022537955.1). NCBI lineage: Eukaryota > Metazoa > Platyhelminthes > Tricladida > Dugesiidae > Schmidtea > Schmidtea mediterranea. Next base: position 289,052,871 of record CM039679.1, read on the forward strand.
CTTTATTTGAGTCTTCAGGCCCTGGGCCAATTGCTTCTCTTCCGCCCATCCCTTTTGCGCCGCGTCAAGTTTTTGATATAGCGATTTGACCCTCTTCGGCTCTATCCACGTTGCCTTGGTTTGTTGAGTTTCCCGGACTAGTTGGACGAGCTGGTCATGGAGTTTTTTGTTGGCCTGTCTCGCATGAGTTAATTCGGTTTGTAGTAATTTTACGGGGTCCATTTCTAGAATAACAGGGGTTAAATTTCCATGATGATTTCTATAGTAACAAGTGTGATCAATACTAAACATAGTTTCGAACTTAATTTAAAGAAAAAACAAAAAAATTTTAAAGCTGGATTTCTATTTGTTTATTAAAAGAGAAAAAACATTTCCGATAATTAGCGGTCACTGTTTAGGGGATTATGCGTCTTCGAAGAATCGCTTGATTCCGTCTTCCGGGGAGTAACCCTGAATCACAAATACTGGCCTCTTGGTGTTTTGGGTCGGCCTCAGGGAAGGTGGATAAGTGCTCGCTAGGCGCCCGCTGCTAGGTCGTCTTTGACGTTGGCCAAATATCTCGTGGCCCGCTCCACTGAGGCATCGACATGGCGCTGGTGGTTCAGAAGATTTTCCAGGAGTACTTGGGCCTGAGTTAAGATATCCTGGGACGGATTTGGTTCACTGGACGTCCTTTTGAATTGCCTCATAGTGAGCCAAGCTTGGTTTTACCAGCCTCTCCGAAGAGTAGGTACAATCCTTACGGATAAGCAGAAACGTGAGAGTTTCAGCTGGTTTTTGTTTTCTACTGTTCAAAGATGTTACTGTGTTCCCCTTGAGGATCATCAGTTGTCACCATCACAACACTCCGTTCCAATTGACAGCACTCCCGCCAATCCCCTCCTCTAGCTCATGCCAGTTCAGAGCCTTAGTTGAGCATCATTATGCAATGCTTCGCAGACATACCTCTGTTTGGTTATGCCTGCTGATGCATTGATATTGGCCAGATATCAACACATTGTCCTCTAGTAATAGGCAGTGGCATCAAAGTGCCAGTGCTCTATTGGGAGCTGCGTGGTCTCGTACCCATTATTTTTATGGGTAGGAGAGTGTAGGCTAGCGAGCATCTAGTGCTTCTACCCTCACTTTTAATAATATTCGTGTCACAAGGTTATTAATGACATCAAATGTCATTAATAACCTTACCTTATTTTGTGCTACTGTTATTATTATTTTATTAATGTACTTGGAAGTATGCCATACCCCAAGTAACATTTTTTATCTTCTTTCATCTGTATGGATGCACTAGTAAGCATAATATGCCACTAGGTACATGTGGATACATTAAAAAAGTTTTTTACCTATTAGCGAAGTATCATCCTTTCTTTATTATTATTATTTTTATTATTATTATTATTATTATTATTATTATTATTATTATTATTATTATTATTATTATTATTATTATTATTATTATTATTATTAATATTATTGTTATTAATATTATTATTATTATTACTGGACATGGATGATATTTCGCTAAATAGGTGTTTGTGCATCTAAGCACTTAGTGCTAAAGGCATCAATTTTGTGTACCTATATTGCTTATCCTATTGGTCACATGGTCCATGTATATTCTGTAACTTGATATAACTGCAGTGGTCATACATATTTTTGCCAATTTTTTAATCTCTGTTCGGTTGAGACCTATTTTGGTGAGTGTTCTATCATTCTCACCGTCCCATGACCCTAGTGTTCCTACTACTAACGCTGTTACTGTTGTATGGCAGTTGTTAGCTTTACCTATTTCAAGGGCAAGGTCTTTATATTTTTTATAATTTTCCTCTTTGGCGTTATCAAAGTTAATTAGTTGGTCATATGGGACTTTGATGTCTAAAATGTGGATTAGGTTGTTTCTTTTTGATTTTATAATGAGGTCAGGTCGTAGTCGCGTTTCGATACCAGGGGGTGGTTTTTCGACGTCTACAGAGAATCCCTTGGAAATAAGATACTCACTAGCTTTCTCCATCACGTTATTGTGTTTGTTTCTCCTAGCATTACATGTCTGAGTACAGTGATTAAAGATATGAGCTTGGGTCTCAGGTTCCTTATTGCAAAGCCTACAAGAAGTGTTCGCACTTTCCTTAACTCTGTGGGTGTTATAGTTTAAGCTTAGCATATTATTTCGGGCTTTGATCAAAAAGTAGAACTGTTGGTCATTTAGAGCACTATGCTTGATAAGGTATGCTGATTGCCTATTGCCCCCTATAGTCTTAGCTATATGTCCTTGACAAGTCATTATGTACCATTGATCAGCATACCATTCGCTAGTTAAGTCATGAATTATATTTGATGTCTCTTTGAGGGAATCTATGTCAATGGTGGTTTTAAAGTTTTTCCCCATTATCTCTAGCTCAAAACGCTCCTTAACTGTAGTGATTTTTATAATAATGTTGAATTTTTCATTTATCCTACGTATGGAGTTACAAAATTTTGAAAAAATTGTCTTAGGAACATATTTTTCCCCCTTAATTTCTGCGTTCAGCCATCTTAGGGATAAGTCTATATCTGCTATCTGGTTTGGGAATCTATTTTGGGTAATGACTATAAGTTCCTTAATTATAAATTTTTTCATTTCAGTATCTCTGGAATTTAAAATCTTTATGAGATGGGCTACGCTTTGAATTAGGTATTCATCAATGCTGGGTACTATTCCTAATCCTCCCATTTTAATGTTGGCGTATAGGAAGTTATTATTAAGATTTTGGTGGATATCTTGTAGGGCGTCTTTCATTTTTCGTTTTATTTTTTGATCAAAGCCCAGCTGTTTCTCCCTATGCTGTACTATCTTGTTGCGGTTGCTATCTAATATCATGTGATTTACGTGACAGTTCCTAAAGATGAATACTAGGCGAGAGTGGATATGAGTCTTATATGCCTGTATTTTTTGTGCGGGATGTAAGTCAGAGTTAAAGAGTTTCTCAGTATCGTTAAGTGCTAGGTCAAGAGTATCATCTATGCTATGCTTGCCTTTTTGGCCAAAGTCTACCCCTAAGTATTTGTAGAGGTTATTTTCTCCTATTATTGGTATATTTTCATCATATAACTTAAGAGAGGGGTCAGTATGGTTGCGCTTAAGTTGAAAATATCCGCACTTATTAGGTCTAAATTTTAGGGTGGCCATTTCTGTATATTTGGTTATGTCTTTCAGCATTGATCTCATCTCTGTTCTATTTTTTGAAATTAAAACTATGTCATCGGCATATGCCATTATACTTATATTATAGTTATTAATTATAAGTGGGTGGTCTAGAAGAATATTCCTAAGTATAAAGTCAATGGATAAGCTGAATAGGGTCATGGACATTGGGCACCCCTGCTTAACACCATTGTTTACTTTTATTTTCTTAGTTTTTTTGTCTTCACATTCATATATTGAGTAACAATCTGTATACATTTCCTTAAACAGATTTATTGTCTGTTTGTTCAGTTTCAATCTCGACAAAGTATGCCATATCAGATTATGGGGGATGCTTCCAAAAGCATCGGCGAGGTCTAGCCACACGATGTTTATATCCGACCCATTCCTGACTGCCCATTCCTTTGCCAGAGAGATAACTGTGTTATGTTCAGCGCACCCATCTGGAGTACCTACTGCCTTCTGGTTCCTGCTTAATAGATTGTTCGTCGCTATCCAGGACAATAGCCTGTTGTTTATGATAGAGGCAAAAAATCTATAAGCTGTGTCGAGGATGGCAAGAGGTCTCCAAGAGGATACTTCATGCGGTGAATGTTCCTTCCCCGGTTTTATGATCAGTTTTGTCCTGAAGGTCTTCCATGTCGTTGGGCTTCGTCCAGTCCTGATGATCTGATTGAATAGCTCTGTCAGATATTCGAAATCAGGATCCATTTTTCTCCAGTCAGAGTAGGTAATCTTGTCACTACCTGGAGATGAGCTGGTGTCCAGTTGACTGTAGGCCTTCTTCATTTCTTCGTCTTCAATCTTCGTATGCGATCTGTATTCCGGGGATAGGATTGGTGTCTCTTTGTGCAATATGTTGGTCATGTGTTTGGGTTCTTTGGAAAAGTTATTAATTAGGTCAGATTGGGTAGGTGTGGTTCTTATACTGCTTAATGGGTTAAGTATCCTACCTATAGTGACTTTTTGCCTGAGATCAAAGCCTCGCCGTAGCTCGAACACTAGCTTGTTTCTGTCTTTGTTATTTAAGAAGTTCGGAACTGCGTGCTTGGTCTTATATCTCTCAGGATTAGTCGCTTCGTGGATCCTATAAAGCTCTCTTAGGCTGTCGTCTGGCGTTATACAGTTATCTCTTATTTGCGTTATTAAGTCATTAATAAATGGTTTATATTTAGTGATGTCAGTGACATCTTTTTTATTATTAATTATTTTAATTATAGTTTTATTTAATTTTTCTTTAATTTCTCCTATATTGGGTAGCGTAATATTTGAGTTATTAATTAGGCAGGAGGCAAAGTGACAGATATAAAAGCCAGAGTCTTTTACTAGCAGGCATTGCGGGTAGGAGAGTTCAGTTATCTTAATTGGGATCTTATCTATTATGTTTTGCAAGTTGGTCAATACATTGGCTATGGACTCAGTCAAGCTATGGTGTTTTTCAATGCTATTTTCACAGGTGGGGTCAAGAAAGGTGGCTATGCGTTTGGTTTTATTCATATAAAAGAGTACCCATAAGTTTTTCTCGAGAATCAGGGGCCATAGAAGGTCATTCCAGTTAGGGTATTTGTGGAACGGAAAGGACGAGAAGAAGGTTTTAAAGTTGTTGCTTACAAATGCCTTACCTATAAAGCTGTCTACAAAGATGGTGGTGGGCAGTGTCGCATAAGTAAGCATAAAGATGGAGATGTGGTGCTGTGTGAGTCAATCTGAGCCTATATCGGATTTAGTAACTGGGATATGATTTGGAGGGTCATTTTCTATTTCTTCAATAGTTGGAGTGGAGTTATGGTTGGAGAAGTGGGTCTTGATATTGTCTATATCTATAGTCGTGCCACAGTAGCATCTTACACTTCTTTCAGGGTCAAATGTTTTTTTCTTATGTTTGGTAGTAATATGTCGTTTAATCTCAAGAAGGTCAGTGTCATAAGCTAAGTGTGTAGAGCATGGGGTCTTTCTATCTAAGTATGCACAGACAAGCGTGCCCTCTTCGTTAAGGTCGAAGGTTAATATTTTTCGTTTGTTATTGTATTGCTCACAAGTGCCAGGGATTTGTTTGTCGAGGTGTAAGTCTATAAAGTGTTCCTCAATATTTTTAAGGTTGTATATGGTAAGCTTATTTTTGTTTTTTTGACAGATCAGAGATTCGAAGGTATCTGTGGGCTTTATGGTCCTATTGTGATAAGTGTGCATGTAGTTATGCTGCTTGTCTAGCATCAGTGGTCCTATTTTTTTGCCAGGTTTGCATTTGCTTACAACACATTTTAGGTAGCCTTCACTGCCAAGTCTGAATATGGGGTCTCTATTTCTAAGGAGGAAAGGAGATCTTGCGTTATACGTTAATATTTCTTCATTAGATAGAAGGATATGTTTGATGGGGTCAGATGATGTTGGGTTATCGATTGCAGAAGGTATAATAGGGGGTTGTGAGGTCATTGCGTTATTAGGGTTAGCTATGTCATATCTATCAGGGTTTGGTTCTCTGGCAAAGTATAATTCAAAGTGTCCATTAAGGTTTGGGGCTTCTTTGGAGGAGAACATGTCTGGGTATTGCATAACTATTGACTTGGTATTAGGTGGAGAGAAGAGAGATTTCTGCCAGGGAGATATCTTCCCGACGGTTGTTTTCTGGCATATCAGGGCATCGCTCCCGATATACACGATTCCAGGCCTGTCGCCATTGCTCCACAATATAAGTAGGGGTTTCAACGAGAGCTTCAGATCGACCTGAATAGAAAGTTTGATGAGTTTAGCACTATAACCCAATAATTTTCTCAGTAAATTAAGATTCGATCGGTTATCTTGGGGTTTTCTTAATTATCAAAATTTTCTCGTCGTTCGGCGGGCAAAAATAAAAGAGAACTAAACTAACTATTTTTGGAGTGCGTTAAGTCTCCACAAAAACTCGAAATCAGACGTGGGCTACTAATATGGTTGGCAACATGTTCTCGACCCAATCACCCTCTCCCTCTTATTCATACGCGGAAAATTATTGGTCGCATGGCCGGAATTATCTTTTGAGGAAAAATCGGCATATCAAGACTACCCGGTGTACACCTTCTTATGTCGTGAAGGGTATATTCGATGAAGAAAATTCTTGTTCAATTTATTGGATAATTAAAATACCTGGACCGAATGTGGTGACAATAGCAAAAATGATTCATTGATTCGACTGAAATAAACAAAAAAAAATACCTGAAATGATCATAATGTCAATGTTTTATGAGATTAAACTTTAACATGAATTAATGAAACAAAGTACCTAAGAAATCCTAATATTAATGAGTTACGTGGCTAAAACTTAGAATAATTACTAGCGAATAGCTTCCCCAAAAATGATTGTCGGGCTGTTTGTTTATGAGGTTAAAACCGGAATCTTCGCTCAATAGATTAACAACTAGAATACCTATAACACCAAAGATCAGTGAGATTAACGATGGTGAATATATTTATTAACACAAAAAAAAATTGATTTTTATACTCAACATTGGAGTGAAAAGGTTTCATCATATTGGAATTTATCTTGTGCGGGAGACCACGATTTACTACGGACTCTCTTGGGTTCTCATTTGGCGGGGGAAAGCTATACAGTTTTGATTCTGGATTTTTATCTAATGCTCGGGTATAATTAGGATCTCGTTAATAAAAATAATCAAAAATTTACTCGTCGGAGGGACTTCTGCGGCATCCAGAGAATTGGGTTTTAGATTTTCTCCTGGGTCGTTTGGTGAATTCATAACTTTCAGCTAGGTTAGAATGATGTATTTCTTCTGACGTCGGTTAATATATTGGTGAGTGTGCGTGTTGTGTGCCGGATGATCGGGGTAGGTAGACATGAATGAAATGTCAATTACAGCGTGACTACAGCGAGGTGGATGTTTATATTGGTTGATCGGCGGAAGTGTCGGCGAGTTTTATTAAGGTAAAATTGTTTATTTCATGGATTGTAAATTTATGAAATTCAGTTTAGGCTAATTGTACTTTAGAGTTCCGAGTTTTGTGAGTTATTTGGTAAGTTTTATTAGCTAGCCTCCACCATAATGAGTTTCTTATTTGAAGGAATTTAGCGTGCAATGCGTGTGAATTCGGGGAATCAGTTCACCCTGTCATTTTGCGGGAGTTCCATATTTCCTTAGCGTTGACTGTAACTGCGTTTTGGATTGTCCCTATCTCTCGCTGCTGATCGCCCAGTTGGTTTATCAGAAAAGTCTGGTCGCCTGGTAATTTATAATATAAATTCAGTTAATTAATCTCGGTGTGAATTTCAGGGAATTCTCCTCATTAAAAGTTTTCACAGCGGTAAATGCAGTTAGAAGTTGTTTGCCAGATCTATCTGTCTCCTTTTGGATATTACTGGCTGTTGTCGTGATTTACTCAGTGAAGTCTCTATTCAGATTTTTCGTTGCAATTTTGTATTATTGTTCGTTATCAATCACGACAAGGAAAAGTTTGTTCTGGTTATGATGGAACTCTAGTCTAGCCGAACCTTCAACAACATCGGATTGCTACGCTCGTCGTCTGGGCTTTGTCTTATAGTCCTAACTCTATCATTTCGGTGTGAATTTAATGGAATCTTGACGATATCTTATGCCTATTCGTGGTGAAGCTGATTTTGGTAAGTGGGTGTTTTTATAAAATAAAGTTTAAGCGTCTTTAATTTTATCTTTAAAATTTTAATAGTAAGGTAAACTTTTCATAATGGTTTTTTAAAAAAATTTTTTATTGACTCTTAAAAGTTTACGATGATTACTTCAGGGATTTTTCTATATAAGACCAATTATTAGGGTGGTATGCTCGCGATGATCGCTTAATAGTTAGAATTATTCCTATAAACCGTATCTGGGGTTAGGGTAATAGTATGAGACTATCGTCGATTTAGTTTAAATGATTTCATTCGTTACACGGGCATTCGAAAAAGGCGCGTCTATGCTCTGACTTAGAACCTGATTAAATTCTCTGCTTTACTAGAAGTTTGAGGTGATTTGTTTAATAACAATTAAAATCTTTAGTTTAAAGTTAAGTTAATTCGTTAGTTATTTCATTTTCATAGCAGCGATTTCATATTGATTTATTCCCCGTAACCTTTCCCTTTATTAAGCCTTAAACTCATTTTTTGTTCATATTATATTTAATGAGTGCCCACTGGACTACTCGGTGTGGTGATTTTGAGCCGTGTGTAAAATAATTTAGGTCGAATTTGCAGAAAACGAGAAACGAGGAAGTAGCCAAAAGACCTCTTCCTTATTTCTCCTTTCTTCTATACGGAATAATATTGACGTTCCGATCCCTGCGTTCCGCACGCCGGGTCTTCACGGGCACAGATCATCGGCGATATTCCACGCACTTACACGAATCTGAATAGTATGTTGATTTTACTGACTTGTGATGTGTCTTGGCTGTGGGCCGGAAAATTTCGACAAAAAAAATTAGTTAATTTTATAAAAAACAAGTTAATTTTATGCATTATAAATATTTATTAATATATTAAAACAAAGTACGAAATTACTTGACCAAATCATTCGATAAAATAACATAAAAATACATCTCTCCCCACGTCGACATCCAAGCAGAGCTCTACCGAGGTTGCGAGGACGGGACGTGGAGAGAGAGTTTCCAAATAAAACTTCTGCTCACCTAAAAATTAAACTTGAATAGATTTTCAAAAATAGATTCAAAATTTGGTTTTCAATTCAAAATTGGTTTTTGGTTAACTTTTATGTGAAAATGCATCGGTATTTATACCTATTTTCTGTCCCTAACCTCGCGTGTTATTTTTGATTTAGTAAAACAAAATTCGACCTTGTTATTTTCTAGTGTATTCTAATCTTTATTTTTATTATTTTTTAATTTATTTTGATAATTTTTTATTTAGAATTTTTATTGAATTATTTCTAATTCAAATTCTTTGATTTAAATTTCATTTTCATGAAATTTCATTGATTTATCAAATTTCGGTCGAATTTGTTGGGTTTTCATGTTATGTTTGTATTTGTATCGTGCGGATCTTGTTGCATTTTGTTATTATTTTAATTTATTTTTATGTTTATTTATTTTATATGTAATTCAATTTTTTCTCATATTTGATAGGGTTTAGTTGATGTTTTAATAGGTTTGAGTTTAAATTTGCATGTTATGTTTGCATGTGTGTTACCGATCCATTTAAACATTTTCCAAGGCCGTTTGTGTTCTGGCCCAACAGATCATAAACACAATATTGTGGGGTTAGTGGTGTTCGTGACCTTGACCCCATCACATACAATATTTTACGCCCGTTAATGGTTACCTGTTGAGAATTTGGTTAGTCTGTTCCTTTAGCCCCATGTAGTTTAGTAACTTGGAGAATGGATTCAAAATTTGAGTCTTTTCTCCAAGTAACAACAATAATTAAAATTAAGGCCGGGAAAAATGAAAATAAAAAAAAAGACTTTTATTTGGAAATTTGGTTTTCATAATGAAATAGTTTAAAAATATTGTAAATTTTTAAATGTTGTAAAGTTTTAAATGGTTGTTTAAATATAATCTGTAAATGGTAGAAATTTAAATGAATTTGCGATTAAAAGTGAAATTCTTTAAGTTGTAATTATAATTTGTAAATTAATTTGAATAAATTCCTCAAAATGCCTGCTATTCTTAAATTTTTGAATAATTCTGCTAAATTATTTGCAGTTGGTGGATTTATGTTTATGACATACAAATGTGGTGTCTGGTCAGATAATGATTCTAGTCGGAGCTCATTTAATACCTTATGGCATTCTATTATTGCAAAATCTTGTGACGTTATTCCTAGTAAAGCCGGCGAAATTAAAGAGGCTGTCAAAGCTCGTTGGAATGGAGCTATTCAAAGATCACCAACTCTTTCTGAAAGAATCGTGATTGCAGATTCATTAGATAATTTATTCGATGCAACTAATTATACTAATGAGAACTTTTTTGCTGAAAGAGGAATTGTCATATTACTAAATCAAGTTGGTAGACGTCGTTCCGGTATAATAAAAGAAGAAGAAACTGTTCAGTCTTTCTGGAAAAGGATTTTAAAATTTATCAGACACGGAGACAGATTAAAATTGGATGAATGGGATGCCTTGATGCTTCAACAATTTACTATGAAACAAGAGAACCAGGCTCTTAAACATGAATTGCCTCACGCTCGTTATCAATACGATGTTTCGTGTAGAGTTGTGACTCGTCTAGCCAAAGAGGCTAGCACAGTTCGAGAAGCTTTGTCTACTCTTAAACCACAAATTGGAATTATATTTCATATTATTTCTCCTCAAGCTGCACAATCCGATGAAAGTGAAGCAGGAAAATCTCTTCGTTTGATGGATATGTTAAATGCTACAGTTCAAAGTCGTATTAAAACTGTGCTTGATAAAATCCCATCAAATATTCAAGAATGTGCTATGGATGAATATCATAACCTTCTGCGATGTCTCTGCATCCTCGTGGGCCTTCTTCCAAAAAAAGATGTTGGAACTGCAACCATTGGTCACAGGACCGCCAAAGGTGAGTTCCGATGTCAGAACTGCTAAGGTCCGGCCATATGTGGAGTTCAGCGGGCTGCCGATAGTAGGCCTCTGCCCGTCTTATCTTTTTAGGTCCCTTGAATGCCTCCTCTTTATTTTACTCGTATACACTAATTATCAACAATAAACAAAATATCAAAACACAATTTATTATATTATCATCAAATGAGTTCTGGCATTGAAACGCGAATTAATCATTTATTTGTTTTCACCTTGGGCGCGTCTTCGTAATCTTTCAGTTCTGCCCGGCTTGGCGTGCGGGTGGGACCGTTTGTTAGGATGCTTCGATGGATCCTGGTCGCGAAGACTAAGGGATATATCACCGCATTCCCCTCCTGGTACGCTGACAGAGCGACTTCCAAGCCTTTTATTTGAGTGCGTTGAGCTTAGTTGATCATCTTTTCGTCCTTCCAGCCTTGTTGGGCCGCGGTGAGACGTTGATAAATCTCTTTCATTTTTGTCGGTTCTGCCAAAGTGGCTTTTATTTTCTGAATTTCTCGGCTTTGTTGTAGGAGCTGTAGATGTAGATTCATGTTTTCTCGTCGAAGATCTTTCAGCTCTCAACTGAGGACTCTTGTCGACTCCATTCCTGAATTGAAAAATATTTGAATAATTAGCATTAGCATTAGTGGGTTTTGACGTATTAATTAATGTTATCCACCACTGACTTAATTATGTTTTCGAGTGGTATTAATTCCAACAAATCTTTTGCTACATATTTAATGATAACTTATTTATTTAGATGAATTCGTCATCGTCTGTTTGTACTTCTATAATTCTTTCCTTGCCGTATTTATGTTTTATATCATATAAGATCATGCTTTCCTAAATAGAACAATTAGAACTCGTTTCACACTTTTTATTTCAGTGGAGTTTATTTCCGTTTAGTAAACAAATCAAACAGCCAAAGATTAACTATTAACTTTTATTATATAATACCAATTTCATCATTTTCCAAGTCCGTCACGACCCTTGGATGGAACGTTTCGGCGAAAACGATTGGTGACTATCCATTGCGGGTGACGACTGGCGTATGCGTGATCTCCTTGTTGCCTTGGTCCAAGTCGACTTCGAATAACTGATTGGATTAGTTGCTCCGGCAGAATCAGTTTTGTTGGCGGTGTCATATTTACCAATCTCGGGTCGTCCAGTTCGAACGAAACCCCATAGTCTGGAGCGAATCCGTCGGTACTTGGAATCAGGCCGCTCGCGATGTCTTGGTTCACCCGTGCTAATCGTTGCCTGGCCATGTTCGCCTTCCGGTGATATTTCCTTTCCAGATTCTCCATTTTCATCAAAGTGAATTCCTCTCGTTGGCGAGCCTCCCGTGTCGGATTAAGAAAAATTTTATTTAATAAAAACTGCTCCGAAGAGACAGTGGGTCCTTTTTTGTTCAGTTCGGCGCTTTAGCTTCTCCTCAATATTTTATTCGTTTCGGGTTATCTTTCAAAATTTTTATTAATAATTCATATATTTTTTTATTCATCCAGTCATCGCTTTGTTTTCTTTCTGGATTCTCTTCATATCCTCTCTTTCACCTTCTCTTCCTTTGATTCTATGTCCGCCTCAACCCATCCTCACTCTCACTTTCATGTCTCCCTTCCTTCCCATCTCTCCTCTTTCTCTTCTCTATAACTACACTATGGGTCCCAATGAACGCCATGGCGGTTCATTCCAGGAAATATACCAAACAATACACCAAAAAATAAAAAAGTAAAAAAGAAAAAATGTAAACAACAGAAAAAATGAAGAAAGAAATAATCCAAAGAAAAATTATTCGAGGAAAAAATCATTAAAAGGTAAAATGCCCATTCAATTATCAGCTCCCTATCATGGCTGGTGCAGATACAGATAGCAGGATAAATAATAGTAAGGAATATACAACCAATTAGCCATCAAATAACATAATAAAGATAATTACAACAAACAAAATTTCATCTGCTAACTAACCCTACACACCAAAGCATTATCCCAATAATGGAAATAACGAAAAATAAGTGAAAAAAAATAAAAATAAAAACAATGTCTCCTCGTTAAGTCAGGTATACAATTCTTAATCATCTTATACGATGTAAATAATATAATATAGTACAGAGTATGTTATTAGAATCTGCGAAACATCAGCAGAGCTTCAACCCATTTATGTGCCAAACATCGGTTGGATAATATAGTATATATAATAATAAAGTAATATAATATAGTAATAGGTAGTTGATCTTATTTTTGAATAAGTTTTCTCTCTTTTCTCTCTTTCCTTCCCTCTTCTCTTCTACTTGGTGTTTGGGATGTGGTTCATATATATCATGTAGCTTGCCTCAATCGCCGTTACAGTGCATTTTTTCGCCAGAGATTCTATGTTATTTGTATTTAACTCTATTTCTTTTAGTATTTTATTGTTGTCGTCATCCCATGTTCCTAGTGTCCCAACAACTAGTGCATAAACAGCAGTTTTACAATTGTTTGCTTTGCCTGTCTCTAATGTTATATCTCTGTATTTTTCAAAGTTTAGTTTTCTGGCATTTTCAAAGTTTTTAGTGTCATCATATGGAACCTTAATGTCTAAGAAGATGATTTTGTTATTGTTTTTTAATTTGATTGCTAGGTCAGGTCGTAATGTAGTGATTATGCCTGGTGATGGTCTTTCTATGTCTGTGTCATACTTTTTTGAAATAAGGAAGTTGAAGACTATATCAAGTACTTGGTTATGTTTATTTCTCATAGCATTTTGTGTTAATGTACAGTGATTGAAAATATGCGCTTGCGTTTCCCATTGTGCATTACATAACCTGCATTTGATTTCTGTTTTATCTTTGTGGTTTTTCGGGTTGGAATTAAGGTTAAGGCTATTGTTGTGTGCTTTTATCATGAAAAAATATTGATTATCGCTGAGTGATTGACTTTTAATTAAGTGCTGAGTCATGCTACTGCTGCTCACTGTTCTAGCAATGTGACCTTGATGAATCATTTTTTGCCATTCGAGGGCATACCATTCACTGGTCAAGGTATGTATAGATGAAGAGGTATTTTCGATATTCTCCCTGTTTATTGTGGCCATGAAGTCATCTTTTCTAATTTCCAACTGGAAGGAGTTATCTAAATTATAAATTATTTTACAGGTTATTCCAAACTTTTCTCGTAGCCGTTTTGCTGAATTTCTAAATTTTAAAAAAAGGCAGGGAGCAGCCACCCGTTTACTCTTAACATCTCCATCTACCCAGCTCAAAGATTTCTCCAGATCCACCCCAATAGTGAAACGGGCTTTTGCAACTTCAATTAATTCTTTAATTATAAAATTCCTCATATTTAGGTCTCCTGACATTGCTCTATGGTAACTCTATTTCATCTCCACGATCGTTTGGTCGTCCGGTCCAACTAGATTCTCCATACGTGGCTATAGTGCTTGTCGGTATTGTGCGGCAGAACCAACCGGTACTTGCAATGTTAGTCGGGAGTCATCACTCCATCCGCCGTGTGGATCTCTGCGGTCAAAATAATCCATACAATTAATATTAAATTGTAAATTTTATTTTAAGAATTTATTTGTTAAATATTGGGTAGTCATGAAAGTAAGGTTCATCGTCGTCAGTCATTTGGGGTGAAAATAAATCGTAATTACATAGGAAAACTTGTTGTTCCATAAAAGAAGTAGTACCTCGTTGTAGTTCGATAGCGTCAATCTCCATGCCTGCATCGTTAGGTGATAGCCGGTTTCGGCGTCCGTTTCGGCGTCCGTTCCTTTGTATCGCGTCGACCTTCAGAGTGTAATTGTCGTTGGTTGGACATGATAACTTTTGGTAATTGTTAAATTTGAGCTCTGTATTTATGTCTGAAGGGTTATCAGTTCATCGTCGTTTGATTGGTTGATTTTCCCTCAATATTTCGGGTGTAATTATTTATCTTAATTCAGTGTACTATAATTTTTTTTTATTTATTAAGCTGGCAGAATTTATTTCCAGTTATTGTCTATTTAATTTCATTCATTTAATCAGTTTTCCGGTTGACTAGAGAAAACCAACGGTTGGATTTCTCTGCAGAAGGCGTCGCTGTTCTTGCAATTAGGTTTATGGTGAGTGGACTAATGTGTGGTTTATTATTTTCTTTTATGACATTAATTTCAGTGGATTGGTATTCTTATCAGGGAATATTTTGTACTCAATTAAGTGATTTTCTTCTCACTATGCCAATGGAGTATCACGTTTCTCAATTCATAAAAATTATTTGTGCGATTCTATTCTAGGTTTTCTCCGATATTAACAGTTTCTGGTTAGGTTCGTTATGTCATTCTTGGTGTTATTCCGACAGAATTAAAAATCGTGCTCGTTGGTTCCTTATCCCAGAGTTCCCTCTCTTCTCAGTTGAATCCCGAATACTGGATCCCTTTCCATCCTTCTACTACTCTGGGTTTACAAGAGTCACCATTTCCTACTGGATTTTGCCGTTTCACAGAAGTTCACTACAGTAGTGGGATGTGTCACATCCAGCATACCCCTTCCCTCCTGCTGAGAGAAAAGTTTTCTAAGTCCAAAAGTACATTTTTTTCTGAGACAAAGACAATGACTCATTCAAGGTCATTGGATGACTCATAATAATTCGAATTGATCTTTTTGAATACAGTATCAATATCCTTGATATCTATCATTGAGAGTGTCCCAGCAAGAGATTGAAATTGAGTTCTATTGAGCTTGACTGGATTTGCCAATAGCATATTGATAGGCTCCTTTAAAAAATATATTTTATAATTGTGGAACATCTGAACTGGTTGGACACTGATAGCATTGATTTTCTTGGTCATGTTTGATTTATGATCTTTATAAGGTGGTGACGAGCTTTTATACCCTTGACAGATACTGATTAACCAATCAGAATCATGCATGAATATTGCACTGTTATTGCATTTATGTGTGCCTCGATTATTTCTATATATGTTATTACATTTTATGTGTGCCTCGATTAATTATGTTTTAATGTGCCAAATTGATATTACTATATTAAAACTAATATTAAAACTAATATTAAAACTATTTAAAAATTAATACTATTACTATTTAAAAATTAATACTATTACTATTTAAAAGATTTCTACTATTAAAACAAAACAAAAATAAAACAAAACAAAATAAAATTCTAAACATTTATTTCCTAAAAAGTTGAAATTTACAAGAATTCTTAACCGATCTCGCAAGGCACCATTCGACATATCGCTGGTACCGAAAATCGCAGCAACTGCAACCCAGAATACAGGGGTATTCGGGTTCCATCTCCTTCGGTCAAGCTTTATATTCCATAGAGCTTGATCTATGATATCGAAGATCCATATATTAGTCTCGGTGTATACGAGATCTGGAATCATTGATTCTGGCTGGTCTTTCAAAATTGTTCGTAGTTGAGGATAGAAGAAGAACAAACGTTCTAAAATTACTGCCTGATATTTATCTAGAAGCAATAATAATATTAATAAATAATAAATAATAAATTTACCATAGTTCTCTATTTCTTTCTTTGATAATTTTGAGTTTGTAATCGGCATAGTATTTTCCATTTTAAAAATGAAATAAAATGAATAACCAAGTTGTTTTAATCAATCATTAGCCAATCAGATGTCGACCAATCCCGTGATTTCATTTTATATGTCACAAACAATATTTTTGTACTCTAGATTTCGCAACCCTAATATGACTATTTTCCCACTGGCAAACACATTAACACACATTGGGTTGTATTTTAAAAGCCTCAGTGCAGGAAATAATTCTGGTCAAACATACAAAGACATTTTGTTGACATGTTGTATAGATTGATAGATTGTCCTATATCCATGGTAACCGTAATTGACTGTATTTTAATATCCTTTATTCTATATTGTAATTTATTGACATCTAAAGGTTTCTTGCATCCCATGATTCTGCATTTGCCGGATTTGAAAAATATTATAGGGTATTTTACACTTCTATCAACAATTTGCTTGGGTTTACCATTTGGAAACGTCATTTTTGACACATCGAAAGTTCCTTTATAATTTAAATTTGATAACATAATTAAACAATAATGAAATATTAATCTATATTATATATGATTTTTAGAAAGAGTTCATTAAATTATATAATATAAAAAAAACCTATAATTATACAAATTAATAATGGAATTAAGAAATGATGCTGTATATCAAATCGTCGGCTCAAGTGGTAGTGGTAAAACTATGTTTGTGTGTAAATTACTGAAATATAATTTATTTCAAACAAAATTCAACAAGATTTATTGGCATAAGGATGCAGATGAAGAACATGGATTAACTCAAGATAATTTCTGTAAATTGAAAAACATGAAAATAGTAAAGGGTTTCGATAAAAACTGGTCAAGTCATTCAGGGAAAGGTGATGTCATCATTATCGATGATTTGTATCAGGAAGCTAATAAAGAAAAGAATTTTAATAATTTATTCACAAAAATCAGTAGACATGTTGGTGTTACTGTGATCTTTATTACTCAAAATCTATTTCATCAGGGTGGCGCACATCGAACAAGGAATTTAAATGTTCAATATTTAGTTATTTTAAAGAATCCTAGAGATGCAACACTTATTGATTTTCTTGCTCGACAAGCATACCCTAATAATCATAAATTTCTCATCAGTGCATTTCAAGATGCTACAAAATCACCACATGGATATATATTTCTTGATTTCACACAACAATGCAATGGTGATTTACGGGTAAAAACCGATATTTTCAATAAAGAAGGTGCCATGATTTATAAACAAAGTTGAAAACATTAACATGTAAAAATGTTTATGAAATCCAGGCTTAAAAATATCAGAAAACTTAGACAAAGTATTAAAATAAAAAAACACAGTTCCACCAAAGACTAGTTATACACAATCTAAAAAACTAATAACCGAGAATTCTCCCGCAATGAATCTAATTTCGAAAACAATTATTAAAAAGAGTAAGAAAAAAGTTAAAATTGTAAAAAATCATAGGAGTTTCCCATATTTTAATGCATTGTTAAAGACTTCGAGTATGAAAAGAATGTCTATTTTACAATCATTTCCAAATTTTGTTGTCGATGATTTACTCAAAATTCTACTAAAAGTAGTCAGAGGTAAAATTAAAATCAGTAAATCTAAAAAACTAGTATTGAATAAACTTCGTAAGCCTTTGTTATCGTTTGTAAATAATAAAAATCGTCAGCAAATGAGAAAAATCATATATAAACAACAAGGCGGTTTTATCGGAGCAATGTTACCATTAGCAATATCATTATTATCACAATAAACGATGGGTCAATCATTACCTAATGTTAAATTAAAATTTAAATCATCTTGTTGTAATGGAGAAGATTTGGACGAACCCAGAAGACGAAGCAGGTTTCGGTGAGTGGCAAAGTTAAAGAAAAGAGTCCCAAAGTCGAAAAAGGAAACGCAAAAGTGGTTGTCAGATCAGCTTGCGTACAGTTTAAACAAACCAATGCGGAAAAGATTTCCAACAAGAGCTTATAAGACATTCGGTATTAATGATTTATGGCAAATGGATTTGATGGAGATGATACCGTATTCGAAGATTAACAAGGGTTATAAATATATTTTAACGTGTATTGATGTTTTCAGTCGTTTTGCCCGCGGTGTACCAACAAAGACAAAATCTGCAGAGGAAATATCTAAAGCAATTAATAATTTATTTAAAAATGGGCATCCAGACAATTTGCAAACCTATTTAGGTATTATTATTATTATTATTATTATTATTATTATTATTATTATTATTATTATTATTATTATTATTAGTATTATTATTATTATTATTATTATTATTATTATTATTATTATTACCTTAGGCAAGGAGTTTTACAATAGTAAAGTTAAGCAAATCCTGGATCGTCTCAAAATAAATCATTATTCTCTACATTCGCAATACAAAGCCCCCATGTTGAAAGATTTAACCGGACATTGAGAGATTGATTGAAGAAATATTTTGTGCATCAAGGTAATAAAATATGGATAAATGTATTACTGAAAATACTTGTTAGTTATAATAATTCATCACATCGAGGTCTGAATGGTTCGAGACCCGTAGATATCAGCTCGAAAACATTAGCTAAATCAGTACGGTCTAAAAAAGTTGTAAAAATTACAAAACCAAAATATAAAGTTGGTGATCACGTTAGAATTAGTAAAATATCTGCTTCACCTTTCATCAAAAATTTCGATAGTAATTGGAGTGATGAGGTATTTCAAATTACTAAAATTAATACTAAACAGAGTCCTGTAATGTATGTTATTAAAGATAATGATAACAATGTAATACAAGGGAAATTCTATGAACAGGAATTACAAGTTATTTCCAAACCTACAGTGTTCAGAATTCAGAAAATATTGAAAACTAAAATGGTGGGTAAGGATAAACAATACTATGTCAAATGGCATGGATATCAAAAACCCTCATGGATATCATCAAAAGACCTAGTAAAATGAGTTTCTATACAATTTTACCGAGCAATAGTTGCCCACTAATCCATCCGGAAAATCAAGCAAGTAAATTTATGGTTGATCTTCAAAATCCCATTTATTTACATGGAAATTGGGAAGTTGCTTTGCAAGACTTTACATTTGTGTACAATACATTCCCATTTTATAGTCATTGTAAAATCGTTTATAAGAAGCGTGTTTCCATAACCTGTAGTGGTATTTTCTCAATCAATAATTTTGAACGATATTGTCATATTCCGAATCAAATTTTAGATGAAAATAGTGGCATGTTTTTCAAAGATGGATTGAATGTTATTTGTGATTTTAGCCCATTTACAATAAAGTTTGAAAGTATTGAGGATGCCAAGCGAATGGGTAGTGATAAGCTTAACATAGTTGTTCCTAGTACTGAATACTTATTACGTTTCAAAATATTTAATGAGAAAAGTGTAACGACCGAACACATCGAAATAACTGTATCTTATATTAATGAGGTGGAAGATACATTTACATTTACAAAAGATTTATATATTGAAACACTTGAAGAATTACATAAATATATTTCATTCAATTGTTTACATATATTTAAAACTATTGAATTTGTTAAATATGGATTATGTAAATTCAGTCTGAATAATAACATTTGTGAAGTTACATTTGATAAAAATTTGGCTAATACATTCGGATTAGATAAGCAAACATATATGGCAATGCTTTTGGTGTACGTAAACCGAAAATAATAAAACTTCATAGACAAATGCTCATATATACTAACATCATCGATCCTATAATTGTTGGTGATTCTTTGGTTCCTCTATTGAAATCTGTTTGGGTTGATAAACATGACCAGGATGAAGTTGTCAATATAAATATCGATAATCCTATGTACTTACCGGTATCAACATCATGTATAAACAATATAGAAATAAATATTCGTGATGATAGCGGTAAATTTATTGAATTTAGTAAAAATACAAAAACTCATTTGACATTACATTTTCGTAAATTAGATGGCCAATAACAATATTATTAGTATGTATAGTGGTAGTCAACGTGGTGGCGAATTACCATATTTTATTGGTAAACAGTATGGATCAGGATGGTTGAGAACAATCGGTAGATTTGCGCTTCCTATTCTTAAACGCCTTGGTAGTTTTGGTATGAAAACCGCTAAAAATGTGATAATGAATGAGCAGAAAATATTACCATCTCTGAAATCAAATGCATTATCTGAGTTAGGGAAAGTTCTACCTAGTGTTGCAGGTATGTTTCAAAAACCCGAGGCGCCAACACCGGCTCAAAAACGTAAAAGACATCATAAACATATAAACAAACGAATGAAAGGACATGGAACTATATTTCAAAAATGATTTGCGTTAAATCTGAATTGTGCTTATTTGATAGACCATCTCCCCATGCGGTAATTGAAATGGGGGCTTTTGAAGAAGTATCCCCGATGAATTCTATTATGGATAGTAGAACTGATATTGAATTTTATATTAATGGTTCCCAAACTGAATATCTAGATTTGAACGATACATTGTTAACTGTTCAGATCAAAGTTGTAGATAAAGATAGAAAACCGTTGGGTGAACCTAGTGATGTAATACCAAACAATTTCTTGTTTCATACACTTTTTAAAGATGCAGTTCTCGGATTTAATAATATCAAGATTGAGAGTGGTAACAGTACATATATTCATAAAGCTCTAATAGAACCTATTATAAATTACAATAGCGATACTAAAAATACATGTTTAACTCCTATGGGTTATGGTAGTGATGATGATAGGAAAAAGTGGATTAAAGGTTCGAAATTATTTACCATGTGCTCATCATTACAACTCGATTTTATGGATCAACCGAAATATTTACTCCCAGGTGTTAATGTACACATTAGATTGAAAAGATCTGATTCGGCATTATCACTAACAAGTGCTACCACAGCACCAATTCTTCAATTAGTTGATGCAAAATTATTGGTAAGAAGAGTTCGTGTTGAGCCTTCTGTATTAGCCGGTCATTAATTGGGGCTTAATTCTAAGCATGCAATATATCCATTGAAAACAAAGGAAATTGTTCAATTTGCTATTGCTAAAGGTTCAGCTTCTTTCTAAAAGGAACAAATATTTGGAGATAGAAGAATGCCCAACTTTATATTGGTAACATTTCAAAGTGAATCTCAATATAATGGATCATACTTAACATCGAGCTCAATTTTAAAAAATTTTGGTGTAACATCGTTAACTTTATCGAAAAATAGTGATTATAGAGAAACATATACTCAAGATTTCGATAATGATAATTATTGTGCTACATATATGCAGAGTGTAGTGAGAAATATGGGTTATTTGGATAAAAAACTTAATTGTGGTATAACTCTTGATGATTTTAAAAACAAATATCCATTCTTTACATTTGTTTTGGCACCCGATTTTGATTTAAATCAGAGTCAATTACCTCAAAATGGAAATTTACGATTAGATATAACGTTTGCTAAAGCTGCGATTGAACCGGTGCATGTTGTAATATATGGAGTATTTGAAAATGAGGTTCAGATAACAGCAAACAGAACAGTATTGGTATAAATTTATAGATAATTTATGATAATTTGTCATGGAGTAAGTTTTTAAATGTATTATTAATATTATTGATGTAGTTCTGTTCAGGTCTATCGAATTGGAAAACAAATACTAGGACATAAATCTTTTGGGGTTCTCAAAATGAAAATTTACGATTAGATATAAAATTTGCTAAAGCTACAACTGAACCGGTACATGGTGTAATATATGGAGTACTTGAAAATGAGGTTCAAATAACTGCAAACAGAACTGTGTTGGTTTGAACGAACATTACTAGTTTGAAAATGTTGGTATAAATGTATAGATAATTTATGAAAATTTGTCATGGAGTAAGTTTTTAAATGTATTTTTAATATTATTGATGTAGCTCTGTTCAGATCTATCGAATTGGAAAACAAATACTAGGACATGAATTTTTAGGGGTTTTTCCTCTTGATAAAATTCCATATTTACGTAATAATCAAGCCATCATCGTCAATACTCAATCGTCTCATCTCGGTGGAGAACATTGGTTAGCAATATATATAAAACCTAGCAAGATATTTGTATTTGATCCTATGGGTTTCTATTATCTGACTTTAATGGTTTCGAAACTGCAAACAATGGGTAAACCTATTGTCTATAATAAAACTATGTTTCAAAAACCATGGACCTTAACATGTGGTCAACATTGTTTAGCTTGGATATTATCCAAGCGATTTGATGTTTAATAAATGTTTTTATATTATTGTTATGTTTTATTATTATTTTTATGTTTTAACTATTAATATTTTTTAACTATTAATATTTTTTAATTATTATTATTAACATTATTATTATTGTTAATATTATTATTATTAATATTATTATTATGTATTTAATTAATTTTTAATTAAAGATAATCTAATGCTTGAGCACAAAGACAGTGCATAAAAAGTGCGTGATCATCACATGATAAGTGCGTGATTAGTAACAAGGAACACATGCATACATGGTATAGAGTCTATACCTTTGTAAATAAACCTTTGCCCTGGGGATCACAACTAGTACAAGAAAACATCCAACAAGAACAAAAACAGAGGAAAGGTTATTTCTGAATGTAATGTAGGAAAATAATATTTCTTTGCATTTTTTTTATTTATTTACGCAGTTTTAAAAAAACATGTGAAAAGTCTAAAGGGCCGCATTCGGCCCGCGGGCCGTAGGTTGCCCACCCCTGGTATAGACTATATGTAATTTACAAAGAAAACACATATATACTTTTGTTTGTATGTGATTTACAAACAACGCATGCCTACACTGTATAGACTGCATGTGTTTTACAAAGAAAACATACCTACACAGTATAGGCTGCATGCATAAAAATCTCTCACCTATATGTGTGTATTACTAAAATGTGATTGGCTAAATCCTGAAAATTAGATTGTCATTATAAACATTGACAAATTCCAAATTTGTCACAATTATTTCAAAAATTTACCAAATTCAAAATTTTGCCAATTCAAAAATGAACAACAATAATATTTTGTTGGGCCAGAACACAAACGGCCTTGTGAATGTTTAAATGAATCGGTAACACACATGCAAATATAACATGCAGCTTTAAATTCAAAACCTATGAAAACATCAATTAACCCTATCAAAATATGTGAGAAAAACAATTACATATAAAATAATAAACATAAAAATAAATTAAAATAATAACAAAAAGCAACAAGATCCGTACGATATAAATATAAACATAACACAAAAACCCAACAAATTCGACCGAAATTTGATAATTTAACAAAAAATGAAAATTTCATGAAAATCAAATTAAAATCAAAGAATTTGAATTAGAAATAATTCAATAAAAATTTCAAATAAAAAAATTATCAAATGAAATTAAAAAATAATAAAAATTAAGATTAGAATACACTAGAAAATTCCAAGGTCGAATTTTGTTTTACTAAATCAAAAAGAACATGCAAGGTTAAGGCCAAAAAATAGGTACAAATACCGATTCATTTTTACACAATTTTAATCGTTTTTCTGATAAAACAGTTTTCTTAAAAATCTATTTTACTAAGTGAGTAAGAGTTTTTATTTGGAAGCTCTCTCCACGTCGCATCCTCGCAATCTCGATAGAGCTCTGCTTGGGTGTCGGCGTGGGGAGAGTAGTATTTTGTATGATTTTCGTTATGGACAAGTAATTGTTATATTATTTTTAATATTAATAAAATATTTATAATGCATAAAATCATTTTGGTTTCATTAATTATTCGTTAATTGTCGAAATTTTTCCGGCCCACAGCCAAAACACATCACAAGTCATTAAAATCAGAAATGTTATTCAGATTCGTGTAAGTGCGTGGAATATCGCCGATGATCTGTGCCCGTGAAGACCCGGCGTGCGGAACGCAGGGATCGGAACGTCAATATTATTCCGTATAGAAGAAAGGAGAAATAAGGAAGTGGTCTTTTGGTTACTTCCTCGTTTCTCGATTTCTTTAAAATCGACCTAAATTATTCTACACACTGCTAGAAATCACCACACCGAGTAGCCCAGTGGGCACTCATTAATTATAACATGAATACAACGCGCCGAAGGTCAACTAAGGGAAAGGTGACGGGGAATCGGAAAATGAAATCGTTGTTATGAACTAAAACTTAATTTTGAATGTGAATTAACAATTATAAATTTCAATATATTAATATGAATTTAGAGCGACCCTAAATTATTCCGCGATAACCATGAACTTATGGTAATTAAATCCTATTAAATTGGATTGCGATAGATCATGAACACCCGTAATTGTCCGGAATTCGATAAGTGTACTTTTAGGAAACTGAAGTAAAAGAAATTTTTTTTGTTGCCTTACACTTATATCAATACAATAATAGTTTACGAACCTTTACGATCCATAGATTTATAATGCCGCTTGAGTTGTTCAAATCATTTGAGGTAACCGAAATTTCTATAGCCCTTATAAACTCCTAACGACACCGCAAGGAGCAATGTTAATACCTAAATAATCATAAGCAAAGACAATTAATTAAACCAGTGGACACCCTAGTAACATTAAAGAGTAGCCTTCAAAGGCAGAATAAATCGACATGAGTAAATTAACATAACAAAAGCCCAAACCAGAAAAATTTAGGGAGTAAAAATCCAGACTCAAAGTTCCTTAATCAACTTACCGAATTCCGAACCCAACACAACTTTCACTCACACTGACAGACTGATATATTGGAAATAATTATGAACTTACTAAATAAAAAATTCCCATAATTTTTAAATAAGTATAAAGACAAGAAAGATCCAAATCGTGACGAACAAATCACCAAGGTACTCAAAGATGAAGCAAAGACAAATAAACACGAATAAGTGAATCCAAAATTCCGGGGAACGGTTGAGTAGGTCCGGTTACGAGGTGACGGTCCCATCCAGTTGGGGGTTGAGTTGACGAAGGAAGCATTTCTGTTTTTGACGGGGGGGATGTGGGCTTCCCAGCGGGGGATGTCCACTCGGGGACGATCAGCTAGAAATTAACGTATAAATAAAAATAATTAAAACGAACCAAAACCTTACCGAATATATCAAAACTGAAAATTTGGCGACAGAAGGTGTACGGAAATATTGATCCAACTGCCACTAACACGCCAGCGTGGTACACACAGACCATGACTTTTCAAAGGAGAAGAGAGGAATCAATAATTATTTTCACGCACACACCCAGTAAAACCAACGGGTGTGACCAAATCACCACCTACACGCACAGGACACGCCCCAGCCAATTCAATAAAATCACTCCATTAATCCTGATCGATTAGAATTTTTTTACCAGTATTCAAACATGATCCCCCAACAAGTTATGCACGATGAAGAGGCCTCGGCTGGAACACCTAACGAGGGAATGACATTGGACCCCTACTCACAGTTTGGAGAAAGATCAGGGCCGACGACTTATGTTCCTACCCATATCGCCAATCGATGGAGGCAAGCATGGAGACGATTCAGACAGGAAAGATGCCCCGAGTTCCCCCAACCCGGGCCCCAACAGATCAGCGGGCGATCGGAGAGACATAACAATACTTCCTGGTTATCTGAACAACTATGGGAAGAGTGGAGTCCGGTTCAGGAGATCCATGAGCAGGCCCGCCACCTCCTCGGTCGCCTCGTAAGCCATCAACGACAAGTGGATCTGCAGGTGGTCCGAGCCCGTCAATATCTGGCGAACATCGAAGAGGATATTGCAGTTGGCCGGATCGCCGTCGCCTACAGCCACCCACCACCGTGTAACCCGACGCATAGCCGTACCGAACACCAGGAGGAATCCCAGAGGCCCAAGGCTAAGCGAGTTCGAAACACGAAACGACCCGTAATGATATTTTCAAACTGCTCCCCCGGAAGAATGGGTGAAGAGGGGGTTTTACGGACCTCTGATTCCGTTGTACAACAGTCGCGGACGCCTTAAGTTGACCTATCGTAATCAATTCTGCCTGAAATAAATGGCTTGTTATTTTAGAAATTAGTTTTGTTTTGTTTGGTTGGATAACATTTTTTTTTGTTTAACGACATTCTTATTTAATAATTCGGTAATAATAACTAACCACCTAACGTCATTAATTATAGCAATGGACTCCCTACAATTACTACGGACGGAACTGGCCCGTGCCCAGCAAACCAACAAAGCTCTATACGACCAAATCATTCAATTAACTCGGGAAATTCATCAAACGAAAGCCACCTGGGTGGACCCGACTAAGATCAAACCACTACGTCAAAGGCTCACCGCTGCTCAAAAGGGGGTGGGCCGATGAAAAGCAAATGAATCGAAATCTCCGAACACAGATACGGGGGTTGGAGGTTGCCCTATCCGCCAGTCAGGAAGGAGCGGCCGTAACTTACCCTTTCGTTTTTGCCCCGGCTCAGTTAGCTTACCGTGAGTCGGTGGCCACTCCACCATTGGCCTCAACCCCAGCTACAACAATAACCACTAGCTATCGTCCAGAACGCAAGGAACGAGCCAAACGCCGAGCCGCGCGATTGTTAAATAGGCCTAAATAACGTTCAAATGCGTTGTAGTCTGTAAATGATACATGTTTAGAATACATGGTAGAATCCCTGTTATTTCATATTAAACTCCAACATTAAAATTCACGACCTAAGGCGGACCAATCATCAAAAAATCGAGCATACGTCTTCTAACGACAGCTCGTTGGACCCCAGGGATTGTCAGAGCAATTACAGCATTAGTAATAGCGCTCACTTTTTGCGGACAATCCACCCACTCGAACACATTTCCAACGTTGCCTAGCAACGGGTGCCGAGTGGTAGCTAGGAACATTTATATGGCGTTACTGGGGTAACCATAGGAAGAATTAAACAAACATTAACACCCCGTAACCCACCAATTTTAAGAAATCTTTTAACAAGTGAAACTGGTAAGGATTTTTAATTTTATTTTTTTATTATATTATTTATTATTTTAGACTGGTTTACAAACACTGAATTGCAAGATCAGTTAGATATTGAAAATGAAGTTATCATTATCGATGATGATGATATAGGTAAATTTTAATTTTATTTGTGATTTATTTAATAATTATTTTAGAAAATGACGTTATTGTTATTGAAGATACCGAAGTTATCATTATCGAAGAAGATGAAAATGATGATGTTATGATTATCGAAGATGATGTTGTTATCATTATCGAAGATAGTGAATTTATTATCAATGATGGTAAATTTTAATTTTATTTTTTCTATATATTTAAAAAACGGTTAAGTTGATTTGGATGCCAATGCTCCTGATGTTGTCAACGTTCCTGATAATGCCCACATTTCTGTGGATGCCCCCGTTTCTGGGGAAGATATGAATGACCTTTCTTCTATAGAGGATGATGATTCTTCGGATTCAAAGGATAAATGTTAGTTTTTTATTTATTTTTATTTATTTATAGAAATTAAGTTAATGATATTTGAAGTATTATTAAAATAATACATCAAATATCAATAATTTATAATAAGTTTTATGATGTTATATTTATTTTTTAATAATACCTATAAGTTGATAAATATATTTTAAGTTGATGAAATTTAAAGTATTATTATAATAATACTTCAAATATCATTAATTTATAATAAGTTAAAATTATAAAGAAATAAATCTATTGATATTACCATAATAGTTATTGAATTATAAAGAAACAACTCTATTGATATTACCATACTAGTTATTGAATTATAAAGGTATTATTTTAATTAGAGATTTTATATAGGTTTTATTTAATTGTTTGCAGTGAGCATGAAAATATTATTATTTTTTTATTAGATATTTTATATAGGTTTTATTTAATAGTTTGCAGTGAGCATGCAAATATTATATAGGTTTTGTATGTACAGTAAACCCTCCAACTGCGCGGTAGATACGTTCCACAAAAACAACGCGCAAACCGAAACCGCGCACTGTGAACCCGATTTTATATGTAATTATGGGGTTAGGTTCCAGATATTACAAAAATATTAAAAAATATAATAAAAAGTCTTTATTCAACGACTAATATACATATTTACATTTATATAAACATAAAAACTAATAAAACAGTCTCAATTCATTGCTTTTACATAATTAATATTACTATTATAAAATTAATAAAAATTTAACATAAATAAAAATTATAAAAAACAATACAAGAACTAAAAAACAGTCTCAATTCAACGACTAAACATAAATAAAAATTAACATAAGTAACGTTATATTAATCACTGATACATGCTGATGAGCTTGATTCTATTGGCTGTGATTGTATATTTTTTGGAAAAAAGCTTGTTAACACTGATTGCTTACCAGCTTTTTGTTTTTCTTTATAAATTTCAGCATATGGTGCTAAAGCTGCTGTCAGATTTCTCCAAAATTTTAAGGCACGCTCCATATCAGGGTCCATATTAAGAGCTTGCTGTTCAAGTTGACTACCAAGTTTTAAAAAACTTGATAGTTTTTCGGTAGTAAACTTTTTCTCTTCTGTAATCTGTACATCTTCTTCACTTTCATCATTATTACCGCCGAACTGTGTCAAAATATCGTCAACAGTATTATTTTCTTCATTTGACACAAGGACTTCCGTGATATCTTCTGATTCTAAATTTTGAAAACCGTCCCCACCAATTGTTCTACCTAAAGTCACAATTTCCACAATTTCTGGCATTTCAACAACAGCTAAAACAGACATTTTTTCGCCATTTTCTAATTGCTTCACAATTTCAAGTTTTGCCTCTAACGTCAATATTTTTCTTTTGCCAGCTTTTTCCATTATTATATATAAGGTGTAGAAATTATTAAAAACCTATTAAATCAAAATGAGTATTAAATCAAAAATCAAAAATTTTATTTATACTTACTTTATAACACTCTTTAATTGATGTAATAATTTTTTATTACGGTTATATCTAATGCACACGAATAAGATTTTTTTGAATTTAATACTAATATATTTTTAATTAAATAAACACTTGTATAAATATCTATTAATTAAAACTATGTAATTTTACATCCTAATCCTAACCACATCAGTAGAAAAATGAAACTGCCTTTATTATTTTTATATAAAAAATACAGTGCATCGAAATACGATGAATCACTATTTTCACTACCATATGTATTCGTAGTTTTACGGGATTCACCATAAAAAATTAAATTGACATGATTTTTCTTGTTAAAATAGACAAAAACAAAAAAAACCGCGCAGCTACGAAATTTTTAGCGCGCAGATCGAAATTTTGGTATTAAAGGTTTGGCCGCGCAATTGCGAAATCGCGCAATGAAAAACCGCGCAGTTGGAGGGTTTACTGTATATTAATTTATTCTATTACTTATTTTTATAAGATATTTAATATAGGTTTTATAGGAATTAATAAAAGGAATATTAATAAAAGTTTTAATATAATAATTAGAATTATTAGATACTTTATATAGGTTTTGTACATTAATTTATTATTTTTATTAGGCACTTTTGATCCGAGATATTGCATCTCATCATTGCAACATAATGAAAGATGTCATAAAGAAATGAAAAAATATTACCGCCATAGATTTAATGGCATCGACTTTTTTATCTGCGCCATATGCAAAACTTCCCAAATCATTAAATATAAAGAATTTTATAGTGAACATGCGATTCATTTAAATTCTTTTAAGTCTAATAAAATTAAACTGTTTAAGGAAATTAATAAAAATAATATAGATATTTTGTATATACTGCAAAATAAAACTACATCAAATAAAACGAATAAAAGGCCTGCTGCAAATATTAAAATTTATATCCCTAATAAAATAATTAAAAAAGAAGTCATCGAAATCAGTGATGATGATGACTCTAATATTATAAATAATGTAAATAATGAAAATATTATAAATAATGTAAATAATATACCTATTATAAATAATGTAAATATTATACCAAATATAAATAATGAAAATATTATAAATAATGTAAATAATATACCTATTATAAATAATGTAAATAATATACCTATTATAAATAATGAAAATATTATACCTATTATAAATAATGTAAATATTATACCAGATATAAATAATGAAAATATTATAAATAATGATATTATACAATTCGGAGGTTCTGTATTAGAGAATGAGCCGAACATAACAGTAAATTTAAATGGCGCTATCAAAACTTTACGTTTTTATATATCTAACTCGCAACTAATTAAAATAACTTTAACTGATCGAATCAGTAATAAATTAATTTTAGAAATAAATAAAATGGGGAGCGTTAAAATTCAATTCGCAATATTAATTAAATTTGAAAAAGATGGTGAGATCCATGCCAATTATTTTTCGAATAAAGCGGAGACATTTTCGGATAACTTTTTAAGCGAAGGGGTTAATAAGCTTAATGAAAAAATAGAACAATTCACCCATTTAGGCAGTGGATGGCGTGTTATTAATATTATGGAAATTCACTTTATTTTAACTAAATATGCTCCTATTAATCGTCTGTCCGGACATAAATATATTAAAACCCTTTCTAAATTAAAAA
The DNA here is from genome assembly GCA_022537955.1 of Schmidtea mediterranea. Classification (NCBI taxonomy): domain Eukaryota; kingdom Metazoa; phylum Platyhelminthes; order Tricladida; family Dugesiidae; genus Schmidtea; species Schmidtea mediterranea. The sequence continues at coordinate 289,083,629 of CM039679.1, forward strand.
ATAAAGGACCTATAGTAAATATAAAAAACAATGACGACAAATGCTTCCTTTACTCTATTCTTTATTTATTAAAGAAAGATGTAATTGGTGAAAATCTTCAAAGAGTCTCTAAATATACAGAGTTTTTAGACGAGTTAGAATACGATGAGGTCACGGATTGTCCCATGAAATTAATAAATATCCCAAAGTTTGAAAAGAAAAATTCTAATTTAAAATTCTCAATAAATGTGTTTTCGTACACACCAACTGTTATAATTGATGAGGTTCCAGATAATTATGTCTTTCACCATCCCCATTTAAGTTTGATACATAGAACCAAAGTCACTGACGGAAACCCTATTTATTTATTATTGCTTGAAAATAAGGATGGATATCATTATACCACAGTGACCAATATCAACTGGTTAATGAATTGCCATCAAACCCCTGACTGTAACATTCAAATTAGATGCCGTTGGTGTCCACATTGCCTTAATGGGTTTAGATTAGATAATGTATTCAATAAACATGTTGCATTATGCGCTAAAAATCAGACTGGCACAACCCTATACACGCTCCCTGAAAATAAAAATTTAGAATTCCTAAATTATTCAAAACATATCACCCCACCTTTTGTGATTTATGCCGATTTTGAATCGCTTTTACCTCCTGATGATAGGCATCATCAAATTCATATGCCTATTGCAGCAGGCCTTTTATTAATTAATAATTACACTAACAAAAAATCGTATTATTACTTTTATGGTCTTGATTGCATTCCTGATTTTCTTAAGAAAATTGAGGAAATTGCAACTGAAATTTTTATTCCGTACTATGATTTGGAAGGTGATAAATTGATAGGGCCTATGTCTTTCAGTGAGGTTCGACCGTTTAAATATTGTCGAACCTGTTATTTATGTAAAAAAACGATTGTACACCCGGTTAGAGATCATTGCTATTTTACTGGTAATTATCTAGGGGCAGCTTGACGAAAATGCAATGTAGCTCGTAGGTTTTATCGATTACTATCTATAGTTTTTCATAATTTAAGAGGGTATGACCTTCACCATATTTTAAAATATGGTCTCGATTGCTTTCCTTCATGGAATTTAGATATCATACCGACCTCTACAGAAAAATTTATTTCGTTAATTGTTCACATTAACAAATTGGCTGTTCGATTTATCGACAGTATGCAATTTGTTAATTGTTCGTTAGTTAAGGCTGTGAAAACACTAACTTCTCTTCCATTGACTTCGTCTGTCTTTCAAGGTTCTATAGTTGACTGTAAAGGTATTTTTCCGTATAATTTTGCTATTTCTGAGGAAGTTCTTGAGACTACTTATGAGTTGCCTCCAATTTGGGAGGGTGTAAGTGAAGATGAGTACGATAGGGCACAACTAATCTGGACGCAGCAAAACTGTAGGACTTTGCGTGATTATATATTAATTTACCTTAAACTTGACGTATTCCTCCTTGCGGACTATTTTCAACAATTCCGTGCCAAGGCTATTGTTTACAATGGTCTTGAACCTCTAAACTTTTATGGAATTCCCGGTATGTCATGGGCTTCAGCGCTTATGACATTAACGGAACCCATTGAAATTTTACAGGACATGGAAATGTTCAATTTTTACGAAGGTGGAATACGAGGTGGGCTAACATTTGTTAACAAACCTTACATTGCTGCTTCGGAGGATACAGAATTATTGTACATAGATATAAATAATCTGTATGGTTGGGCTCTCAGCCAAAGTCTTCCATACGCTGATTTTACTTGGGTGTATGATGGTTTGGATGAGGTTTTGAGTGAATGTGCGAATGTTGTGGATATTGAAATCCTTCCATATGGATATACTATGGAAGTTGATATCGAGGTTCCAGATAATTTACATGATTTTTTAAATGACTTTCCGATTGGACCGGAAAAGATGTGCCAACCAAATTCAAAAGCTGAGAAGTTAATGCTTTGTTTTAATCCCCCTGTGGTTGCCCAGGTAACACCATATAAATATTTCTTGTTGCCACTCGGCACCCGTTGCTAAGCAACATTGGAAATGTGCTTGAGCGGGTAGATCGTTCGCAAAAAGTGAGCGCTATTTCTAATGCTATAATTGCTCGAACGATCTCTGGGTCCAACGAGCTGTCGTTAGAAGACCTGTGCTCGCTTTTGGTCGTTTGGTCCCCTTTAAGTCGTAGGCTTTGTCACCTGAGTTCTTTAGTCAAAAAAAATGTTAATGAATATACGTTGAGGATAAAACTAACGAACACTTGTTAATGAATGAAAAATGACTAAGATATACTAGATAAACACAGTTTCTTTACAAGAAGTGAATTAGTTTCAGTTTGTAGGCTGTGTTGTATTTAGCAGTCGCGTGGCCCGTCGCTTGGCCCGCTCCTTACGTCCTGGACGATAACTGTTCTTTACTATTGTCGGGGTTGAAGGTGTATTCGTCCTTGGAGTCGCCGCCGTTTCTCGGTAAGCCAATTGGGCGGGGGCAAAGACAAGGGGGTACGTTACAGCGGCCCCTTCTTGGCAAGCCGATAAAGCGACCTCTAATCCCTTTATCTGAGTCCGGAGACTTTGGTTTATCTGTCTTTCGTCCGCCCATCCTTTTTTGGCTGCGGTCAGTCGCTGATGGAGCGATTTCACTTTTCTTGGCTCCAACCATGAAGCTTTGGTTTGTTGAACTTCCCTGACCATCTCACTAAGTTGAGCGTAGAAGTCCTTATTGAGCTTGCGGGAATGTTCTAATTCCGTTTGTCAAATTTTCATTGGGTCCATAACTACAAAAAACAATGATATTAGCTTAGGGTCTCTAAATTATAATTCGAGATAATATTCAGATAAATCTTTTGATATTAAATTCTGGTCAACAAAATTCAGAAAAACGAAAGCAGAACATTTAATTATATATTAGTAAATGACAATTAATCCTATTTCAGTCACTGGGAATATTTTTCGCTGTATCTGTAGGTGGAGTCGAGTATTGATGTTACTCAACCCTTCTCTCGTCTTCGGTTGTCTGGGTGAAGGAGTGATCGTAGTATACAAAGATGGGTCTCTTTGTATTTCGGATGGGCCTGGGGCTGGGTTGTATCATGAATTGATAGGACTCTGCGATCGTACCATTGGCAATATCATCTTCGACGTTTGCCAGGTAATTACTGGCCCAGTCTACCAAGGAGTTGACTCGGCGCTGGCGGTCCTTGAGGTAAGACAGAAGTGCTCGAGCCCGATCATGGATTTCTTGGGCCGGACTCGGGTCACAGGGTTGTCTTCTTTGCCTGAATTGACTCATGGTATTTTCCACCATACGCATATCATATCGCCGGTTTTCTCCGGGTTGGGGCAGATCGGGGTATTTCTCTCTCCCGACGTGTCTCCATGATTGCCGCCACTGATCCGCCACGCGTGTGGGGACATAGACAAAAGGACCTGATCTTTCTGAATAAGATTGTAGTCAGGAAGGTTTACTTGTTCCAAAGTTTATGATAAAAACAAACGCTATAGATATCATCACCATCTGGGCAGTATGTCATTTAACCGGGTGTGGGGAACGTCGTTGTCAAAGTTAGCAGTTTTTACAACGTGATATATTATCAGTCGCAAGGGGAATGAAACATGAAAAATGATTTCCACGGAAAAATACGTAACTCTTACGATGAAATGTGGCATTTTATTAATTAACCATTTTCGACGCATACCTATTTACGTATCTATAGAATTTTAAATTCAATTTGATCCGTAATAATAATTAAACATATTCGACAAATGTTATATTAGTATTTTCATTAAAACCCCTTGTTTAAATAATCACTTTCACTTTAACTATTCTAAATTTAAATCCTGGTATAAGTTGGTCAGGTAAAAGAACTAAATTAAAACCAACATGGAAGTATGCTTGGTATATCTGCAAATTCTCCTCTACAAATTTCCTAATTCCGGCAAGGAGTATTTACCGAACATTCGTGTATCATTGGGTACGGTGATCGACTCCGTAAATCACTCGTCAAAAAAGGTATATATTATTTTAGTTATTAGAATAATCCTCAAACACTCCCAAATAATTTCTTATGTCTACTAAATAAAATTTTAAAAGTGAACGTTAAAGGAAAATAAAATAACAAAGTTTAATGAACATTGAAATCTCTGGCGTATAAAAATGAAGGGATATATCGAGATCCTCGTGGAATACGAATTATGGTTGTTCAGGGCGTTTGTGGAAGTATAAAGTAATATCGAAAAAACCAAATTATACATAATACTTTATTATAAAGAGATTCATCATTATCGAACAACTGCTAACATAAATATTACCAAATTTCTGCGGGGAATAAGATCCTCTAAAGATTTGCCGGTGTGATGAAAAATGAATTTAATAAAATTTAACCTCGCTTTCTAAACTTAATTATTAAATTAAATAATGATAATATCGAAATTTTTGTAAAAACATATAATTATTAGGATACATCACAGAATTGTCTGTAAAAACCAATGGTGAATTAACTACAATTAAACTGAGTTTTCTAAGTACGATTAATGAGTTGAATGTTGGGAGCATCAAAATTTTGTAAGATTATGATTGGAATGCATCGCTAAAATGATCTACAAAAAAACAACGGTAAATTAACGAAATTTAAGCTCTATTTTCGAAATATGATTAATAACTGGACGTAACATTATTAAATATAATTATTAGGATGCATTGTAAAATTTCCTAAAAACAAAACAATAAGGTTTTTAACGTAGGTATTAAAACTCACTCCAAGATGGTGGATCGGGGTTCGAGGCTATCTCGTTACTCATTCCCTGGATCGTTGTGTTCTCGAAAGCTCGTTGCTGTTGCATTCTTGTAGATTGTAAAATTATATCTATCAGTTAAACTCGTCGACAACTCTATTTATGAAATTGGAACGAGTGTGTGTGCAAGCGTGTTACACACCGCTTAGTGGTGTGTACTACTATAGACATTTACTGGCGAATGGGTGGGGAATTTCTGCGAAATCGATATTCCTAAATGTCAATGACGTGTCAATTTTCTCTTTCCATTCATTTGTGCAATTCTTATTTATTGATCTTTTTGGGTGGACTATTTAAGAAAATTTGACGACGATTTCATTTCACGTGGCAGTTTGGGTTTTCGCTGACGGTAAAAATTTTCTTCGTCATAATGATTTTATTTCAATTCTTTCCTCCTTCTGTTTAGGTGGGGTACGGGAAGATCACTGCAAGGGCTCATGTTTCCACGAAGTACTTACTCGGATACGAAGTGGGATTTATTTCAGGTTGGAACGTTATAATATTGATGCGACTTCGACGCCAAATGGGGAATATCAGCTACATTTAGTTACCTCGTCAGAAAGATTTTCGTGATCCCAATCGGCAGTACTTATCAATCCTGGGGAAAGAGCGTATCATCCCTTGATGTGAGGATGACGATTCATCTCTTTAATGGGTTATTTATGAATAATTCGGGTTAACGGTCGGGGTAATTTTATTGTTGTGAGGTGGCATCTGAAGGTGTAGGTGGTTTTCTCTTTAATTTTTGTTTGTTTAATATGAATAAACTTGGTTGTAATTGTCGCATTTTTATTTTATTAATTCATGTGATATTTTAAGGTGACGTCGCAGGTCCACGATACGATGACTAGTCTTATCTGTGGAATGGGCGAGAAGTTATCGAAAACTTTAAGCTAGTCTGGTTGGAATCTTTAGAGCCCTAATCAAATTGTTAGATTATTCAAAACTGAAAGGGAAAATTTTGATTCGTTTTCGGAGCTTTGTATTATTTAGATTCTTATTAAGTTAGAACTGTCAATTTCTCTTTGCTTCATTTTTCATATTATTGGTTTCTATCGGCACATTATAGTAATTGCATAATTTTATTTTGGTACGAGTAAATCTATTGACCCCGAGCATGACCGTATAAAGTTATAACGATTAGGTTAATTCCCTTTTGTTTTATTAGAGGGTTAGCCATTCTTACTATGATATTAGCCATATATAACTATGAAGGTTTATAGCTAGGATTTTATTGATTTTGGTGTGAAAACACGTCTCCAAATTTATGACTATCCATCGTCCGATTTTAATTCCAATCTGTATATTAAGTTCATAACAACGATTTCAATTTTTTTCCCCGGTACCATTCCCTAGGTTGACCTTAGGCGCACTTGTGTTCAAATTATAGTTAGTGAGTGCCCACTTGACTACTCGGTGTGGTGATTTTGAGCCGTATGTAAAATAATTTATGTCGAATTTAAAGAGAACGAGGAAGTAGACAAAAGACCGCTTCCTTATTTCTCCTTTCTTCTATACGGGATAATATTGACGTTCCGGCCCCTGCGTTCCGCACGCCGGGCCTTCACGGACACGAATCATTGGCGATATTCCACGCACTTACACGAATTCGAATAATATGTTGATTTTGCTAACTTGCGATGTGTCTTTGGCTGTGGGCCGGAAAAATTTCGACAATTAAAAAATAATTATAAAGAAAAACAATTTTAGGTATTATAAATAATCTATTAATATTAAAAATAATATAACAATTACTTGATCCAAACATAACGAAATAAAAATATCACTCTCCCCACGCTGACATCCAAGCAGAGCTCTATTGAGGTTGCGAAGATGTGACGTGGAGAGAGAGTTTCAAAATAAAACTCACACTTACATCAAATAAATTGATTCAAGTTTGAAAAACTAAAAAACGATTAAAATTGTGTAAAAATGAATCGGTATATATACCTATTTTTTGGCACCTAACCTTGCGTGTTCTTTTTGATTTAGTAAAACAAAATTCGACCTTGGAATTTTCTAGTGTATTCTAATCTTAATTTTTATTATTTTGCAATTTTATTTGATAATTTTTCTTTTAAAATTTTTATTGAATTATTTCTAATTCAAATTCTTTGAATTTTATTTCATTTCCATGAAATTTCACATTTTTTGTTAAATTATCAAATTTCGGTCGAATTTGTTAGCTTTTTGTGTTATGTTTATATTTATATCGTTCGGATCTTGTTGCCTTTTGCTATTATTTTAATTTATTTTATGTTTATTATTTTATATGTACTTGTCATCTTTCTCATATTTTGATAGGGTTTAATTGGTGTTTTAATAGGTTTGAATTTAAATCTGCATGTTATATTTGCATGTGTGTTACCGATTCATTTAAACATTTACAAGGCCGTTTGTGTTCTGGCCCAACAGACATTTGAAAATAATATTTACATCGGTGGGTTAATACCGATAAGGGGTTAATGACAATGATATTAAATTAATGATAACCATTATTATATTTATTATTATACTAATAAATAATTTACTAACAGAGACATTAATTACATTAGTGATGATTATTACGTAATAGGTAATGAATACTGATGAAGTTGAAATGCCATTTATGTTATTAACAAATTTTCTAGGTTAAAAGTTGCCGGGAAATTAGTAGTAATCATGGTGGGTTACAGGGTTTCACATCTCGCTTGACTTTCTGGCTACCCTAGTAACGCCATACAAAATAATGCTGATCGCCACTTGGCACCCGTTGCTAAGCAACGTTGGTAATGTGTTCAAGTGGTGGATTGTCCGCAAAAATTGAGTATTATCGCTAGTACTGTAATTGCTCGGACAACCCTCGGGTTCACGAGCTGTCGATAGAAGACCTGTGCTCGCTTTTGATTCTTAGGTCCCATTATTCTCCTATCTCCTTCAAATGTTAACCTATACTCTCATATCATTTATCTTTATGCCCATTCCCATAGTCCTTCTTATCGTTGTCCATGCTGATGATTATTCTTTGGCCTGTACACCCTTTGTTATGTTAAATACACCCACATTATATCTTTCACCCTTATACCTATTATAACTACAATGCTTCCTATTATCATTACTAGCATTATCGTTGTTGCTATTATATATATTACCTTTCTTAATTGTCACTACTAATACCTTTATTATTATTTTTATAGCTATAACTACCATTATATTTATTCTTATCGTTACTATGATTATTACTATTATTATTATTATTATCATAATTATTATCAATCATTACTACAAATACCATGATTATTATTATTATTACCATTATTATTATTATTATTACCAATATTATTATTATTATAATTACCATTACCCTTATCATTATCGTTATATTTATTAAGATTTTGTAGGGATCCTTCCTTATTCCTCAGCGTTAAAATTTTTTATTGATATACAACATTAGCCGTAGTCCATCTATATTTTTCGGTTTCCGATAAAGTATTTTTGTAAATTCGAAAATTTTAGCAGCGTTCCACCCTTATTTTACGGTTCATCCCTATTCTACAGTTTTCGACAAAGTATTTTCATTGACTCGGAAAATTTGAGCAGCGTTCCGCCCTTATTTTTCGCATTCCATTTTTGCGTTACTATTTTTTGTTAAGTATTTGAATTAGTTCGGAAAATTTGAGCAGCGTCCCGCCCATATTTTCCGCCTCAACTCAAATTAAATTTATTTAATTCTTATTAAAAAATTATTTTTTTTCATGATTTTGGTCGTTCGGATTAATCTTTTTCCGATGGCTATTCATTTTAACTGTTGCAACGATTTCGCAATTTTCCCCGCTACCCATTCCCTCTTTTTGTCCTTAAGATCTATTTATGTTCATTTCATAGTTAATGAGTGCCCACTGGACTACTCGGTGTTAGAGATTTTGAGCCGATTGTTGTTAAAAATTTATGTCAATTTTACAGGAAACGGATGGTGAAGGAGCAGCCAATAAACTACTCATTTACCCTCCAATTTCCCCTATGTACGGATAATATTGACGTTCCAACTCCTGCGTTCCGCACGCTGAGTCTTCACGGGTACATATCATTGGCGATTTTCCACGCTCTTACACAAATCTGTACTATGTAGATTTTGCTTTCTTGCGTTATGTGTTGGCTGTGGGCCGGAAAATAACAAATAATATTTTACCATAGCATTTGGAATAAAAGTTTCGATGCACTAAGGCTGTAGATATAAAATATTTATTCAGCATATTACATTGGCTACATCCATTTGAAATTCATTATATCCATTCCATAAAATTTACTTCGAAAATTCCATAAATTTAATTCGATAAATCATCTATAAATTCAATTGGAAAAACAAAATTATCCATAAATTTAATCTGAAAAATCATCCATAAATTCAATTGAAAAATTACCCACAAATTTGATTCAAAAAATCATCCATAAATTCAATTGGAAAAACAAAATTATCCATAACTTCAATTTGCAAAACAAAAATCATTCATTAATTCGATCTGAAAAGTCATACATAAATTCAATTGAAAAATTACCCATCAATTCTCTTCGAAAGAATCAACTAATAATATTGCACCAGTTGAGAGTGATCGTGTTCAGGCAAAACACTTACCCGTGTTAATTGCCTGAATGCACGGCTCTCAACCAGCCATACAACCAGTTATACAGTTCTGTAATGAAATTTTCCTCCGAAAAATAAGACTGAAAATTTGTGAAAACACATCGGTATTTATACCTATTTTTCTCGCGTGTGAAATTTGATGCAGTAAAACAAAATTCGACCTTGTTATTTTCTAGTAAATTTTATTCGTTAATTTTATTATTTTTTTGATTTATTTTTATAATTTTTTATTTAAGATTTTTATTGAATTATTACTAATTCAAATTTTCGATTTAAATTTCATTTTAATGAACTTTTATTAATTTTTTCAATTTCGTCGAATTTGTTGTGTTTTCTTGTTATATTTGTGTAGGTATCGTGCGAATCTTGGTGCATTTTGTTATTATTTTAATTTTATTTTTATGTTTTTGATTTTATATTTATTTATATTCTCTCAGATTTTAAAGTGTTTAATTGGTGTTGTATATTGTATTTTAAGTTATCTTGGTGCTGGGTTTTCGTGCTGTATTACTGATGCATTTAAACAATTCTCAAGGCTATTGGTGTGCTGGCCTAACAATCAGAACATCACTGAGGAGAATTAAATACGGTGTATTAATGCGATCTCTATTACCTAATTGTGACAGCCATACTGACTATACTTGCGAGATGAGTGTGAGAGTTCGTCTTCATGCCAAAAGAGTTTATTCTATCCAACTCAGCCATATTAATGTGAGCGGTGTTGGAACACGTGTGCATCGGCGCGAACGTAGTGGGAGATGTAGTGACGTGTCGGATGATATCCCGAGTTTCTCTACTCATTGTTAGTGCATTTGCATTAGGTAGTCAATTCCTGGGATTTTCATGTAATTTCTATGAAAAAAATCAGTAGTGGAGTATTGATTTCTACGACAATGGATTTCTGAATTCTGGAGGAAAATATCTCTGTCTGGGGTTTCAGGAGCGATGGTGTTATAACTGGCGGAATGGGTCATATACTCTACATCTCATGAAATTCGAGTTAGATGTTTGAATATCAATGAGGCTTTGGGATTCAGGGTGGTTTATGTCCAGGCGACTTATCACTGGTAGGAGGTTAAAGAAAAATTCTGCCTATTCATGTTACAGTCAGTTTAAACTCATTGGATCTAGTTTTCGGGATGTTCCTCATTTATTCAACGTCAATTTGGATAGTACAATTCATTATGGTCAACTTGTGCCTGGCCAGAAAAATTCAGTGGAGCTTATGTATGCTGATATCGATACAGGCCGTGGTGGGTTTCCGGATTTTGGTTTATCAAGTGGGAACTTGGTTCGGGCGAAATCTTTACTGGTCTTCCTGAGATGTCACACGTCGTGTTACGGGGCTGAATATAAGTGCTGACACAGTTATTTATTTATTTTCAATTTAATTGTGGCGTTCTATTTGTTTGACTCTTCAACTATATCTACCCCTTCTGCCCTGTCAGGTTGGTTAATTTTATTCGAGTTTCGAAAATTTATTCACCTAAATCATTCCATGATTTTCCTAAATTCCCCTACGTAAAAATGACGCTCTTCCCATGATTTTATAACCTACTCGCCCCGGCCACTTTTCAGCAGTCGCTACGAGTTGTACAACGATGCCCTGCGTGGAGGTCCTGTGCATATTACCAGACCCTACTGCGGACTACCGAGGTGTCAACGAGGCATGACCCACGAGCTCAACTAGGGAACTTAATCCACCAGCCGGCACGAGATCTGTCCCATTGATGACTATTGCAATACATACCTATATAATGTTAAGGGACTCGAATGTGTATAAATATAACGATATAACATTAACATATAACATCATTAACATATAATTAGAGACATAAACATTTAGAAAAGTTACTATTAATTCATGAACATTCAAAGGTAATTAACTTAATTAACATTCGAAAATGACAAAATATAAAAATCCTTACGTTCTAAAGTGCTTCGTGAATTTGAAATGTTGAAATTAGAGTGAAATTAATATAAGTTGCAAAAGCATAAAAGTTAAAATAATGAAATTTGTCACTGTATATATACTATTTTTGTGCGTGTGTGCGACCAATGAGCGATTTTTCGCCATCTTTAGGGGTTTTTAACTACTTTATTAATTTTAAACTATTTTTATTATTTTTTGTGCATTTTTTTCTATTTTTGATATATAATTTCTACTATATTTGAATTTTATTTTTATTATTATTTTCTTATAATATTAATTTTTAGCCCAAAATTTTGTTTCCTGGTCGCCGCTTCTGCCTGTGTTTTTTCTAAACCTTATTTTGTAAGGCTTTGGCAGTTTATTTTATTTTTCATATGTCTTTCTCTGTAGCTGTAGGGTTTTTACGAATTTTAATTAATTATTTGTTTTTATTTAATTTTGTTATGTTTTTAATTTGTTTTAATTAATATGTTTTATTTCATTTTTGGTCTCTTCTTGTGGTGCGTGCTTATGTACATTGACCCATTTCATTACCTTTAGTCTTGTTTTAATTTTTATTATCATTTTTGTTTAAATTGTGGCTCTGAGCCCAACATTTGTAACAATAATAATAATATTAATAATAATAAATAAAACTTGTAATAAAAATTAAAACTTGTAACAATAATAATAAAAATATTGAAAATATTATTAATATAAACTTGTAATAATAACAATAATAATAATAATAATAATAATAATAATAATAATAATAATAATAATAATAATAATAATAATAATAATATTGAAAATATTATTAATATAAACGTGTAACAATAAAATTAATAATAAAAATTTTTTTTAAAGATATTATTAATATAAAGTTTTAATAATAACAATTGGTGGGTTACTGGGTTTTGATATTTTGAAACTATATGGTTGTTACCCAGACAACCCCATACAAATATTCTTTCGCTTACCACTCGGCACCCGTTGCTAAGCAACGTCGGAACTGTGTTCGAGTGGGTAGATCGTCCGCAAAAAGTGAGCGTTATTGCTAATACTATAATTGACCGAACGATCTCTGGGTCCAACGAGCTGTCGATAGAAGACCTGTGCTCGCTTTTGATTCTTAGGTCCCATTATTCTCCTATCTCTTTCAAAGGTTACCCTATACTCTCATATCATTCATTGTTATGTCCATTTGCTTAGTCCTTCTTATTATTGTCCATGCTGATGATTATTCTTTGGCCTGTACACCCTTTGTTATGTTAAATATTCACACGCTAGTTCTCCTACTCTTATCCCTATCATAACTACAATGTTTCCTATTATTATTACTAGCATTATCATTGTTGCTATTATATGTATCACCTTTATTAATTGTTACTACTATTATCTTTATTATTATTTTTATTACTATAACTACCATTATATTTATTGTTATTACTACTATGATTATTACTACTATTATTATTATCGTAATTATTATCATCATTACTACAAATACCATGATTATTATTATTATTATTATTATTATTATTATTATTATTATTATTATTATTATTATTATTATTATTATTTTTATTATAATTATTATCAATATCATTAACAAAATTTTGTGTAGGGATTCGTCCTTATTCCTCAGCTTTAAGAAATATTTTTCTTATATAACAATTTAGCCGTAATCCATTTGTATTTCCCTGGTTTTTGGTAAAGTATTTTTGTTGAGTCGAAAAATTTGAGCAGCGTTCCGCCCTTATTTTACACGTTCCATTTTTACGTTACTATTTTTGTTAAGTATTTGAATTAGTTCGGAAAATTTGAGCAGCGTCCCGCCCATATTTTCCGCCTCAACTCAAATTAATTTATTTAATTCTTATTTAAAAACATTATTTTCATGATTTTGGTCGTTCGGATTAATCTTTTTCCGATGGCTATTCATTTTAACTGTTGCAACGATTTCGCAATTTTCCCCGCTACCCATTCCCTCTTTTTGTCCTTAAGATCTATTTATGTTCATTTCATAGTTAATGAGTGCCCACTGGACTACTCGGTGTTAGAGATTTTGAGCCGATTGTTGTTAAAAATTTATGTCAATTTTACAGGAAACGGATGATGAAGGAGCAGCCAAAGGGCTACTCATTTACCCTCCAATTTCCCTATCTACAGATAATATTGACGTTCCAACTCCTGCGTTCCGCACGCCGGAGCCTTCACGGGCACGAATCATTGGCGATATTCCACGCACTTACATGGTTCGAATAATATGTTTGATTTTATTAACTTGTGATGTGTCTTTGGCTGTGGGCCGGAAAAGGAATAACAAATAATATTTTACCATAGCATTTGGAATAAAAGTTTCGATGCACTAAGGCTGTAGATATAAAATATTTATTCAGCATATTACATCGGCCACATACATTTGAAATTCATTGTATCCATTCCATAAAATTTACTTCGAAAAATCCCATAAATTTAATTCGATAAACCATCCATAAATTTAATTGGAAAAACAAAATTATCCATAAATTTGATCTGAAAAATCATCCATAAATTCAATTAAAAAAATCACCCATAAATTCGATTCGAAAAATCATCCATAAATTCAATTGGAAAAACAAAATTATCCATAAATTCAATTTGAAAAACAAAAATCATCCATAAATTCGATCTGAAAAGTCATCCATAAATTCAATTGAAAAATTAACCATCAATTCCCTTCGAAAAAATCAATTAGTAATATTGCACCAGTTGAGAGTGATCGTGTTCAGGCAAAAAACTTACCCGTGTTAATTGCCTGAATGCACGGCTCTCAACCAGTTATACAACCAGTTATACAGTTCTGTAATGAAATTTTTTCTCCGAAAAATAAGACTGAAAATTTGTGAAAACACATCGGTATTTATACCCATAATTTGGCCTTAACCTTGCGTGTTAGTTTTACTGCAATTAAACAAAATTCGACTTTGAAATTATTTATGTTATCTACATTAAATTTTTATTTATTTCTTAATTTAAATTGGTAATTTATTTTTAACATTTTTAATTAAATTTATTCATCCAAAAATATTTTATTTTTATTCATTTAATTCATTTATTTTTTAATTTTATATAAATGGTCATTTTACGGTCGAATTTTCTTGTTATTATGTTATTTTTTATGTAAATTTCGTGCGGTTCTTGGTGCATTTTGTATTTATTTTATTTTAATTTTTATGTTTTTGATTTTATATTTATTTATATTCTCTCAGATTTTAAAGTGTTTAGTTGATGTTGTATATTGTATTTTAAGTTATCTTGGTGCTGGGTTTTCGTGCTGTATTACTGATGCATTTAAACAATTCTCAAGGCTATTAGTGTGCTGGCCCAACACAATAATAATAATAATAAAAATATTAATATTATTAACAATAACAAATAAAAACTCTTAATAAAAACTTTTAATAGAAAAATTTGTAACAATAATAACTTTTAATAAAATCTTTTAATAGAAAAAATTTGTAACAATAATAATATTAATAAATAAAACTTGATTTAAAATTTTTAAAAAATAATAATAATAACTAAAACTTGTAATAATAATATTAATATTAATAATAATAATAATAAAATAAAAATTAAAACTTTTAATAATAAAAACAATAATAATAATAAAACGTGTAACTATATTAATAATAACTAAAACTTGTAATAATAATTATAATAATAATAATAATAGAATAAAAATTAAAAAACATTACTTATAAAAAATAAGTAATAGAATAGAAATTAAAAAAAAATTAATAATCAAAACACTACTTATAAAAAATAAGTAGTAAATTAAAATTTAAAAATGTTTAAAAATAATATGACCTTGAAAGAATATGATGAGTCATCCAATGACCTTGAATGAGTCATTGTCTTTGTCTCAGCAAAAATTTGTACTTTTGGACTTAGAAAAATTTTCTCTCAGCATGGGGAGAGGGTGTGCTGGATGTGACACATCCCACTACTCACTACCCGTTCTCTAACACAATTCGATCAACAAGTTCTATGCTTTCGCTATCTCTGGTAGTGTTTGCTGGATGAATCACACACGCTTTGTCGTTATTGGTTAATTAAATCCTTATGATCAAACTCTCGATGGTTCCGTTCATGTTTCGTGATCTTTTCCCTCAGGAATGGATATTCGTGTTGATTTAATTTTGTTTAGAAATTTTTTATGGTTGTATCTCGATCATTATGGTTATGCCATGTATCCTAATTCCACTGAAAAGGTATTAGGTCAATTTATTCGATGGTTTCTCTGGTTAATTCTTAGCCGTTCATGATATATATTCAGTTTTGATGTTACGAATTTAAGTTTGCTATGAAAGTGTTGTCACGATTCTACTGCGAGTGTTCTAATTCCAATTGCTTTTTTGAAGTTTGTGGTTTTTAACTTTTATTTCTGCGAGAATATCATATCTACTTTGTCATTTGTGTTTTATTGTTATGATTTTACTAATTTTATTTCATGATATTACTAATTTAAATGTGGTTCTTAACTAATATTCTTAATATTTTTCTTTATCATAATACCATAGTGCGTAATTAACGGATGTTATTCATTAATACCTGAGGAACTACATCGTTTGTCAACTTTAATCCTTTGGTTTTAGCATGGGCGTTATTCACGAATTTATTTGGGGGTATTCTAGTTACATTTAGTTTCATTTGGTCACATTCAGTTTTATTTAGTTACATCTAATTACGTTTATTTTAATTGCGTTTAATTACATCTAATTACAATTACATGTAGTTATTTTTAGTTACCTTTATTCACCTTTAATTACATCTAGTTTACATTTAATTAAAATTAGTTATTTTTTAGTTATATTTATTTACATTTAATTACATCTAATTATATTTATCCTAACTATGTTTAATTATAACTAGTTGCATTTAGTTACTGTTAGTTATATTTAGTTGCTTTTCGTCAGATTTAATATATTTAGTTGCTTTTCGTCACATCGATATCGAGTTTCCACCTCCCGAGCCTCTCAATTTGATCCTAAGGAATTTGTATTCATATTAGATTTTAGGAGTGTCCACTGGACTACTCGGTGTAATCAGTTTAGCCGATTTGTATTTTTGATTTTTGGTCGATTTTTCAAGAGATGGGTGAAAGAGAGCCAGCCAAAAGACTAGTTCTGGATCTTCCCACTGCCCCTATAAACGAATATGATTTTACGTTCGAGACCGTCGTTACTCACGACAGAACTCTCACGGGCACACACTATAGGCGGAGAGACCGCAATTACACAGCGTGACTAGTTATGTATTATTTTAATATCTTGTATGTTGTGTGGCTGTGGACCAGAAAAATTTAGACATTTAAGACTCTTTCCTTAAATAATATATTTCAGATCAGTACATTAACATGTTTCTCTTGGCATGCATTCATACATCCAACAAAGAGTTTCCCACACATACGCTCAAATAGGGCTTACATATAAGGTGCTTGAGTACGTACTGTGGAAATTATTGCCGATAGTTGATCCTTGAGTTCGTGAAATTCTCTAAAGAAAAGCGGCTTGCTCACTAAGTGAATGCATTAAAATTCTGTGAAAATTGATTGGTATATATACCTATTCTGTGACCCTAACCTTGCGTGTTAATTTTTACGCGATAAAACAAAATTTGACCTTGATATTACTTGTCTAATCTAATTCTAATTTTTATTATTTTCTCGATTTTATTTGACAATTTATTCGTTAACTTTTTATTTTAATTATTTCTGACTAGAATTATTTTATTTTTATTCAATTTATTCATTAACTCTTTTCCGTAAATTGTCAGTTTTTCGGTCAAATCTTTTGTTATTATGTTATTTTTATGTCAATTCGTGTAGATCTTGGTGCATTTGTTGATATTTTAATTTACTTTTATGTTTTTTTCATTTTATATTTTTAATTATGTGTTTTCTCACATTTCAAGGTGGTTATTAGATGTTTATGGGTCCGATTTTTAAATTTGCATGTTATGTTTGCGTGCTAGTTCCAATCCATTTAAACAAAACCTTGTACTAGCCCAACAATATGTTACAATGAGGCTGCGATCTCTTATTTGGTTCGTCCGGTCGGTTCTGATCTCGGTAAGCCAGTTGTGCCGGTGGAAATACTAAGGGATACGTCACCGCACTCCCTTCATGACACGCCGATAACGCGACCTCTAGCCCTCGAATTTGGGTATGTTGAGCTTGGTTCAGAGTTTACTCGTTCTTCCATCCCTGTTGGGCCGTGGTGAGACGCTGATAGAGTTTCTTCACTTGCGTCGGCTTGACCCAAGTATCCTTGATTTACTGTATTTCCTGGCATAATTGTAACAATTGCCAATGTAGATCAGCGTTCACGTGGCGCAACTTCTTGAGTTCCTGACCGAGTATCTGAGACGCCTCCATGACTGAATTGAAAATAAATTTTATTAATCTGTTATACTGTCAATAGCTAGCGTTACTGATTTGATTAGTGATATTTTATTATATAAGTATTTCATAAAATTTTGTTGACTAATTAACAGAACTATGTCTCTAATATTACATTTTTTCTTTCGCCATAATTTTATTATATAAAACTATTAATTCGGTACATCAGTTAACTATTTAAACTAAACATTTCTCTTAATAATGTTACAACAAAATCAAACACTAAATCGAAATTACTAAACATTTATTTCATGACAATTTCGTCTACAACGACTTCAAATTATCTTTCCGAGAATTTATAGCACTTTTTGTTCGTGGATTTCCATTGTGAGGAACGTCGTGCGTACGTGTGATCGTCTCGCAGGAGATTTTGCAGTCTATCTGATAAATCAGGTTGGATCATGCAAGTTGGCAGATAGAGTTTTGTCGGGGCCTCCAACTTGAGCAGTGCGGGATCACCCAGTTCGAAGAAGATTCCATATTCTGGAGCAAATCCGTCCGTGCTGGGTATTATGCCACTCGCGATGTCGGCGTTTATTCGTGCAGTCGTCTTCTCACCATGTTTGCCTGCCACCGGAACTTTCTTTCTAGGTGCTTCAAACGTTGCAATGTGACTTCGGCTCTTTGTCTGATCTCCCTGGCCGGATTTCTGTCCGGGTCTCTTTTGATGGCGATGCTTGGGAATTCTACTACATCACCTTGATTCATATTTCGGTGGGGCCATTCCTTGCTTCCGTATGTGGATAAAGTGTAACCGCGATCCCAGAGTGCTTGGCGGTACTGTGCCGCACGTCGAACTGGAACGGTCAGAGTGACTCGGGAATCGTCGGACGACTCGAACTCAGTTGGATTGGGTACTAGAAGAAAACAAATAGTACCTGGGTGCTGATAGTTAAAATAAAATGAAATAAAATTTCATGCATTAGTCAACTAATGTATATTCTTTGCGATTTTCGATTTAATTATTAGGTTACACGAATTTAGATAACAAAATCTATGTACCTTGTACATGGCTAATCTGTTCACAATCCGGGTTTACTTCCACTGTGGGTCAGTCGTGTTTGGATCGTTTTCGGTTCACGCTTCCATTATTACGCCTTTCGTTAGGTGAATTGTTCGTCATTGGATGCATGTTTGATTGTTTTGTAGTACAGTCGGGCATTTATATTGATTACAAACTGGCTGCATTGTCAAGCGTGTTTAATAAATCATAAAGTAATTTTATTCGAGATCATAGAGGTTTGTATTCAATCGAATTTGAATCGGTTAATTGGTGAAGGTTGTTTATTTATTTTAATTCAGTCAAGATTCAGAGTGTAAACTTCACTCCACGAATTCACTATGGTTGTGTAGGTGGTGTTTATTATTCATCACGTTTTGTTTATATTTACCACTCCAGCACGCTCTTGGTTGTTAGAGCTATTCACACTTTTGTTTGTCGGTCGAAATCATAATTATCATGATTGTTAAACTGGATATATTCTGGTTTTATTGAACTATCTTCACCAGTGTTTAAGATAGTTTTGTGGCATATGTTCATTTGACTTCATGGATTAGTGGAATCGTATGTACCTTGTTTAATCTGCAATCCATATATCTAGCTGAGCAGCTGGTCTCTCAAACTCGTGCTCTGGATGTCAACAATGTCCGGAATTTGAGTAACACAAGTGCATTAATAGTTATACAACTAATGTATTCTTCTTAGGATCCATCATTAGTATTCCAGCCAGCACGGATTGATCTATCGAGACTCTGCTTCGGCAGGGATTTATGCCTAGATAGTGGTGCTTAATCTCGTGATGCTGTCCCATATTGTAACATTAATATTCACGGATTTATTCTATTAATGTGGACGAATTAGTTTTATCATCTTTGTCTTTTAACTGATTTATATATTGTGGATATTACGTGGAATCGACACTTATTTAAAACATGTTATTTAGTTTGACACCAGACGCTATAAAGGGGTGGGATTATGTTATTATTATGATTTTAAAAGGCACTGTTACCACTGTATTGAGGTAATCTCGTCTCAGCTGGAGCTCCCCAAGCCCATTACAAATTATCAGGTGTACATGACAGAAAGTACTACCGCCTAGTTCATAACGTTACTTGGTCTTGATTTGGAGGGTCCATTTTCCATCAATCTTTCCTTTTGGGTCAGTATTAGCCTCACTTATCGTTGTATTGTCTTGCATCTCTGGTGTTCTGGGTTTGGTTGTGGAAGTCTCATATCTTTACATTGATGGCGAGAGTCTGGGTTAATAACGCTACGGAATTCATTTCATTGACTTGAGTTGCATCTCGGTTAAGTCGATGTTATTTAATTTCTAACTGTTCAAAGTCCTTTCAATATGGTTTAAGATTAACTGAGTTTAGTCTTCTTATTTTTATTTTCTTAACAGTTTCGGGGCTCATTTTGCCTTTCACTGACTTATATTTATTTTTGGTTGAAATTAGCTCTTGTCAGGTCTCTGTAATTCATTTGGCTTTCCTTAATTAAAAGTTGCGTTCGTTATTTGATTTTAATCCTAATAGAATCCATGTACTTGTTACTTTCGGTAATTTTAGATTTAATATTGGGCTTTACTTGGGTGTCGTCCTAATTAGATTCTTAAACCTTCTCTGTTTACGTTGAGGAATTGATTTTAAATGGTCTTTTCAGAGTTACTCAGATTTACTTTAGTTTAAGTTTAAAAGCATTAATGATTTTTTAGCAGTTGCATTGATTTCAAAAATCCCCCTTTCCTTTATCCATGATTTGACTTTAAGGCATGTATGTAGATATTAGATTTTATGAGTGCCCGCTGGACTACTCAGTGTGATAAGTTTAGCCGATTTGTATTTTTGATTTTTGGTCGATTTTTCAAGAGATGGGTGAAAGAGAGCCAGCCAAAAGACTAGTTCTGGATCTTCCCACTGCCCCTATAAACGAATATGATTTTACGTTCGAGACCGTCGTTACGCACGACTAGACCTTCACAGACACGAGCTATAGGCAGAGAAACCACACTTACACCGCTCGATAGTTATATAGAAATTTAATGACTTAAAGTTTGTGTGGTTGTGGGCCGGAAAAATTTCGACACATTAAAAACTCATTCTATTCGAACTCATATAATTGCTTTTATCATTACATCATCTCATGTCTACACCAAGTTCAGAAAATACATGCGTCCTGACTTCGAAATAGTTATCCGTAGCGTTCCGTTAATAAAGATTCGAGACTTTTGTTGACTGAAGCTTTTGTTACACCATACAAGTTTTCCTGATAAAAAATGTTTAAGCTTTTTATGAGAAAAAGTGATTGCTCACAAAGTGATTAAAATCTTGTGAAAATGAATCGGTATTTATACCTATTTTGTGACCCTAACCTTGCGTGTTCTTTTTGATGCATTTAAACAAAATTTGACCTTGGTTTTAATTGTACTGTCTAATTTTAATTTTATCATTTTTTTACATTAAATAAATAATTTATTTTATTTATATTTTAATTGAATATTTCTAAACAGAAATATTTTATTTTAACCAGTTTTATTCGTTAACATGCTGGTTTATAAATTTTATCTATTTTTAGTCAAATTTTCCTGTTATCTTGTTATTTCTATGTTAATTTCGTGCTAATCTTGCTGCATATCTGTATTATTTTAATTTACTTTTATGTTTTTGATTTTATGTTTAATTACACTTTTCTCATATTTTAGGGTTGTTTACTTAATGTTTATAGGTCTGATTTTAAATTTGCGTGTTATTTCCTACTCATTTAAACAAAACGTTTTCAAGATTCCAATGGGAAAAATATCCCAAAATTTAAAATTCCAAAAAAAGTATTTCCCAACTCGAAAATATTTCAAAGTATTTATACATTGTATTTTAAAAAAAAATGGTATGCTTTTTATTGTAATTAGAACTCCATAATTTAATTCAGGTATCGAAAGGCTATCGATGTTAAAGGACCGCCACACGGAAAATCCGACCACACGTCTTCTATTGGCAGTCCACTAAACTGTGGTAGTTACAGAGTAGTTCTAGAAACAGCGTTAAACTTTGGTTGACATCTAACCAACTGTCATAGGACCAACGTTGCTCGGCAACGGGTGGCAGTTGAAGGTATTATCTTTGTATGTTAGTGGTTGGAAGAGGCCAAGAAGTCTAAGTCAAGCAACCTTATAACCATCCAGATGACACATAATCTCTAATCGGTAGCTCCTTGAATCAAAGGTGCATCAGAGCAATTATAGTAATAGAATCGACCACACACTCTTTCCAAAGTTACTTATCAACGTGTACCGAGTTGTTGGGCCAGAACGTAAACGGCCTTGAGAAATGTTTAAATGGATCAGAAACACACACGCAAAAATAACACGCAATTTAAATAAACCCCTGAAACACCAAGTAAACCCGATAACATCTGAGAAATAAAAGAATGAAATATAAAATAATAAACATAAAAATAAATTAAAATATTAACAAAATGCACCAAGATCCGCACGATACCTACACAAATACAACAAGAAAACACAACAAATTCGACGAAATTGAAAAAATCAATTAAAGTTCATTAAAGTGAAATTTAAATCGAAAAATTTGAATTAGCAATAATTCAATAAAAATTCTAAATAAAAAATTATAAAAAATAAATCAAAAAATATTAAAATTAAATAATAGAATTTGCTAGAAAAGAACAAGGTCGAATTTTGTTTTACTGCATCAAATTTCACACGTCATAAAATTAGGTATATATACTGATCCATTTTCACATTTAACTTAACCGTAAAACCATATTTTCAAATCTTGAAAACCACTTTGAGAATTGTTTAACTATTTTTGAAAATCTTAATTGTTTGAAGCTATTTCGAATTTACAGTTATTATCTAGGTGAGAAATATTTTGGTTGGAACCCTCTTTCCACGTCACGTCCATAGCATCTCTATAGAGCTCTGCTTGGCGGCGACGTGGGGAGAGAGGTATTTATGTTGTCTTATGTTCTATTTTATGATATGATGTTTTTTCTTCAATTTATGGAATGGTTAAAAATGGGTAATTAGTTTGTTTTATAATTAATAAATATTATTAATATATCTAACTTATTTTATATGTGTTTATAAATTTTAAATGTCGAAATTTTTCCGGCCCACAGCCGACACATCACGCAAGATAGTAAAATCAACATAGTGCAGATGCATGTAAGAGCGTGGATAATCGCCAATGATATGCACCCGTGAAGACTCAGCGTGCGCAACGCAGCGGTCGTAACGTCAATATTTATCCCTATAGCTGAAGCGAGAAATAAGGAAGAAGTCTCTGGCTGCTTCCTCGTTTCTCAATTCTGTAAAATCGACCTAAAATTATATTACAAACGGCTTAAAATCATCACACCGAGTAGTCCAGTGGGCACTCAATAAATATAATATAAACACAAAGGCGCTTAAGATCTATTAAAGGGAAAGGGTACGGGGATAAATCAATTGAAATCGTTGGTATAAATAAATTAAATTGATGTTTAGAAATGAATTAAATGGTAGTATATTAAATCAACTTATGTCATTGAAAATCAAGATACCGTAAGTAGTTCAGTGAGTCCCTTAAATTGAATTTATCCATCAAGTTAAAAGATTTTTTCGTCATTAAAAATAAATATTCCCTTAATTAATGTGGATTTAAATAAAATAATTATTGAAAATTTAAGTGACTCACGGTTCAATCTAAACTAACTCTTTGATTCAGGATTAAAGTAAACGGGATAAAATAGAACTTGCGAAGGGTATTGTAATAGATTAAGTTAAAATCGTTGATATAACTCATTTCCGTGAAAAAATTTATTGTTAATTTAAATCTCTGATCTAAATAAAACTCAATACTACGATAAAGGTTAATGGTTCAAAGAGATTAAACAACCTTAGTGATAATAATAGTAAATCAAATTCACTTTTAAATGAAACTGATTGCGAGAAGTACCCAAAATGCAAGTGAAGCTTTAAACAATTTAGATGAAAGGTAAATCAACGCATTAGGTAAAACTTATGAGAAAGTTGCATTAGCGGATGATAATTGTTAGCAGTAATTTAAATTTATAGTTCAATTATAGTAGATAGACTTATTTAGAGGCACAAATCGGATCAAAAATCTATTTCTAGAAGTAAAGCAAGGTAATAAAACTAGGTAAACCTGATTGCCAGAAATAAATTGAATTCATAGTTTAGCTATAGCCAGTTTCAGCAAATAAATCAATTTAATGTCGTAGATAAAATTAGATAAAGCTTATTTCAATGGAATTAATAGTTCGAGCATAGATAAAAGTTACTACTACCATTAACTTCATCCCATTTTCCGAAGTAAACGAATAGAAATCATTTGAACCATCGACTTAATTCAAGTAAAATCAGGGAAATAAAGTTACAATAACCATCAATTGTTAATATGTTACGGCGAAAAATCAAGTAAACATTAGATAAAACAATTCAGGATTTAACTTACCAAAGATCATATTTTAACGACAAAAAATTAGTGATGGAATTAGGTAAATCGAATTAGCTAGGCGATTTAAATCACGGGGATTTTCGTAATAAATAATTCACGACATTCGAAAGTCAATCAGTACACAAATAAAACGAACGAATACAACTTTATAATATAACCCGTAGATCAGGAAAACATAATCTTCTTTAATACAAATGAGTCTTACGGCCGATCGACGTAGATGTGAACTGAAATAATTTCCAACCATTCGTAGATAGAACATTCAAACGATAAGAGAAGTTGTCCACCATAATTCATAGCAGAAGCGCGCATGCGATACTAAAAATCCAATAGATAAAGGTATTAAAAATCGATTGCCATGATAACTTACCATAGTCGATCTGGTCGAGTTCTAAGAAAGAATATTAAATAAAACCGGGTAATAGATTTACCGAACGGAAGTATATCAACGTAGCTGATTAATCTGCGAACAATAGCCGTAGACCGGAAATTATACCGCCAAATTTGACAGATCAGCGTAATTCCTGGATGTACAATAGACATAATCGACGCCGTAAATGTAAATATTGACCATCTCGGGGCGGATGCGCATTTCCGTCATATTAAACGTGCACTTAAATTAACATAACTATGTCAGTTAGTAAAATTCCGAAACCGATTAAATAAATCACGAAATCGAAAAGATTTGAATCAAAAGTTAACCAATAGGTGCATGATGTAAGGACCCATGTCAAGCCCTTCTAAATAGAAAACGTGAATCGAGATTGACCAATTTAGATACTTTGAGGGCGAAAAATGTTCGCAAATAATTGAAAACCCCTTCGTAACCATGAAACTTGGTTGAATTAGTGAATAGTCCTAAGCCAATATTGCCGATGATTCTAATGTAGACAAGATCTAACGTTAAGTTCTGCCCAACATTGACCACAAATTTGACAAATACCAGTACGTGGCCGATCGCAAGCTTCGACTCGTCCCAACAACATAATATTGAACAATACGTAAGCCCAACAGCAATAACTTAGTCACTAGCGAGTCAGTTAATAAATCGCGCGCACAATTTAGATAATTCGCTTTATTCTATCATTCATCATACGCCAGTAGTTGATCATAATACATTGTTTTCAGCCAAAAACATGTCTCTAGAATGGACGGACACCCAATCGACCGACGCGCCATGCCAAAAGGAGTCACCCAGGAGGACAGGAATGTTCGGAAAAACTCGTAGACAATGGCCGTACCCTGCCACTCAGAGGGCGCCGGATCCAAATAACGACCCTGAGGGACTCAATGGACAACAGTACCCAGCTGCCGAGATATTTTCCAACGCGCAGGACCTCCTCACCCAGTGGGAGCGGGTGCAGGAGCGGGTGGACTCGCAAGTAGTCAAGGCAAGGATGTATCTCGCAAACGTGATGGATGACATCCTTGCCGGGCGGATCGCCGTCGCCCATCCACCTCGCCCAGTTCGAGACACTAGGCGACCCTACACCGTGGAAGCCCTCAAGAGAAGCCTAGAGCGGTACTGCCCGGACAATTGAAACAATAGAGACAAATTAATGTAGTGATTGATAATAATTAGAACTGCGTGTGTTTTCTTCTCATATAAATGGAATTAACTCTCGATTTGTTTGATAAAATTAAAAATTAGACTAATCATAAATTGAAGTTGTAACAACCCATTTAATTACAGTGATGTCCTCTCTACGAATCCTACAGACCGAACTAGACCGCGCGAGACAGACGAATGCAGAGTTACTCAGTCAGGTCCTGCAATTAACTCGCGAGATGCAGCAGGTCAAGGCGACCTGTTTAGACCCTAAACGGACGAAGATACTCTATCAACGACTCACCGCAGCTCAAAAGGGCTGGGCCGAAGAACGCCAGCTCAATCGGAGTCTGCGCACGCAGGTTCGGGGACTCGAAGTCGCCCTAGCGGTATGCCGAGAAGGTGTAGCGGTAACTTACCCGCTCATCTTCGCCACAACCCAATTGCCACAGACAACCACCAAGCCGGTAGAACAACCCATCACTCCAACCAACCATCGTCGACCGGGACGTAAGGAACGTGCCCGACGTCGCGCATCACAACCCCAACACGTCCAGTAGTAACTGTTGTACATGTGCTTGAATCGAATAGAATAGTTTTAATCTTAGTTGTATTATTACTTCAACATAGTCGTATGCCAATATTGTCATAAACATTTTACCACCCCGCCAATTCGTTCCACAGTCAATTAAGAACTAATCCTGAAGAGTTATGAGGGACAGAGCAAAGCGAGCATAGGTCTTCTATCGACAGCTCGTGAACCCGAGGGTTGTCCGAGCAACTACAGTACTAGCCCATGGTACTCAATTTTTGCGGGCAATCCACCACTTGAACACATTACCAACGTTGCCTAGCAACGGTTGCCAAGTGGCGATCAGTATCATTTTGTATGGCGTTACTAGGGTCGCCAGGAAGATAAGCAAGATATGAAGCCCTGTAACCCACCAAGTGATAACAACACAACTTTGTATGCATGAGCTGCTTGACAAGCATATGATCCAAAACGAAGAAACACATCAACTCTTTCTTTGCCCAACCCCTACACACCTAAAAATAATATATTAAGATTATATTATCACATTAATAATAACTGCATTACAAATTTTTTCCTCCTATATTTCTTATTAAATAAATATTAAACAAAAAAATACTAATTAAAATTATTTGGACTCATGCGATTTAACAATTTTTAATGCTATGAATTTTATGTATATTTGTGCTGAATGAAGAAATATAACTTAAAAATCTATTTGTTTTAATATATGATTTATTATGTCAGAAGATTTTCCGGAAAATTTTAATAATGTCTGACTTAAAGCAAGATAAGGATGAAGAGGAATTGGAAGAAGACGAAGAGAATTTAAATGAAGAAATAAAGCAATTTAGATATAGATATTTGTGCTTTAGTAACACTTCCTGTGGTCATTGTATGTTTGGGCTTTGCTGTTTTCCATTAGCATTGCAAGAAATCTTTTCTCATTTGGGAAAAAACAAAATTTTATCATATATTTATGGAATAGTCCTGTCTCTTCCACTTGCATATCCATGTTGCTGTTGTACAATATGTATTTTAAGAGGACGTTTCAGAAAGAAACATGAATATAAAGGAAATTGTTGCATGGATAGTTTATTAACTTTAATTTGCCCATGTCTTACACTTGCACAAATGCTTCGCGAAATAAGAGAGGATTTTATTGCTGAACAAAAACGTGCAGCCGAAGAGAAGGAAGAATTAGAAAATAGTGAATTAGTTTAACTGGTTTAATTTAAATGTTATATTTGTGGTTCAAGAAATTTTATTACACGCCAAACTAATGATCTAATAATAGTATTGAGACAATGTATCACACATTTTTAAGTTTTCAGCATTTAGAGAAAAAAAGGTTTCGTTAAAGTTTTTATTAATTAAATTCTTAAGTATAACTCCAAACATTTAGCTTTAATAACCGTCAGTCCTTGAAAAGATGTGTTCCAAAATTTTGTGGTTTACTTTACAAATCTATTGTATCATATAAATAAAATATTTCATTATAAATTTGGTTTTTGAAATTAAGACTTTTGATAGGTGTCATGTCAAGGATACCTAGTTAATAAAAATTAATAATTATTAAAGTGTACAAAATGAGTTAAAAGGTATAAGATATAGAAAATGTTCTAGAATTTTGAAAAGTAAGAGAAAAGATAAGAAATTAAAAAAATAACAAAGATTCGAGAGAATCAAACAATAGGATACGATAAGGACGTTCCTAATAAATAAGTGAAAACTGAAGATGGGAAAACAAAATCGAAAATTCATTAGCATATCTCGATAACCTGTTTGAAATAAAGAAAATGGATCATATCGAAGTCTTTAAAAGGTTTTTGTCTCGAAAACAGTCAAAGTTAATAAAAGAACTGGCGATGACTGAGGGAAATGTATACCATAGGAAGAAATCTTAAATCACGTAATAATCTCTAAGTGCCATTAGATAGTAGACTATAAAAGTGAAGCACAACTTCTACTGAAGTAGAGTTTAAAAAGTGTTTAAAATAAGGTAACCATTTTATTTAAGCCTTGAATAAAATTAAAAGTTTAAGTAAAGATAAACGCACTCATGTCTTCAATTTTTAACAATTAATTTTTAATTCAGCAAAGCCTTTATTCAAATTTATACAATTTCCAATCTTTTAATTTACAACTTTTTTAAACAAACATACTGTTGGGCCAGAACGTAAACGGCCTTGAAGAATGTTTAAATGGATCAGAAACACACACGCAAATGCAACATGCAATTTAAATAAACCCTAAAAACACCAATTAAACCTCATAAAATATAAGAAAATAAAAGAATTAAATATAAATTAATAAACATAAAAATAAATTAAAATAATAACAAAACGCACCAAGATCCGCACGATACCAACACAAACATAACAAGAAAACAAAACAAATTCGACAAAATTGAAAAATTAATAAAAGTTCATTAAAATGAAAATTAAATCGGAAATTTGGATTAGTAATAATTCAATAAAAATTCCGAATAAAAAACTATAAAAATAAATCAAAAAATATCAAAATTAAAGAATAGAATTTGCTGGAAAATAACAAGTGCGAATTTTGTTTTACTGCATCAAATCTAACATGCGAGAAAATTAGGTATATATACTGATCCATTTTCACATTAAAGTTAACCATTTTTGAAAATTGTTTAAGCCATTTTTAAAAACCATTTTTGAAACAATTTGAAATTGTTTGTGAATCATTCGTGAAAACTTTAAAACCATATTTTCAAATCTTGAAGCCAATTTTAAAACTGTTTTCAACTATTTTAGAAAGTTATTTTCAGATTACTTTGGAAACCTTTTTTAGGTGAGAAATATTTATGGTGGAACCCTCTTTCCACGTCACGTTCATTGCATCTCAGTAGAGCTCTGCTCGGCGTCGACGTGGGGAGAGAGGTATTTTGGTTTTATCTTATGATATGTAAATTATGATATTGTATGGATTGGCGAGGAATGGTAATATGTTATTTTTGTTTCATGATTAATAAATATTATTATACATAAATTGTTTTATCTATATATTCCATAAATTAAATTGTCGAAATTTTTCCGGCCCACAGCCGACACATGACGCAAGTAAATAAAATCTACACACAAATCGGATTCGTGTAAGCGCGTGGAATATCGCCAATGATCTGTGCCCGTGAAGACCCGGCGTGCGGAACGCAGGGTTGGAACGTCAATATTATCCCTATAGATGAAAGGAGGAATAAGGAAGAAGTCCATTGGCTGCTTCCTCGTTTCTGTAAAATCGACCTAAACTCATACTACACACGGCTCAAAATCATCACACCGAGTAGTCCAGTGGGCACTCAGTAAATATAATGTAAACACAATATGCGCTTAAGGCTTATTAAAGGGGAATGGAACTGGGATTAAATTAAATGGAAATCGTTGTTATAACTAATTCGAATTAATATTCCAAACTAAATTAAATTTACGAGTCAAATAAATTGATAGTAATCATTAATAAATTATTCATTGATTTTAATTAAAGTAACTATTGCTTAAAGTAAAGAAAATTTGGCTCATTAAATTATAAAGATAAATATTTGAGTAAACATAAGTAGTTTATAAATTATGAATTACCGGTAAAATAATTATCAAGTAACAATGCATATCGTATTTATTAAACTCCATTAAATAAAATAGTTACTAAATAGAATCGACGCAATTTCTTGATCAACAAACAAAGTCCTCCTTGATGTAACTTCAGAATTAAAACCAATCAATGTGAATTTGCGGCTATCGTAAGTCCGTAGAGTGAAATAAAGAGAGTTGTGAGTGGAACCGAGGGATTCCCCGATGAACATCAAATCCCCTTGAGTAAAAGTGTTTCAATAAAAGATCCAACGAATCCAGTGAGTGAAAGAAGAACTTTGACTTGTTGATCAGGGAGTGGAGTCATTGATCGAATAAAATAGTTGACCAAATAAATTAGGAAATTATATCATGTATTTAGCTAAATAAGCCATCGACTAAAATTACATCAATTAACCAGTTGAAATGAAATAATTTAAGGAGTTTATTGATTAACAAAAATAAAAATAACAACCAGTAAAAGAGAAAACCATTGCTTAACGATCACCTTTCACCACGCAAAACATTAAAAATCATCGTCGAAGAATTGAGCGAAGCGATAGTGAGAGTTGCGTAGAATTCAGCATTGATAAAGTTTCTTCGAAAAATCATCCCAGTGAATTTGCGACAATAAAACCAAACCCTAAAAATGAAAAAATTAATATCTAGCCATGAAAAATTAAGCAACCCTAAATATCAATACGACATGAATGTTAACACTACCCAAACATCGAACAGTGAGAAATACTTACCACTGATCTTCTCGACCATTGTGACAAGATGACCCGACTTCCCCAAGAATGATGAGAAAATTCCCAGAATATAGTTCCCAGACACAAAAAATTCCACAACAGAGTCCATTTAGAAACCGCGATATAGCTATTGTTCCTTAAACAACGAAGTTCGAAAATATTCAAATATAATAAAATATCTCACTCACTCTAAAATTCTCGACCATGCGAATACGAAAATTCATATAATGAACTTCACCAGATCCGAACCGACCGGATAAACAAATCCATCCGCCCAAAATAAATATAATGGATTATAAATGGTATGGTAAATAAACAAACCGTTGACATATCCGGCAATTCGCCATAATAATCGAATCATAATTGGCATTCATTTCCTGTCGCCTAACTCTAATTCATCAATCTACACTATATGTATCGTCGATAACTGAATCACATCATTTCTCCATTTTTCACAATTCACAAAACCATGAATTCAGCAAATATTCTCGACGAGGAGTTAGAGCTCGAATACTCATACATCACGGAAGATCTTTTAGGTAAATTCTAATTAATTACTATTATCATGGCTTTACGTATGCATTCGAGTTATAGGAGCAACCCCAAAAATCAGACCTGATAAAACATATTCTTACTCAGACGAACCCAAATCCAACCGCTCTCTCACTAAACATGACAAGTTGGACCATATACCTTAGATGATCGCTATAGGTCTACCGTGTTTCGACTAATTGATTTAAAGGATCATTACGTGATGATTATATCTTGATTCCAATTGAAGTCGCCAACAACCTACAATTCTTGTTAGATGAATCTACCAAATAGCTACCATTAACCAATCACATAGGTATCTAGGAGCCTGTATCCCGGTCGTAAGTTCAAGTAATGAAATAACAACTGAAAATTCTTCCTATCTTGCGTGATTACCAAAACAACGTTTATCAAAGATAACCTATGAAACTTGGTTCCTGCCGAAATCTAATAACTAACTAGAGAGTATTTTGATAAATGGTTCATTTTATTTTGTTTTTCTTTAAACATATTTTAAGTTGATGTCATTATAGAATTGTTTATTCATTTTTTTATTATGCTTGGTAAATTAACTGTTACACATTATAATTCTAATACTATTGCTGAACTGTCATATACGAAGTAAACGCAATAATGAATAAATTACAATATTATTTTGCAGCGTACCGAAGATATTTTTGCTTAACGCACCCTTACGGCACGAGAATACCTGAATTGCCAAATACCGTACTCACAAAATACGTCCAACAT
The DNA here is from genome assembly GCA_022537955.1 of Schmidtea mediterranea. NCBI lineage: Eukaryota > Metazoa > Platyhelminthes > Tricladida > Dugesiidae > Schmidtea > Schmidtea mediterranea. The sequence continues at coordinate 289,115,577 of CM039679.1, forward strand.
CCCATGAATTGTAACGCATTTAAGATCAAGCTAGCGAGTTCTTCTTTTACAAGACGAGAGAGATTGCATTTTTTTTTGCGAACCATTAAATCACTGTCCCCATCAAAATAGTAGGAGAAATATTGAGTGAAAACATATTTTTCTATTCAGGACACACTGGAACTATGGTTGAGATGCCCGCTCACATCGTGGAACAATGGAGGCAGGCCTGGAGTCGGGTATATCAAGAGCGATACCCTGATGTGCCTGAAGACAACCAACCAGAGGAAATGTCGCCGGAGGAATTCATGAAACGTTTTCGGAAGACGGCTGACGAACCAAATCCGTCACGAGACATTCTAATGCAGGCCCAAGAGCTTCTGGAAGGCCTTCTACAGCATCAGCGACAAGTCTAGGCTGATGTAGCACGGGCCACAGAATACCTGGCCAATGTCAAAGATGACCTGGCGGCTGGACGACTGGCTAACAACTACCCGCCTTCTCCCAGACCGATCCGGAATCTCAAGCGACCGGTATTCGTAATCCCGGGATATTCTCCTGAAGAGGGGATCAAACGATTCTTCGCAGAGGAATAAACCTTATTGATTTGAACATTTTATCGTTGTTATAGTAACATTATGATCGATTTTAAACAAAATTTCTTCTGTCTCGTCTTTTTATCATTATTGTAGTTCTCATTTCCTAAATATGTTTAAGTAAAATTGCTCATCTTTGTATTAGTCGTCATCAAATTCACCCTTACTATTTTAGAGATGGATCCCGTAAAGTTACTGCAAAATGAATTAACCCGAGCACGACAGACAAATAAAGATCTTCACGACCAACTCGTACATATGGTCCGGGAAACACAACAACTCAAGGCGACGTGGATAAACCCCACGAGAGTCAAGCCACTATATCAGAAACTAGCTGCGGCCCAGAAGGGGTGGGCCGAAGAAAGACAATTAGTGAAAGGCCTGAAGACTTAAATCAGGGGGCTAGAGGTAGCGTTGTCCGCTTGTCAAGAGGGAGCAGCGGTAACCTACCCTCTAGTTTTCGCTCCGGCTCAATTGGCCTATCGTGAAGCAAATCCGACCTCATCCGTGACACCAATCACTGTCGAAACCCCTACTCCAATAACTCCCTCAACATCTAGTCGACGACCTGGTCGCAAGGAGCGGGCTAAGCGCCGAGCCGCTCGATCTTCTAACCAGTGCATTTAATGGACAAATAAATCATCATTTAGTTATATTGTAATTCCGCATTGTATTTATGTCCTCGTAAGGTTTTGAAATAACGTTATGAAGGGTTAAATAAAAACCACCATTTATTCTTTTTGATTTCTCAAACTAACGCCGGTAAAACAGCTAGATAGACGATAGCAATGTAAACGCAAGGGGACCAAACGATTAAAAGCGAGCATAGGTCTTCTAACGACAGCTCGTGAACCCGAGGATTGTCCGAGCAATTATAGTATTAGCAATAACACTCACTTTTTGCGGGCAATCCACCACTTGAACACATTACCAACGTTGCCTAGCAACGGGTGCCAAGTGGCAGCTAGCATCTTTTTGTATGGCGTTACGGGGGCGACCACAGGATAATTTAAACAAATAGCGAAACCCTGTAACCCACCAATACATTCCAACATAACATGAAACCGATAATTTTCTTATTTATACAATAAAATCTAAATTTCAAAGAGTTATTTCCTTTTTTGATATTTGTTTGAAGTGGATGAAGGCGAGTTAGGTTGACCAGTTTTGAATTCTACGTGAAGGTTTCTCATGCTGTGACATGTATTTTCTGCTTCTGACTAGCGACCGAATTGGCATTAACGCCTAAAATCCAAGTATTTACGATCATGAGACCATCAACACTAACTTATCATTAATTAATTAACATCAAATTAATTTAAATTATAAGGGGTGTACCCATGTATAAATGCGGTTCTTTGGTCCTCTGATATCAAGATTTTATTATCCTCTGTCACGATCACTCGTCTTTTTATTTGAATCTGTTTTCTCATTTTGGTTTAAGCTTTCTATAGTTTCCTTGATTTCATTTGAGCTTAATATACCATTCTACTTGTGGATTTTCTGTCATTATTGAAAATAATTTTGTCTTTAATTTATCTGTTTTTATGCTTTCGTCTTTTATTTGGCGTTGAACACATGTTGTACATTCTCTTCTTGACAATGCGCCTAACCATTTCATATAGTGAAACTCTATTTCAAAGCTGCGAAAGTAGTTAATTCATGTCTGGAACTGTGGTGTAATAGTTTATTTTGTTTTCATCATAAATGTAATTTCTTTTTGGTCCGTACACAGTGTAAATATTTCCCCATAGAGATATTGTTTCAATAGATTAGTAAAGTAGCATATTGTTTGAAGTTCTTGCCTTGTTATACTATAACCAATTTCATGTTTTTGATATTACATGTGAACCCTATGCAATTAAATTTTCTTTTCCAACACTGTCTTATAAAAGAATTTTCACATTCTTCTGTCCAAAAAAACTTTGTTTCTTTACTTCCAAACAACTTTTCTAAGAGCTTCGAATCTTTTGTGTAGTCTAAAAAATTTTCAATAGTAGTTGATCAAACCCAAGAAACTTCTTATTTTTTAACACACTTCAGTCTTTCAAATTCTTTTACTACTTTGATTTTATCCTCGTCCGTTTATACCCAATTTTTGATAATAAAATGTTCCATAAACTTAACTTCATTTTTAATAAATTTATACTTGTGTTGGGCCAGAACAAAATTTTGTTTAAATGAATCGGAAATAGCACGCAAACATAACACGCAGATTTAAAATCAGACCCTTAAAACATCAAATAACCACCTCAAAATATGAGAAAGAAATAATTAAAATATAAAATCAAAAACATAAAAATAAATTAAAATAATAACAAGATTCACCAAAATCAGCACGAAATAAACATAGAAATAACAAGAAAACACAGAAATTTGACAGAAAATTGACAATTTATTTAAAAGAACAAGAGTTAATGAAAAGTAGAAGTAAAATCAAATAATTTTAATTGGAAATAATTCAATTAAAAATAAAAGAAATGAATTGTCAAATTAAATCATGAAAATAATAAAATTAGAGTTAGATTACACAGATAATCTCAAGGTCAAATTTTGTTTTACTTCATTAAATTTCACAAGCAAGGTTAGGGTCACAGAACAGGTATATAGACCAATTTATTTTCACAGAATTTTAACTTGTTTTAACTGGTTAACTTGTTTAACTGAACGCTACTATTATTCAAGCCAATTTTACCTTCGAGTGGACGATTCGAAAACTTTTTCACACAGCGTATAAGCACCTTCAATGTAAGCACTACTTGACGCTTGTATGGGAACGTTATTTGTATGATGATGAAATGCCAATATGTTATGCCAATTATGAGAAAATTCATGCTTCGAAAGAGAATATGTTTTGTCGAAATTTTTCCGGCCCACAGCCGACACAACACCGCAAGAAAGCAAAATCTACATACCAATCCGAGCTGTGTAAGTGCGGTTCATCCGCCAATAACTCGTACCCGTGAAGGTTCCGGCGTGCGAAACGCAGAAACCCAAACGTCAATACTATCCGTTATAGGAGAAATTGGGAAGATAAGAGGGTAGTCTTTTGGCTACTCCTTCGCCATCCATTTCCTATAAAATCGACCTAAAATTACTAACTTATATCGGCTTAAAAATCATAAACACCGAGTAGTTCAGTGGGCACTCATAAAATCATAATATTAACATATCTACCTTAAGGTCCAATAAGGAAGGGAGTGTTGGAAAGAATCGAAATCGTTGTTATGTCAAAATAAATAAAATAAACTATCTTAATGGTAAAAACTTAACATAAAGAGAGGTAAATTATCTTAAATTTACATTGGAAAAATAAAGCTTAAAATCAATTTAAAATCTTATTAATGCTAATATTTCTATCAGAGTAAGATAACGAAGCAAACCCAGTATCTAACATTATAACCCAAAATATTGATGATGATATTCATGACGAATTTAAATTAAATGAAATTAACCCAAGACTAGATTTCGAATCTGAGTATCGTAATAATAATATAGAAGCTAGGGTAGACGAAAAATAACTCAACATCTCAATTGCTAATCCATAAACTTCAACGATAACTCCCATATTGAAGTTGAAATACAAAGTAACTCACAAAAATTTAAATCACTTACGAGAGTATTTTGACGATAATCTTCACGTTAACGTTAATTCAAAATAAATAACCCGAGAACAAGAAAGTCAAAACTACGACGTTAAATAACAATAAATTATGACGATTATAAATCGTAAAAGCAATAACGATCTAGATTGTTAACGTTAATAGTAACCCTGATACCAATAATAATTCACAAAAAATGAAATAAGAGATCGATTAGACTAATATTATAATTATCTGATTAGCTGGGGAAAATCAATTCAAGAAACATGAATGATAAAAGAGAGGGCTAACTTCACACCACGGATCTCGATAATAAATTACAAAGCGAACAAACCGCACGTCGCAGAACGGCATCGAATATACATAGTCTACGCACACTTAAGCAGCTAAATTAGGTGACCGTATTTGAAGAGAAACATTGGAATTAAGTATGGATATCTCCGGACCTTACGTATTATGATCATCGAAACAGTGAGTATTGGATCAAGGATCACCCATCTAATTTGTCCAAACCGGATCTGGAGAATTATGACCATTGAAAGAAATCTGAGAAGCTGAATAGAGAGTCGTGATGCCAAGAATCAATATGACAGGTCGAACTATTAACCTAGCTTGAGAATTGATTTGATGTATAAATGTGAGAAAATTACCCACCGAGATTGACCGGTTAAATCGCAGCGTATGAAAAACCTTGTTTGAATAAATATAATCCACGTAATATGAATCGATACAATGTCCATTAATAGCACAAACGAACGTGGAACAACATGTCAAATAAATATATTGAGTAGAACAGGCACGCTCACTGCACACAGAAGTTATATGACAGCTAAATGTAGGAGTTGATATGCCACGAGGAAAAGGCAGAAATGAAATCAAAACAACTCAATCAGATACAATAGAAGAATAACAATTTGCCACGTCACCGGACACAAAATTTAGTGTAATCAATACACTCCAACAGACGACAGTATATAAATAATCAATCAACTGTTCATTGGTAATCATTTACTCATTCCAATAAACCTGTTCAACTCATGCACACGAAAACAGAGAAATCTTCGACAACTCCATTGAGAAGGCGAAATCGTTTGCAACAAGGAGACCCGCAGACGGAACGATCCAAGGAGAATAGAAGATCCACGCTAGAGGGTAAGACTCTAATGTTAATAAACTAATTTTAATTTTATTATTTAAAATTAAGCGAGACCCATGATGCAATTGATAACAGAGCTTACCAGGACGTACACAGAGATGAATCTAAGATGAACAGCCAAGAGCCGAAATGAATTTATGACCTAGAGGTGAAGCCCAATAACGCGGTCATGGAACGACTAGTGCTAAACTTCACGTTATGATAATCGTTTACCTTCTGTTTAACAAATTGATTAAATAAAAACTCAACACGATATACTTTTGTTGTTCTAAAGAAAAAAATTAGTTTGGTATTTTTACAAATGTCTACTACATCTCGGGTAAGGGCGTAAGTTGCTACAAACATTTACGTTGCGAGTTTCATGAAAACAAACATCACGGTGGTATGATGCAATAACCAAGTAGGGTTTTTCTTAGAAAAATAAAGACTAACCATCATATTACCTATAACCGAACATTACTAACTCTGACATTCTAAAATCATCGTTACGTAATGTATAACTTAGTAAAATAGAATCTTCACTCAAACATAATCCAAGAAATTTTCTACTATAGTGATCATTATGAAAACCGAGAAATATAATAAGAAGTACCGAGAATCGTTTCGAGTTAATCATTAAGAATTGTATCGAGATCCAACATATTAAGCTTTGTTTTGCAGATGGATCATGGATCAACGCGTCCCGGATCACCGTGTATTTTCCAGCACGCTCCGCCGCCAGATGTAGACAGGCGATGTGGGACGCCGGATTTACGGTATCTCCGGTAAAAAGAATTCAGAGAAGGATGTTCGGACGAATACGAAGAAATAGATCTCCCTTACATCGCCATCAAGCGGGAGTCGGGTCGAAACCCAGTCCGTGAAAGCAGACAGCGTGCGGAGTACGTTCTAGCTCGGCTCGAGCAAAAGCAGAAGCAGACGAGCTGGCAGATCAAAATGGCGAGGCGACACCTGGCCAGGATTAACGAGGATATCGCGGAAGGAAGGATCCATAGCACAGATGGGTATGTCCCACCATACGGCGTGTCATTTGAGATGGACGATCCAAGGCTAGCAGGATCTACTCGACCAATGAATGTAGTCATCCCCAGAAAACTACTACCAAGAGAGACTCGACGTGATAAGGACCACGAACTTAAATAATCATTAGGATGCATCGCAGACCAATACCCAATAGACTTCCATTTAATAGATTAAATTTGAAAGGTACCACAAGAGTGACAATTGTAGAAAACGCTATAACTAGAGAGATGGGATTTATTAATGAGCAATTTAATTTTAGATATGAACATAATCAATACTGTAACGTACCCAATTGTTTTTGCGCCGGCTCAGTTGGCATTTAGAGAGGCAACTGATGCAACCAAACCAGCAATGAAACCTGCTCAGTGACGCCCAAGAAAGGCAGAACGCGCGAAGCGTCAAGCATTACAAGCTAGGGATTGTTCTAAACAATAATCGTCTTAATCCAATAAATGATCGTTGTTAATTCTCTAGTTACGTTTGTTTTATTCCATCTAATTATTAATAGTAGATTTAAATCCGCTAAATTGAAGCCATAAGTGGTTCAGATGATAATTAATTATTAAGAGTGTCAAGTACATATGGAAGGGACCGGAATAAGAAATCGCACACAGACCTTCTATCGGTAGTGCGTTGAAGCCATCATGAGATCGGCCCTTAGCAGTTCTTTCGTAGCGTTCACCTTTGGCGATCTCATAACCAGTGGTTACAGTACCAAAGTTGCTTAGCAACGGGTAACCATTGGAGGGCAAGAAAAGTTATATGTATGGGGTCAAGGTTAAATACCACAAACCCCACACTTGGTTGAACTAATCTTTTTTCCAGCTTGTTTATATTTCTCTAAGATGTATTCAATATTTTTTAATGTTCTTTCAATTCTTTTGAAAATATCAGGATATTATTGTTGGTCAAGAGCTGTAAACTTTAATTAATCTATCAATCAATTAATTATAATTAATCAATTTTAAAAATGCGTAAAAATACATATCACGAAAACCGCATTAAGATCATTTAAAATTAATTATCTCGCACCAATTAAAACAAAATAAAAACGCAAAGAAAATACAAAAAAATTATTTAAAATAAAATTAATAAAGCACTATAGTGCATACTTATCGCCATCTTAAATTGTAAATCCATCATGGCAAAATAAAGAAAAGAGCTTAAACTATGGTTGTATTAACAAACGAAAGACCATAATAAAATCCGCCATGATGTATATCGGAAAAAATGATGGAAAGAATTAATAAAAACTAAAATAGGAATTTCTACAAGAAATTTCATAATAAAAAATTAATTAAATTAAAATTAAATTCTGTTGCTAAAAATAGATTCACAAAAAAACGGTAAAAATGAAAATAAATACATGCAAGCCAGAACATAGTAGCAGAAACACCAACACAAAATCACTAAATATAGACGAGTCATTAATTTAACTTGTCAACTTAACTTGAATTTTCATTTTATTTCAGCGCTAGTTCAAAATCGCTGATTTTTGCGGTGTTAATTTGATTTGTGTCTCTTAAATGTAATCGCAAATTTTTCAATAAATGTCTTCATTTTATGCTTTTGTTTTAATTATTTCTTATCAGTTTCGTTTATGCTCATATGTCTCGTTAATAAATTTTAAAATTATTTTGGATGGTATAAGATACTTTTTTGTATTCTAGACAGGTCCCACTAAATTTGTTTATACATTTATGTACTGTGTTGGGCAAAAACTAAGGTATAAAAATTGTGTTATTCTGGTACGACAACAGATAAAATTCTGGAGCGGTATGTCAAGAAAGAAAAATAAAACATCGAAACCAATGTATTGTCCAACTAATATCACGAAATTAGCAACCGAACAAGTAACAAGGTATTAATTAATAACACCTTAAAATGCTGAAATCAAATAAATTTTTAAGAAAAAGAATTTCACTATTATTTTGATTTTGGAAGCTGGGTAAGGTTCACAATGACCACGAAAAACTATTTCGAACATCGGGAGAGATTTATTTTAGAATAACACTAATCAAATTTGCTATTTAATGAAAAATTTGAATAATATTGATTTTATGAGTTACTAAATGGCTGTATTTATTTATTAACTATTAATTATTATTATAATCATTTTGATTTCGAGGTAAAGCAGCCACACGGAAACCCATCAAGAAAATGAGAGGGAGCTCAAAAAATATCCATACTTATGAAATTCAACAACATATTATTTATTTTGCTAAATCACATGACAGAATTGTGTTTTTAATTATTGAATACAAGAGTTGATATCGACTATTTTTCCGTCATTATTGTGCTAATTTAATTGATATTTTATTATTATATCCCCATCACCGTGGAAGATTTTGTTCAAAGAAGAAGTACCTGCGTATGTTCTCTGGTTGCGTAAAAAGGAGAAACATCCAAAAATTGCATTTATTCTAGGGAGAAAATTTACTGTGTGATTACTAATTACATTTATTCTTAGTGCTACATTTAAAGAGCCTTTGTAAATAAAAATTTTACAAGTGATATTAAACATATAACAATTAAAAAGACATCAAAGTAATGCAAAGATGTATTTAAGTAAATGAAATACCAATTAGTTGTTTTCGATAACAAACAATTAATCAATAAAAGCAGAAAAATGTAAAATATAAAATTTTTCACCACGAATTGGTATGTACAATTATGAAATTCCGTTCTAAAAATAGAACCGAATTTCCGTGTTTCAATCGATAAAATGTTATTGATTTTTTATGAATTTTTTTTGGGGGGTGAAAAGGAAATTGAAAACTTTAATCGCATTTTTGCCTTAAAGTATAATACAAGGACCTTTTACATGTTACTCGACTGAAATATTTACAAAATTAATAAAATAAATGGGGACCCACTGAAATTGGCGAAGTTTAAAGCTAATTGTATCATTACTTTACGATCCATTATATTTTTATAATAATATATACGCTTGCCTCAAGTATGTTCAATAAAATTCATTATTATAACAAAACCTATTATTGATTTGGTTTAAAATCATACAAAAATACTTTAGTGCAACAAAATCAAACTAAAACTCTAAATGTTGAAAAGTTTCGACGAGGTGTGGCTTACTATCACGACAAGGCTTTGGAGCAAAGCTAGCGAACAGAGTCAATGATCGGTCGTTGCAACAGGATGGAAGAAACGTGGACGCGACCAAAACATGCCAAGAGGCTCGCACAGCATAACGACATACTCAAATCGTAACACGCCGAGATGATAGCCGAAATAGAAAACTTAAAAAGAGAAAACAAACAACTAAAATTAATGGAAACAATCAGAAAAGAAAATTTAAAATTTAAATTCAACTAGAATTTTATTTTTTTTCTATAAAAATCTGTGATTATCTTGATTTCTAGAAGACCGATAAATAGTCTAATAATGTAGCGAGATGCTAAACAATATATTTATTGAAGTTTTACAATTAATAATAATAATAATAATAATAATAATAATAATAATAATAATAATAATAATAATAATAATAATAATAATAATAATAACAATAATAATAAAAAGATAAGTAAATGAATATTTTTCGGCCATTCAAAAAACAATTCATTACAAATCTCAGATCAAAGGTTTTAAGTGGATTTTGTTATAATTTCTGAATCACTAGTTTCCAAATTCTCATTTATTTTATTAAGACATTGTTTGATTGCTTTGAGCCATTCTTTCTGTTCATCGCTTGAATTGCAAGCAAATCTGAAATTTCTCATATTTTCTAAACGTCCAAATTTATTATACCAACAATGACATCATATGTGCACAAATATTACTCTGTTCTTCCACATTGTCTCTGCCAGTTTTAGTGGCACTAATAACTCCATTTGTCCGACTGTGTAAATTTAATATAAAATCTCGATTAGTCGTCTCAAAAACTCGATCAACTTGGACATTAGTAAGAGCTATTTTATATCTGACTTGTGGATTCTAATTATTTATATTTCATTAAATTTTAATTCAGAAAAATAAATTGAAATATAATAAAGAATATCTATGATAAAAATAATGAAAACATCAATAAGATATTAGGTAACTATGAAGATTTTGGGAAAAATGCGAAAATGGAATAAAAAAATTGTACTAAAAAATGAACATATCTTTTTTCATGTATGTTTTCATTACAATAATAAATAAAAAAAAATTTCCTGATGCACCATAACATTTTTTTAAAGTGTAATTTCATAACAATTAAAAAAAGGCATTGTCGAAGATTTTTTAACATAGGGAAGAAACCAATCCATAACCGCACTGTAAATAAATGAAATTAACAAAAGTTCAATAAGTGAATTTGTACTTTGTAATATTTTATTTTTAAATAAGCATTGATTCATAATTTGAAAAGAAATGAGGATAAAGGAAATTGAAAAAAAATCGATTAGGAAAAAGTCAAATGATTTTACTGACATAAAAAATTATTTCAAACCAGATTGTTGTCAAGCAATATAGCTATTAATTCAGAAAGAGTATAACGGGCAGTTCCCACAATCAAACCCGCAGCAAAGGAGGTAGTGCGAGGATTTGAGATTTTTGAAAAATTCTTTTTGCAAAAATATAGATATTGTCAAGATGCACATTTTTTCTGACAAGTTTTCCGTATATTTTTTGAAAATCATGTATTGGGAAATATAAAATTTTCAAAAAGAAAAATTTTTCAAGTAGATTTGTTGAAATTTTGGAATTTGTTTTAAAAATATAGAATAAAAACATGATATTTTGAGTCACTTGAAAGAACTTCTTTTTTTGTCGAAGACAACTTTTTAAGGCTTTCATAAGAAACAAGTCAAATATATAAATAAACTGAGTGACATGTTTACTATCCAATCTACAGTTTTCTATAGCCCCTTATACTATAGATCAACAGTAATCAGACTTGTTCAAGTGCCCGCGTGTGTTTTTCTAAAAAAGGTTAAAAGTCAACATTACAATGCATAATTTTTTTACAAAATTTTCAAACTTTAAATTTAATTTAATTAACCCAAACATATTTGTGCAACTATTTATGGAAATTCCAAGAAAAATCATTAAACTTCAATGATTTTATAATCATTTTTGATTTGCTATTTTTTGAAAAAATGTGCCCGTAAAGGCTTTTTAATATGAATAGTTGCTCATTGATAAAAAAGTTGGGCACCGCTGATATAGGAGGATAGAAAAATTTTAGACGAGAAGTAAAAAATATCCTGCACACAAAATACTAATAATTAGACACCCAGATTTTTAAATTTAAAAAATAAATTATGAATTATTTGAAGCAATTTCTGATGCTTCCATAGCATTAACTATTCTACACAGAGGAAGTTTGCCTTATAATATTAGTTAGCTTATAGAGATTATTGTAGAATATCTACTGCCGATAAAAAAATGAATAATTGAAGTGTTTTTGGTCAAATCGAAAATTGGATAAAAATAAAATTCTACTTTGTCCAATGACTTTCAACATTTGACATACTGCTATCTGTCAAGATTTCAAAGAATAGCACCAGAAGTCCGATTATAGAAATTGAAGAAATAATTACCCATATCAAAAGATTATTCACAAAATGACTAATAAAAGAAGAAATTTTGGGTGAACTTTGGATATTTTATATTTAAATAAATAAATGGATGTTTGGATTTGTGTATAAATCCATAATTTTTAAAATTCGTTTAAAAAAACCATTATAAACTAGTAAAATTTATATTTAAATCAATTTTCATTAAAATTTTACATAAACAAAAACAATAATTCCAGGGTGCAATTTAATGTCCCCACAGGTCCTATTAAATGTCACTTTGTGCATACAAAATGCACTTGACAATAATATCAATAATGAGTAAATCAGAATGACAAAATACATAGAGCTTTATAAATACCGGAATAATTTATTTATAATTTGGCGTTGTTATCTAATAATTAAGAACTGATTAAAATCTAATAATTTATGAAACGTAATTACTTAAACGGGTGTAAGTTTTCTCAAATTGTGTGATAAAATCCTCACTCAATCTCTACAGTTATTATTTTAAAAATTGATCCAAAAATTAAAAATCGATTAAAATATTTATTTTTCAATTAAAGTCTAAACTTTGACTTAACAAGAATGAATTTTCCATCATCAATATGCTCAATAAGAAAACATTAAAAATTTCATGCTACAGACATTCTATTTTATATTACAGATTTATATTATAATTATAATTAGTAATTATATATTGTAGGATTTCTCATCGTATATATACAAACATTTAATTTGAATCTAATACAAAATAAATTAGAAGATTTCTATTTTAGGCATTTCAAATCCATATAAAGAAATGACACTAATTATTTTTTGCTTCTATCATAATGATAAAAATGTTGTGTTTTAATCGTTTTTATCTTTTTTTAAAATTTTTTAATTTGTTAAACAATTAAAAAATGTACAAAAATCATTTTTAATAGTATTACAGAATAGATATTTAATTTATTATTTATCGCTTTTTGTATTAGAATTATCAATTTAAAAATTTCTATAAATAGATAGCGAACATACAGACATTCAAATTTATATATAGGATTGTTATATTACCCTGGCAACGCCGGGTATCCCAAGTTGGTAAAATTATTTTTCAAATCTCGATTGAAAATACTTAATTGAATTAAATTAAACTACTCTCAGTAACCAGTAATATGTTTCTGCTGTGACAGACTGACAGGCGGAATTTCCCATTTATATATATACAGACAGATAATACAAATAAAATTATATTTATCAAGTCATATAAATGCAAGGATTATTAAACAGATTTCTTTGAAAGTAATGAAAGATCTGAAAAATTAACTGAGAATCCAAACATTTAATTATTGATTGATGCACTTCAAAATGAAATATTTTCGATTTCTAATAAAAAGCTTTAATTATTCTCTCCACATAACCATGAAAAATAAATAAGATAAACTAAAATCCTACATTATCATTGGTTAGAATAAGAAGACATTCCGGTAGCAACACAAATGTGCGCTTTTTCCACACCCGCAAATTGTTAGCTAAATATCAGATACATTGATGAATTATCAGCAAATAACGGAAAAAAAGATTACATTGATACCACAATTCCCCATTCATTTTATTTGTTGGATAGAGCTCGTTGACAATGTTACCGAAATTTATTAGCGGATCAGTTTTTATTGTATGATACACATTCTATGATTAATTTTCAAACAAATACAAAACCTTAAGTTTGATACCCTTAACAAGTCTTCCTGAAAAGAATAATTTTCATATTCCAGCATGGTTTTGAGGAAAGCCTCTTCTTTACCAAATTCAATATTTTGACTGATAGCATTTGGATTATTGAGAGTCGTATTGAGCATGATAACAGCGTAAGCTAAGACATATGGTTCGTCTGAATAAAAACACGAATTCATGGAAATATCTGATAATTTGGAAACTCAAATCGCATTAATTATTGGAATATAAAAATTATAGATAATCACAACTTAGCATCACATTTGATAAAGAATTTATTCTCATAGTATAATAATTATTTACTGTGCATGTTGCATCGGCCGTGAGTGAGAATTTTATAATTTCAAGAATTTCTAAATTTTGATTTAGAAACCAATTACAAGTAATTTTTATTATAACCAAATACTGATCCCATCAATATTCAAAATGCCTGTTCAAAACATTAAATCTTAAAATATGCAACATAGTATTTGTTCCAAAGGGAAAATAACAGTTTAAGGATTGTATTGGGAAATGCGTCAGTAAATTAGTTAAATTAACAGAGTTTTGTACTGTGACAAACAGACAAGACAGACTTACAAACTGTTATTAAATTGTGTGACAAAAAACAAACTTTATGTTCCAGAACTTTTCAATTGTTAATGGATGTTTAGGTTTAGTATTCGAATTTGTTTAAATTTTTTGAAAATAAATCTTCAATTGTCGTAATTTTTTACTCATCATTTGGAAATCGTACAATTGGTAAGTCCTATCATCAACACTTTTATTTCAACATAGAAACACTAGACAAGATTAAATACAGGCAGAGGCGCATCCCAAATACAAAATTTGGAGGTGCTAATTTCTCCAGTCATAGTCATAGTTTTACAAAGATTGAAATATGTTCCAAATGTTAATATTGTAGAGAAAAATATGTGGTTACCTTGCATAACAACCTTTTCGTGTTTTACATTTATTTTATTGAAAGAAATATTTGTGAATATCATTTTTTTGTAATACCTAATGAAGATATCTCGTTTAGAAGGGGATAAGAAACGCACCCATTTGATACTTACAATTTAATACAAGTTCATTAAATCACAAAAACATTTATTAACGGCTATACAAACATGAGAAGTCAAATTCGTTGGTAGAGAAGCCCACTTTTCTATAATTTGACCTTTGTCTTGCACATTAATAAGTTTGTTTTCGAAGGCCATCAATACTAAATTACTTTCTCGTTTACTTGCCATATTGGAATGTGCAAATTTCATAATACGATTTCAAGTCAAAAAAGTCCTCTCTAAGGGAGCTGTTGAAATAGGATTCTTAGCTACTTGATCTAGTTTGTTCAGATTGGGAAGAAATGACACATCGATTGGTTCTCTAGTTTCCATATTTCACTTAGCCCGTTTCTTTTATCATTCCAAAAAGATCTCATTGATTGTCAAAGCACATCAAAATCGTTTGAATTCAGAAAGAATCGCAAGGAATTTTTGGAAAGTAACAGCAGCAACAATTCTACTAAAAACCTGTCGATAAAATCCTGCAACTTCATGTCGGTTAGCACTCTTGCTCTGCAATTTATTGATTGTTCTCATTTTAGCAGACACTATAAGAACCGTTTCAAACAATCGTCTTACAATCAGGTTAATACGATGAGCTGTGCAGTGAACATATACTGCAGTTGGATATTCACGTATGAGGCGAGTACAAACACCATCTTTATCTCCTGATCACACTTGCCCGTCTGCACTAATTGATATATTTTGAACTATTTATCTTATGTAAGATTGTTTGTAAGCATGAGAAAATATTAGCTGCACTAACATCTTCTAACTCTAAATGAGTAATACCTTTCGTTGATTTTGTTGTCATAAACATATCTGAAGCAAATTTCATTTTCAGAATTGTCCAAACTTTAGTTGATCACCAAAGAAAACATTCCTGCTTTTCAATTTCATTGAGAATTTGTTATCTTGTTACCATGGCCGTGGTTTTTATTAGCTCTTCATAGATTGCTTTGATAGATTAGTGAACGTTCTCACTGTATTTCTTTCGAATGCATTGGTATTGAATCCGAAGTTTCTTATTGGTGCGCAACTGCATTTTAATAAATTTTGCGAAATTCCACTTGTTAAAAAACCCTTGTGATTCATCTCTTCCATGGGAAGATAGCTCTTGCCGCAATAAAAATGGACAAATTCAAGTAAACAAAGCATATCATTTATGTTTTCTTCTTTCATACGCTGACGTAATGGATTAATTTGTGCGGCGACTGTGATATCAGCTTGTTGAGTGTTTTCAATGTTTCCCACATCGCTTGACTTGTCACGTGTTTGCACGAGTTGTGTGATGGGTCGATTGCTTTAGGCCAGTTGTTGTTGCACTTTGTGATGAATGCGTCTTTTGTCGAACCACGAAGTGTTTGATTAAAAATACGACAGCAGAAACAAAATGCATTGTTTAATACTGGATCAAATTCAACCAATTCAAATCTGAAATACCATGTTGGTAAAAAGGATCTTTTCTTTTTAGAACATACATTTTGTAAAATAGGATATTTCAAGAGAATTGACTGTAAATGACTACTTTCTTTATTTCCAAGTCTATAATTTTTATCCCCATGCTGTGGTCTTACAGAAATTGTGGAAGAATATTGCGTGTTATTACTTTCCTCAGGTCTAACAATATCCTCATCATTTTACTGAGATCGAGAATGATGGAAAAGACTAGATATATTGGTGTTTTGGATAGAGATTGGTTCAATGATCACCGGTTGTGGCTCCAACTTGGATATTATTATATAAGAGAAATAACTGGTGGTTATTAGCGGTGGATTAGCTCCAAATTTCAGGGGCATTGCTTAAATATTTTGCAAGGAGGCTTGTCAGATTCCATAATATGAACTAATAACAATATATAAAGTAAATTTATAGGCCCTTTCACAGATGCGCGGATGACACACAATCATTTATCGGATAAAGTCTGAGAACATCACTGACACATCTTACATGTATTCATAATTTTGTAATGATTTTTGTGTAGCAAAAACTGGGGTAGGGGTGAGCAGCCCCAGTCAGATCCACCTCTGGAAACAGAAGTTTAACAAAATTATCCCAAGGTACGGGTCTTGTTATTCAACCAGAGAAATCAACATAGATTTTTATTTAAATTATATTTCTATAAATGATTCCGTTGATGACAAAAAGGTTTTTTAAGTTTAAATAATAATAATAATAATAATAATAATAATAATAATAATAATAATAATAATAATAATATAATCTTTAAAAATCTATTTCATTGATCATACTGATAAATATTTAAATAATGCTTATACTAATAATATAAATAATATCAGTATTAATAGTGATGACCGTCATAATTATAACATTTATTTATTTGAATTAGCACTACAATACTAAAAAGTGCAATATAATGCGTATAACGTAACATTTATAAATGGAAATTGCAAACTGTTTATAAAATCAACAATTATCATTATAAATATGCGATTAAATCTTGATCAACATAATTGTAATAAAATGCACTGAATTAATGATCATAATCATTTATTATCCGTTAACTCAGAGCAGATTCACTGATTATGGTCTCATTCCGGTTTGGAATAGTATGGACGTGAATAAATAGAAAAGCCTATTCTTCTTTATAAAAGACTAAACACTTCAAAAAGGCTGCAAAATTTTTTTGATTTGAATAAATATTTTTTTAAAAATAAGAGTTAAAATGTTGCTTGGAAAAGTAGTAGTAGTAGTAATAATAGTTATAGTTATAATAATAATACTGATAATAATAATAATAATAATAATAAAAATAATAATAAAAATAAAAATAATAAAAATAATAAAAATAATAATAATAATAATAATAATAATAAACTATGTCACTAGAGCAGTGGTTATTAAAACGGTGGTTCTTGAATTATAGATCACCTGTATGTGGAAAAGTAAAAAATTAATTCTATTTTAAACTTTGTATTTAAAATTTGTAAATTATTTGAATTTGTTGATTTTCCTTACAAGATTCTATTTTGAAATATGTAAGGTATATAGAAAAAACGTCATCAACATATCTATAATAAAGACTTAATTCACAAGATTCCAAAATGTGAATTTTAGTTTAAGATAAATAGAGAACTTTATAAACGTATTACTTAATGAAAACCAGACCTAACTAAATTGAGACATGGCACAATGTATTGATGAAGTAAAGTTTCACCGGATAATAAGTGCAATTGAAAAAATGGTTTCAGTAAAAAATATTGTTGAACGACTGTAAACATCGAAAAAAGCTTTCATGAATGTATAATTACTAAAATGAAAAATTTAATTATTATGAAAATCCACAACAAAAAATGTCTTGGACAGACCTTGGTCAGCTGAAACTTTAACATTCATGACGAAAACCATGAATATGACTATATAGTGGTCACTATGTAGTAAAGCTACCTTACAACATGATGTGTTGTATGCACCATAGAGAATAGTGTCACATCTGAAATGGAAGTTCTTTAACATCGGACAAACTCTTCAGAATCATCTTATTCAGATTTTTATCTTTTTTCATCAATACAAAAACTCTTCGGCCGCTTTTAACATAAATTCATTTCATTAAATATTAGTTTCATATATTTATCCTTTTAGAAATAAAGCTTCCATGTTTTTTGTAATTACATGATTTTGAGAAATAATAACAAGCATATCCCAATTATTTTCAGCAATGTAATTTCAATAATGTATTTGGGGAGGTGCTTACCGACTAAAATATCTGAGTATTATTAGGTATGGACATCCATAAATAGCGTTAAACAATGTTGGACGATTTAAAACCCTTCCTCTCTTGTTAAAAAGTCATACTACCTTTGAAAATAACGTCCAAAATCAAGATACCCAATACTTTCACTACATAATTCTGAGGTATTTAAACGAGGAAATTATTTGGGTTTTTTATTAGAAGATGTTCTTAGTTTAGCTTCAAACTAAGAAATGGGAATTTTCCTTTAATTCTTGCAACCAATGATCATCTTGAAGTTTAATGACACTTCTAGACCAGATCATCTTGGAGAACATTTCTACTATTTGTAAGATGTATCAGTTCATAACTTTCAAATAGACTTCGGCATAGTTTATTTTTATCCATTGTAGCAGACAAAATATTTTGAAATTAAATTAATGCTTTAAATTAAATCTTTACGAATAAATTTAAATAAAAAATCAATGTTTAAAAATTATAGTTACATTGCTAAATTGTTATAACAATTATTGTTTAATTACGAAGACCTGACATGCACATATTTTATGACACATTTCACAAAAAGCTCCCTCCACTTGTCACATATAGTCACAATGTCTGACTATTCTCTCCAACATAAGTGTGATTTCAGTTTTGGGTGACTTTAAAATACTAAGACCTATTACAACTTATAAATTTATTGATATAATCCACATGTCTGCGTCACAGCACAAATATAATACTGGCTACTGAGAGAAGTTTAATTTTATTTTATAGAAATTTAAAATATTATTTTACTATCAAACATTTATTTAAAAAGCTTAATTGAATAAAATAAAACTATTCTCTTTAACCAGTAATATATTACCACTCGGCATTCGTTGCTAAGCAACGTTGGAACTGTGTTGGATTAGATGGATCGTCCGCAAAAAATGAGCGCCATTACTAATGCTATATATATATAACAAATTTTTGTTAATAAACCACGGAAAATCAATATTTATAATGTTATGAATCTTATAAGAGCGTCATAACGGGCTTAGTTTACTAGTTATTTCTAAAAATATTATTATAAATTTATGCATTTTCTACTGTAATGATAATTTAGAAATCGATTCAATTATTGATATTAAATTCATCTCAGAATTATTATTATTATAAATTGCAAATAATTTAAATAGATTAACATTGCTTAATTAATGATAAGTGGTTAAATGATAGGAGTAAAAAATGGAGAGGTTGGGGAGGTAAATATAAATAGCTTTCCTTGAATCTATTATAAGATATATTTGATACATTTTTGAAGTATATAAAAATTATAAATTTAATAATATGATTATATATAATGATTATATATTGTCAATAAATGCTGTAGATGAATAAAACCCGTGATGATATCAGAAAGTAAAGAAAAAAAATTCACCGGCATTGTTAAACATTTTAGGATTGCATTCATAATAGAAATCCGACCAAGCTTTAATTATTTCAGATATCTTTTGACTTTCACCCGGCAGAAAAAACCCACTGAGAAAAACCCTGGCGACAAATTTCAAATAAATCGTGACAAAAAATTCACAATAAAAACCTAAGACCATCAACAAATTCTTTGTGACGAAAATCATGAAGTCTAACGTAGGCATCCAACACTTTTCTGTTAAATTCAACAGTTCTGAACACAATATATCATTTTCATAAAATTTTTAATAAGGATCTTTACATATCACCCAAATAATCTCCAATAGAACGTTTATTTAAATCGGGTTCTTGTAAAAATTTAGCAACATCTTCTGGAGTTTCTTTGATAATTTGATTTGTTATTAAAAATTCAATACCCTTAAAAAACAATATTATTTAATACAGAAAAATTAAGAGATAACTCTTTTGGGTTTATTATTAAAATGTGTTTTAGCAATATTTCGGTATTTGAGTTCAGGATCAACTCTAAAAATCTAAATAAAAAAAAACAATTGATACATTAACAAACATTTTTCCATCTTGAATAAAACCATTATTTCTCATATCATCATTTACTTTTTTAAGCTGTTCTTTAAGAGACTTAATAAAATTTGAAATTATTAAACTTATTTTTTACTAATTATACTTCAATTTCGACCATTAACTTTTTTCTAGCATTTCTGATAATTTCAAGTTTCTTAGAATCACTATGCATAATGAGATAACTTAAAATTATTTAGGAAATAATATGTGAAATTCTAAACACTAAATAGAGGTTTGAAATTATTCACTAAATTTTAAATGAAACGGAAGTATTCAAACAAATTGGTATTTTTGAAATAATTATTTATTATACATTTAGTAAATAGATAAAAAAAAATTTTGATATTAAAATAATCCTTTCAATTTCTTTTTATTTTCTTTGATGAAGAATATTCTATTTTGTCTTTCCATTTGCCTTGTTGGTAAGAGTTATTTTTCTCCTTTATTTCTCTGCTTTCGACTTTTCTTCGATTCTTTTCTATACTCCCATCATTTATGCATGTTTTTGTGATTGGTTTTCTATATAGGCTTTTTACTACAATGGCATCATATTACTTTACACCAGTCACAGTTCTTATTGGTAGGTAACCCATAGGTAACCCATGCATACAAGTTAGTCATACTGCTCAGTTGTTATCTGTTGCTAGGCGATATTATTACTGAAACAATGAGTTGTACTTCCGCCAAAAGTGAGCTT
This sequence comes from Schmidtea mediterranea, assembly GCA_022537955.1. Classification (NCBI taxonomy): domain Eukaryota; kingdom Metazoa; phylum Platyhelminthes; order Tricladida; family Dugesiidae; genus Schmidtea; species Schmidtea mediterranea. The sequence continues at coordinate 289,136,597 of CM039679.1, forward strand.
GGCTGCCAAAACTATTCAGGCCTGTACGTATCGCGGATCCAGCAAGCTGTTGGTATAAGGCTTGTTCTCGGTTGCATTTGGTTTGGTCCCATCATCTTTCGGTAGTTTCCATTTACCATGCCACTCTCAATTTAATAAGTATAATCATTTTTATAGAAATTGCCTAGTATCTGATGACAGCTGATCTCTTGTAACAAAAATATAGTTTAAAAAATGATGTTCTCTTATTTAGATTAATTTTACTCGGCTATTTAATGCCATAATAAAAATCATTGAAAAATTAATACACTTGTTATTAGTTTTAGTTCTTTATTTTTATATTTTCTAATTTGAAACTTTTAGTGGACATTGTTCGTAATGCCTGAAATATGAATCGTTTATTCTAGATTTTGCGGGACTCTTAAAAAAGATTCACGAGAAAAGGTTTGAAAAAAACGAAGCAGGACTTTTTGGCTGAATTTAAAAATAACTTTTTATTTAACTTAACGTTTATAAACTTTTAATAAAGAAAAAGCAAAATATATAAATTAAGAAGTTTTTCTTTACTACGCTTCGAAGTAACATTTTCCATTTTACTGGTTTAACAGAATTATAATATGTGATACATTTATGAAACTCTACTTAACTTATGATTTTAGTCTAGAACACTCTTGCACTTTTATAAATGTAAAACGGACGCATGATTAGGCAGGAACGGTAAATAATGGCTTAGACCATCTGTGCACCAAAACGGTCTTGCCAAAACGTCACGTACCGGAAAAAAAAGTTTAATTGAAAAACATGAAAGATTTTAGTGCTAGGTTTCCAAATTTAATTGTTAATAAAAAGTATGTAACATTTTATGAAATTCCCAAAGTAATATTAATTTTTAAAACAAGCTAAATTTTGTTGTGATTATAATAAAACATGAATAAAAATATAAAATTTAAAAATTATCAAAATCAATTAAAATTCATTAAAATTTTGAAAAATGTAAAAATCTATGTTTTTCGGGGGAAAGTAGTAACCAATGGCAAATTTGATTTTGAAGACGAATAAAATCCTATTATATTTAGATGAGGTATATTGAAGGGTCTGGATCCCAAAAACAAACAGATTAATTAATTAAATTATTTGCTGACGAACCCATTAATCAAGGGCCGCTGAGCTGAACGTCAGCTTAATCGGTTTCACGGAATTAGTAAAATAGGCAATAAATTGTCCGAACGGGAAACAATTGTTTCCTTAGCACTAATTCAAATTAATGGCAACCCAAAATTATAAAAGGAACTGACAATTAAATAAGTTGCCAGTTGGTCGAAGAGAAAAAGTGACTATTTTTGAGAACGAAGTGAAAGTAAGAAACAGATATAGAATTTATTCAGATTGCAGTAACTTATAAAGTGATACTCTTAGGGTGACTAGTAATAATCGAATAATTGTATCCTGTGGTGAATATTTGTGAATAAAGATTTCTTTGTAGGATTTTGTCTTATTGATTATTGAACACGAGGAGAATAGGGAGTTATGAGCTCACGATGAATCATCATTTTCTAACCCTGTGTGTGTATGCAGTTGACATTAAATAAGATACTAAAATCATATGCTCCAGTGAGTGTGTGCACGGAATATTTAATAGAAACCTAGAAATTTTTTAAAAATACATGTATTTTTCTATAAATTTTATCAAAATTTTATTTTCCAAGTCCGAAACATCCCCCTAGAAAAAAAATTTTTTGACTAATATTTTTTCAAAAAAATTTCAAAGTCCGAACCCCCCCCCAATTACCAAATTTTTTAAATGAATTTTACAAAAAGGAAATTTTTTTCTATCTCTCGTTTATGTATGTGTTCAAGGGAAATTTAATAGCATCTTGTAAATCGATAAATTATTAATAAATTATAAATAAGACTGATAATTATTACTATTATTTTTATAACTATTATTATTATTGTTATTATTATTATTATTATTATTATTATTGTTGGGCCAGAACACAAACGGCCTTGGAAAATGTTTAAATGGATCGGTAACACACATGCAAACATAACATGCAAATTTAAAATAAACCTATTAAAACATCAATTAAACCCTATCAAATATGAGAAAAAAGAGAATTACATATAAAATAATAAACATAAAAATAAATTAAAATAATAACAAAATGCAACAAGATCCGCACGATACAAATACAAATATAACATGAAAACCCAACAAATTCGACCGAAAATTGATAAATCAATAAAAGTTCATGAAAATGAAATTTAAATCAAAAAATTTGAATTAGAAATAATTCAATAAAAATTCTAAATAAAAAATTATCAAAATAAATTAAAAAATAATAAAAATAAAGATTAGAATACACTAGAAAATAACAAGGTCGAATTTTGTTTTACTACATCAAAATTAACACGCGAGGTTAGGGACAGAAAATAGGTATAAATACCGATACATTTTCACATAAAATTTAACCATTTGAAACCATTTTTGTTTTAAAAATTTCAATTCTTTGAAAGCTATTTTTTGGTGAGCAGTAGTTTTATTTGGAAACTCTCTCTACACGTCACATTCTCGCAACCTCGGTAGAGCTCTGCTTGGATGTCGGCGTGGGGGGAGAGGCATTTTTATGCTTTTATGAATTATTTTTGGTCAAGTAATTTTGTATTTTGCTTTTAATATATATCAATAAATATTTATGATATTAAAAAAATTTTGTTTTCATATAATTAATTTGTCGAAATTTTTCCGGCCCACAGCCAAGACACATCACAAGTCAATAAAATCAACATACAATTCAGATTCGTGTAAGTGCGTGGAATATCGCCGATGATCTGTGCCCGTGAAGACCCGGCGTGCGGAACGCAGGGGTTGGAACGTCAATATTATTCCGTATAGAAGAAAGGAGAAATAAGGAAGAGGTCTTTTGGCTACTTCCTCGTTTCTCGGTTTCTATAAATTCGACCTAAACTAATCTACATACGGCTAAAAATCATCACACCGAGTAGTCCAGTGGGCACTCACTAAATGTAATATGAACACAAACCGCGCCTAAGGTCAATTAAGGGAAGGTGACGGGCAATTAAATAAAAAATGAAATCGTTGTTATTCGCTATAAATTCATGTTATTAATTTATGTTATCCATTATAAATTTATATTATCCTTATTGTAAGTTCATATTATTAATCATAAATTCATATTATCGAGTATAAATCCGTATTGTAAATTCATATTGTTAATTATAAATTCATATTTTCGAGTATAAACCCTTATTATAAGTTCATATTATCGATTATCAATTCATTTATTAATCATAACTACAAATTCATGTCTTTAATTATAAATTTATTGGTAATTATTAGTCCATGCTACTAGCGATAAATCCGTAATTTTTAATTGCAAATTTATATTATTACTTATAAAGTCACATTATTATCCATAAATTCATATCACTAATCGGAAATTCATATGATTAACTATAATTATAAATTGATGCTATTATTATGCAGAGTATTAATTATAACTTCAGGTTATTAACTAAAAGATTCTTTGCGTAATGATCAAAACTACAAAGTTAACCTAAAAATCGCCCGCGACAATCAATAAAACTTACGGTAGTCAAGTCATAATAATTCTGATAAAACTTAAAGACTCTAATATCAATAACCAATAACATTCGATTAACATTCCCAACGTACCTAAGATAAGATTAAGATAAATCAATGAAAATCACCCAAAATCTTCAAAATCACGTTGACGAAGACCAATCTCAATATGATCCACAACTCCATCGAATATCGAAAAATAAAAATCACAAATTCAAAATAAAATATAAGATCATAGAAGGTAATTTCTATAACAAGTTAAAGTTCTAAATCCAAAGATATGAGATCCGAATTGCAATGTCCAACTGAACGACATCTCGCCCGTCCCGAAGAGAATGAGGTTTCCAATCTGCCCCTAATTACTCTAAATCATCTTAATTTAACCGAATAAATAAAATTACCCAACATTAAAATCCTGATAATCCTGATCAATAAATACTTCCTAAACAAAATTTCATTAATAAAACGAAGCCAATCTCCCAGAAAAATAACTAACTCGTTAACAGAGAAACCGCCAAGACGGTCAATGTCCTTGCCTAGCCAACTTATGTCCCATGTTGTAAACCACCATATTTTTCCCCAAAAAACTCCAACACCGATCCAGTAAGATTAGACCTAAAAAATGAATAGACTATAATAATAATCAACATAAACCGGAAACTTCACGAATAATAAACTATAAATTGTTACCTTAATAAACCCACAGAGAAGCACGACCAAATTAAATAAATATTAATCCAAAATCGCCGATCACTCTACAACCCGGATGTGGTAGTACCAATTGAAGTTGGACGTTGACACATCCGCCCGGTTCACGAAATCCGAGGCATCACTATTGATTTGTTTACTTGCACGTCCAACTATGCGAATGAAAAATCGATAAATTTCAAATCCAATCAAATGATGTTAATATTCCGCTGAAGGGCGAATATCGCATAAATAAATGCAGTTATATTAAAGTACCACACAAAGCGCAAACACCCACAATCATTGGAATATAAAATCCCACCCGGTATCATTGGATTAATATTACATTAGAAAATGCATCGACAACGAATTTATCGAAAAAGGAATGCTTCGACCAGCCCACCTGGCGAAAGATCGGTAGCCGATTCTGACCCACAGCTCATTGGTAATGATTTTTTTCTTTTCTTTTCATTTGTTAATGCATAAGTAATGATGATTTTCCAGTACTAAATAAGAAGTTTTGTAAAATTAAATGTTTTTTTTTATTTATCATAACGATATCGCGGTATTCTATAAACGGTTTGGTATCCGAACCTACCCTCAACTTTTTATTTATTATTGAATTTTATAATGATTCTTTATATTTAGATGATTAGATTTTACATCCATTTTGTTGTAATTATGTAGCATAATTTTTAGACTTTAGCTTTTATCATTTATAGATTGGAAACTACCAAATATATGGAATCTTTATTCAGGGTATATCAAAACAATTTTAATTTTCGTTTTAGGATGGCATAAATGAATACGTTAGAAACGCGTGTTAAATTTCATCATAAGTTGACTTGTTTTCTCTAGATCATCAATATAGCGTAGGAATGGTGATGTTTCTCTATTAGACATTCGTCGGTCACTATAATAACATGAACGTGAATCAGGGATTCGATTTTACCATACCCAGGCGAGTTTGTATTATACATTACAAGAGAAGGGAGTTTGAAAGTGAAAATATGTTAATAACGGAAGTTATCAGCTATTAACCTAAAACTGGTAAGCATAAACAAGATCACCATCATGAACAGCACTAAAATGAAGAACATTTTTTTTTGTTTCTCTAATAAATATCCAGAGATTTGTATAAACCTGAAAGCCCAAACACTAAATTCGAGACCCCGCATCCATTGATTTTGACACTTCCACAACAGGAAAAATCCCGAGAGATCCGCGCGTATATCGACGCCCTTAGTTGTTTTCCCACTAATAGTATTTGATTGTCGAATTTTTGAAAGGAATTTGTGTTAATTATAACCTCATTAAGGAAGTTCAGATCCGGATCTTATTCCTATGCAACTTGCCGACCGATGGAGAGAAGCGTGGAAGCTATTCCGACAATCCAGACGTCGCGAGTCTTCCCCACTCGAATCCCAACAGATCAGTGGCCAATCGGAAGGTATTAACCGCAATTCCGAAACACCGGAACAGCTCTGGGAGGAGTGGCATCCAACTGCAGAAATCTATGAACACTCGTCGCCTACTCGATGATCTTCTCAACCATCAACGACAGGTAGATCTACAGGTGGTCCGAGCCCGTCAAGATTTGGCGAACATTGAAGACGACATCGAAACCGGCCGGATTGCTACTACCTATCACCACCCACGGCCACGCAGACCCATGCACGGAGGCATCTGTGGAGAGACGGTCGTAAACAGAAAGGACTCTCAGATGGCCGGGTCTCACCGGATCCGAAATACTAAGCGGCCAGTGATGATTTTCTCGAACTGCTCCCCGGAGGAGTGGGTAGCGAGGGGATTCACTGACACTTGATACTGACATCCCGAATTAAACTTAATTTATATTTTCTTTGTTATTAAAATAAATATTTAGTTCGGTTAGAAATTAATTTCGTTTCGTTTGATGCTATAACCATTTGTTGAGGAAGTTTTGTTTGATTCCGATATATTTATTAGCTCTATGGTAATAGTTACATTTTGATGTTATTAATTCCAGAAATGGATTCTCTACAAATCTTGCGAACGGAACTGGCCTTGGCACAACAAAATAATAAGACTCTGTATGATCAGATTATCCAGCTGACTCGAGAAGTACACCAAACCCGAGCTGCTTGGGTAGATCCAGCCAAAATAAAACCCCTATATCAGAGACTCACAGCTGCTCAAAAGGGATGGGCAGAAGAAAAGCAAATAAACCAAAGTCTGCATACGCAAATACGAGGACTGGAGGTTGTCCTGTCGGCCAGTCAGGAAGGAGCGGCCGTTACTTACCCGCTCGTGTTCGCGCCAGCTCAGTTAGCTTATCGAGAGTCGGCAGCTACTCCAACCTCGGTCTCGAACCCAGCAGCAACAGTAAATACCAACTCTCGCCCAGGACGCAAGGAAAGAGCCAGGCGCCGTGCCGCTCGATTGTTAAATCAACCCAAATAAAATTCGCAAGCATTGTAACTCGTGAATAATATATGTTTTGTTGTCTGATTGTATTAATTCATGTGCCAGATAGTCCAGAAATCATGATAGAATTCCTGTTATTTATTAAACTCCAATGATAGATACATGACATGATGGGACCAATTATGAAAAATCGAGCATGTGTCTTCTAACGACGGCTCGTTGGACCCGAGGGTTGTCCGAGCAATTACAGTATTAGCAATAGTACTCACTTTTTGCGGACAATCCACCCGCTCGAGCACATTTCCAACGTTGCCTAGCAACGGGTGTCGAGTGGTAGTCAGAGTAATATTTATATGGCGTTACCGGGGTAACAACAAAGATAAAACAAATGCCAAAACCCAGTAACCCACCATTATTATTATTATTATTAATATTATTAATATTATTAATTTTATTATTATTTTTAAAGAAAGCTTCAACATGTTAGGAAATTGTAAAGAAAATAGTACTTTTCATTTAAAACATTAATTAAATTAACAAAGTTTTAAAATAATTGAAATATTTATTAGGACATTTTTTAAAATTTTATAAGATTATTAGGTAATTGTTCTAGGTACTTGTTGAATGAAAATTAGTGTATGTTATCGACTGCTCACAGTATTTAATTGTACAATTTCCGGATAAATAATTATTAAATTCTTGATTCCTGGAAATAATCGTAAAAATTTAAATTATTCAGAAAATTGTCAATAAAAACATAAATAATAGGTAACAAAAATTTTTTAAATACTAGTCAAATTTATTTTTTAATTTAATTACAAATATAATAATAAAATCAAATAAATACTTACTTGTATACAAATAGTTACATGAATCAATCAATTTCTTAGAACTGAAATCTTATCGATATATTCTGATTAACCTTAAATCAATGAAAAAAGTAACAATTTTCCTAAGTATTTTATAAATTCAACCAACTCAATCACCTTAAAAATACTATAAATTCGCCTCTCAACTAATCATTTCTATTCAAATGTCATTTTTCACTCCATTATACAAACTATATTCATAATTTTCATAAAAACCTATCAAGTAGATAATATTTACCCTTTAAACACCAATATTCATCCCAGTAAATTCCTTTAAAAATATTATAAATTCCTCTCTTGACCAATCATTTCCCATCAAATAACACTTTCCCCTACTTTACCAACTGTATTCATTATTTTTTATAAAAATCGCCTATTAAATAACAATACTTAACAGACTCAACCCCTTAAAGATATCAACAAATCTGTTCTTAATCGATTATTTCCCCTTAAAAGATCATAAATTCTCTTCTTAGCCAATTGTTTCACCTTAAAATAAAATTTACTCTCAACCAATCATTTCTCTTTAAATGACAATAATCCCAGCTATATTCATTATTTTCATAAAAATCACCGACGCATATCGATATTCAACCGAATAAATTTCTTGGTAATAAAATTCACCTCTTGACCAATAATATCCCTTTTAAGGATCATAAATTCTCTTCTTAACCAATCATTTCTCTTTAAATGACAATATTTCCACTCTCTCAAAAGACTTACACACATATTGATATATATCTGAACAAATCCTCCTAAAAATATTATTAATTCCTCCTCTATTGTCTCCATTTAAAAAATATTTACCCTTTGAACACAGATATTCAACCAACTCAACCCCCTTAAAAATGAAGACAAACTTGTTCTTAATCGATTATTTCCCATTAAAATATCATAAAATTTACTCTTAACCAATCATTTCCATTGAAATAACATTTTCCCCCTGCACCAACAAAACCTACAAAGATTTCTTTAGAAATCTATATTTAACCGACTCTACTCCTTAAAAATCCATCATTCGAATCATATTTACTATATGTATTCAAATTCCCTTAAAATTATCATAAAAAACGGAATTTTACCAATAAAAATAAATTTTCTTTAAAGTATTACATAATGGTTATCGATACCCAACATTTTCCATCGAAAAGCACCAAAATTTTATTCTGACAACAATTTCAAGCAATTAAAAAATTCATCAAAAATGACTAAAATCGAATAAAATCTATGTTTTCCACATAAATTAAATTTCACTAAATTATTGTAAAATCACAAAATATATATCATATTGCTCAAATAATTAAAATTAATCAGTAAATCAAGTATAAATTCAATAAAAATTACCAGTCAACCTAAAGAGATAATTCAATGATTTTCATAAGTATACTGATAACCACACTGAGCATCCCATTAAAAATCTCTAAATTATACTACTTTTGTGATTGATATCCATGAAATCAATAAAATTAAAAATGAAAATAAATAATCGACCCCTTATCTCAAAGATATTTTATTCTTTCTAAATTTCACTAAAATATTTTTAAAAATCAACTGAATTGATAAAAGTTTGATTTAATAAACAATAAATTTTAATTAAATCTTGTCCTGTGTATTTCAAAAGTTGATTGTAATTTACTGTAAAATAAAACTTGATATTTCATTACTAAAAATTATCACAAAATTTCCATAAAAGCTCTAATTAATTTAAATAGCCTAAAATTATTTTATTTTTGCCCATTACAACCTTATCTGTTGAAGGTTGTAATTAAATTTATTAAAAGTTAATTAAATTTTCATTGAAAATGACAAGTCAGTAACTAGTCAACAAATGAAATTTTAATTAGTAGAGATTATATTCTATAAAGAAAATTTTCAGAGAAGAAGTAATATTGGTGAGAGTACATTAAGTGACTTAAATCGTTGAAATTACTGAAAAAAGTGATATAGCTAAAGATATCTACTAAATAGATGAAATATCAATTGATATATTAAAAACAAACAAGGGTAATATACTTTGAATAAAGAAAATATACATCGAAGAGGGAAATATTCATTGAAGAGAAAAATATTCGTTGAAGAGGAAAGCAATCATTAAAGTGAGAAAATATGAATTGAAGCTAACAAATATTAAGTGAATCGAGAATTGCTTATAATAAATTAGACGGTAAAATTTCTCAAAGATGAGATGAAATATCAATTAAATATTGGGATTAAATAATAGTATTAAAAATAATTAGTCATAATAATAATAATAATAATAAAATAATAATAATAAGAGAACAAATAATTATAACAATAATAATAATAATAATAATAATAATAATAATAATAATAAGAAGAAGAAGAAGAAGAAGAAGAAGAAGAAGAAGAATAATAATGTTAATAATAAAAATTTATCAGTTTGCAATTTTCAAGATGCAATTAAATGTCCATTGAACAAACTCATACATGAGAGATTGCAAAATTTTTTTGTTTCGAAAATTCATACAACTTTTTAGTAAGTATGGGTTTGGACATAGAAAAATTTTGAAAAAAGTATGAGTCATAATTATAGTAATAATAGTAATAACAATAGTATTGATAATAATGATACTAAAAATATTTATAATAAAATAATATTAATAATAATAATAATAATAATAATAATAATAAAAATTTATCGGTTTACAATTTTCAAGATGCAATTAAAAGTCAGTTAAACACATAAATACACGAGGGATAGAAAATATTTCCTCGTTTTAAAATTCTTAAAACTTTTTAGTAGGGAGGGGACTTAGAAAAATTTTTGAAAAGTATGAGTCATAAAAAATTATTGATAGGACTTAGAAAATTTTTTACTAAAAATTATCAGTCATAATAATAATAATAGTAATAATAATAATAATAATAATAATAATAATAAAATTTTTGAAAAAGTATGAGTCATAAAATATTATTGATAGGACTTAGAAAATTTTTTACCAAAAATTATCCGTCATAATAATAATAGTAATTATAATAATAATAGTTATAAAATAATAGTAATAAAAATAATAATAATAATAATAATAATAATAATAATGGTAATAATAATAATAATAATAATAATAATAATAATAATAGTAATAATAATAATAATAGTAATAATAATAATAATAATAATAATGATAATAATAATAATAATAATAATAATAATAATAATAATAATTTATCGTTTTAAAATTTTCAAGATGCCATTAAGTCAGTTGAACACATTCATACACGAGGGTTAAAAAAATTTCCTTGTTTCAAAATGCATAAAACCTTTTTCTAGGTGGGGGGGTTTAGTACTTAGAAAAATTTTTGAAAAAAGTATAAAAAATTATTGATAGGACTTAGAAAATTTTTTACTAAAATTATCAGTCATAATAATAATAGTAATAATAATAATAATAATAAAAATAATAATAATAATAATAGTTATAAAAATAATAGTAATAGTAATAGTTATAATAGTAATAATAATAGTTATAAAAATAATAGTTATAATTATCAGTCATAATAATAATAATATTAATAATTTATCGGTTTGCAAGATGCTATTAAATGTCCCTTGATGTTCCTTTTTGTAAAATTTGTAAAACTGGGGCATAAAATTTTTTAGGATCTTATTTAATGTCCACTGATTACATACTGGGGTAGAAAATGATGAGTCATCGTGAGTTCATGAAAAAAACGTGGGCTTATAACTCCCTACTGAGGAGTCAAATCGAGAGATCTATCCATCGACGAATATTTAATATCTCAACAATTTTAATTTGTAAAATTCACTTTTAAAGTATCAAATTAAATTGTTCTAATAGAGTTAAAGAACTCGAAGTTATATAGAAAATGTCCAAACCTACTTGAAAATATAATTTATGTATATTTTTGGCAAGGAACTTTAATCAAAAGAAACTAACTAATAAATAATTCTTTTTATTCGATAGTTACAAATTATTTTTACCCTCCCAGAACCCCCTTACACGTAGTATATCGACGACAACGCTTTATTTAATTTATTGGTTTCCGTGTGAATCTAAAAAATTTTTTGAAAACTATAATAATGGTAAAACTTTGAGATTATAGATAATAAACATAACGATATTTAGAACTTACAGCTATTTTTATGCTAAAAATTAGGAGTTCTAAAATAATAATATGTAATTATACATAAAGAAGATAACAAGTTTTACATGTAAAAAATATTTTATCTTTAAAAACATTTGTGTTTCAGTGACTTATTTAAACAATTGGAACATAAAACATTGATAGGCCATTTCTATTCTAACTTGTTCAGACTGACTTTCCATTGCTCGCAAAGAATTTGTAATTTTTTTGAAAAATAATACACATTTGAAATGAATTATATTTCTAGAAGTTCAAATTTCAACATTTCAATGACTCGGTCTGTAGGAATATTTCAAATTCATTATAAGCAAAAGTTATTATAAAAATAATTTTTTAATAAATACCAAATTTATTTTCATGTTAGAAAATAACAAAAAGAACATTTCGCAGAAAATTTTATTTAAATATTAATAATTATCTTCATATATTTTAATGGTCCTAAACACATATTTTGGTTTTCACCTTTTATTTTTTTTTATTTTACCAATGACATTTAAAATATTTTTTAATATAAATCCAGCAATGATATCAATGTTTTATTGATATTCACGACTGCTAAAATAAAAATTAAGATAACTAACATAATAACTTTCAGCTGGAGGTCTTTTTTTCAACATATAACTGACACGTCTACCAAAGAGGAGACGATGTGCGAAATGATTTAGTTCTTTGAGATTGAAAATGTCAATTCTTAATATTAAAAAGTAACATGATTTGTTATTTAAATTAATTCACGATAATTTATTAAAAAGTATTAGAAATACATATTTTTAAAAAATGCATGAAATAAATTTGCACACTGTATAAACTGTTTGTGTCTCAGTGTAATTAAATAATAATTTATAAATAATAAAATAATAAATAGAAATTTATCAGCAAGATCACAAAATAATTGTTTAGATCTTGAGATAGCGTTCAAATTTTAGTTTGGTTATGAATTTCCATAATTTCGGACCCGAAATACAATTTGGATTCTGTTTCTGGGAAATGTCACAATGTACCAATACGACTTCACCAGTTCAGTGCATCGTCAGCGAACTGAAAACAAATTTTAAATAAATTTATTAAATGTCACTGTGACCATAGTTATTTATGTTTTTTGTGTGTGACATTCAGGTTCAAATGCACACTTTTGGTCGGTTGCCCTATATAAAACTCCCATATCTTTAATTGAAGTCATTTTCGAAGTGATATTTCTAAAATTTAGGTTACTTTCGAATTTTGATTTTGAAATAAATTAAATCCGTTTCCCTTTTTCTTTCAGTTGATTTCGATTGTTTGAATAAAAATATCTAATGGACCCATCAGATCCTGATTTTATCTACTTGGGAGTCGACAGGAAAGCTTTATTGAAGCAATATGGCGACTCGTTTGATAGTAAAAAGAACATGTGGATACCGGATGAAAAGGAGGGGTACATCGCAATTACCGTTGAAGAAACAAATGGCGATAAAGTAACTGTTAAAACCGATAAAGGAGAAGTAAAATATTTTATTTGTCAATTCAAATCAAATTAAAATATGATTAATTATTATTTCAGACTAAAGTCGTCAAGCAAGACTCCTTGGAACAAATGAATCCCCCCAAATTTATGATGATTGAAGACATGGCGAATTTAACATTTCTCAATGATGCCAGTGTATTTGATAATCTGAGACAAAGATATTACAAAAATCTGATTTATGTCAGTTTTTTTTAATAATTACTTAATTTATTTCAACATTAAAAACGTTTTATTTTAGACTTACTCCGGACTGTTCTGTATTGCAGTGAATCCTTATCGAAGATTTCCGATTTATACGTCCCAAGTAATTATGAAATATAAAGGAAAACGTAGAGGAGAAATGCCACCGCATATTTTCTCAATTTCGGATAATGCTTACTCAAATATGCTTGTCGGTAAGCTAATAAATCATTTTTTATTATATTCTTTAAGAAATGTTAAAAAAATGTTAAGATATTGTTAAATTTATATATGTAGATAAAACTTTTATAATACAGAAATTTAATAATGATAATAATAATAATTATAATAATAATAATAATAATAATAATAATAATAATAATAATAATAATAATAATAATAATAATAATAATAAATAATCTTAAATAAATATTATTTGTATAATAAAAACAAAACAAAAATTGAAAAACTTTATTTTGTATATCGACATCGAATTTTGACCAAGGTCATAATTTTATAACACAAACTAAACGGACAGGATCCTTTGAAGCCTGGTCATTAAAAATAATTAAAAATTCAATTTAGAAAAAAGGGGAAAAAAATATTTTTTAATAGGAGACAAAATTTATGTGATTGAATCCGGGTGCAGTTTTTACATATATTGTATTTTCTATTATCAAGATCAGAGGATTACAATTTAATGGGTATAATTTCGTTTTGAAACTAATTTCCTCCTGTGAAATGGAATGATTGATAATTCAATTGAAACAGAAATACATTCCAATTATTCCGAGAGACATTTAGCGGTTTTCACATTTCCACAGCCTCTCTTTTGAAAGTTCTGGTGTACTTTGTTGCAGTCTATAGGAAGGGAATATTCTGAAAAAAATTAATAGATTGATGTGTTTCGCTAAAGCAATTTGGACGGCAGAACCTATTTCAGATTTTGACATTTGGGGTTTCATCACTTTTTTGATTTTTACAGTAAAATATTAACTGTTACTGGCCACTTCAATCGTTTACTTTCCTGACATGTTAATAATAATAATAATAATAATAATAATAATAATAATAATAATAATAATAATAATAATAATAATAATAATAATAATAATAATAATAATAATAATAATAATAATAATAATAATAATAATAATAATAATAATAATAATAATAATAATAATAATAATAATAATAATAATAATAATAATAATAATAATAATAATAATAATAATAATAATAATAATAATAAACAGAATAAAATAATTTATAGTAAATAATCATGGGAATAACATAGTGTGAAACAGATAAAAATTAATATAAATTTCAATACCAGTTTTACTATAATTGTTTAAATATTTACTCGTTTTTTAAATCTTTGATAATATACAAAATATATTGAACATAAAATATTAATGATTTTATTAGTGTAACCTAAAAAATTTCAAAATTTATTTTATTTTACCATAATTTATTTTTAAACAACATGGGATTTTTATTTCAATGTTGTCTTAAATCAACTTTTTCTTTCGAATAATGCACGTATTGCCTAATTTAACCAAACATTTCTTCTAATATTTTTATAAAACATTTGTTTAAATAGTATATTTAATTATTTTAATTCTTTATTTTAATTAAATGTCCATATCGACACAAGACCAGTAAATTATCTTGTTGGATATAAACTATCAAACAAAAATAAGAATATATATTTTTTGAAAATCTGGATCAACATTAAAAAATATTGGCTTCTCTTAATTTCATCACAAATGAAATATCTCATTGGTCATAAAAAGTATTATTAATATTTAAACAATTGTATTACACCATATAATTATTAAATAAAACAACTACTAAAACATACTTTATATACGAAATTGCAGTCTATTCAAATACGAAGAATTTGACAATAAAAATTTACAATTTGAATTCATCTTCCTCATATTATTATTATTATTATTATTATTATTATTATTATTATTATTATTATTATTATTATTATTATTATTATTATTATTATTATTATTATTATTATTATTATTATTATTATTATTATTATTATTATTATTATTATTATTACTATTATTATTATTATTATTATTATTATTATTATTATTATTATTATTATTATTATTATTATTATTATTTTTATTATTATTATTATTAGTATTATTAAATTTTTTATAAAATTAAAAAAATTTAATAGAGAAGAATGAAATTTTTGAAAGAAAAATATCAGTGTTAAAGAAATTTAGAAAAAGTATTTCCGTTCAACTCGGAAATTCTATCATAAAAATAAAATGAAAAACAATGAAAAGAAAATGAATTCTTAATTTATAAATATTCTTTAGAACAACTTATTAATAAAATTTATATACTAAATCTAACTTTATATATATATATATATATATGTGCGTGTGTGTGTGACTTCAAGAAGCAGATACTGTATAATTTAATAATAATTTATTTGCATATCAATAATTGAAAAAATTTCTCAATTTAAAACCAAAGGTTTTAAAATTATCTTTAAACACGTATTTTACATTTTCAGATCGAGAAAATCAGTCTGTTTTGATTACGTAAGTATTATTAATATTTAATTAATATGATTAATATTATTATTTATAAATGTAGTGGAGAAAGTGGTGCTGGGAAAACTGAAAACACGAAAAAAGTTATTACTTACTTCGCCAATGTAGCAGCAGCAAGTAAAAAAGATGATGACGATCCATCGAAGAAAAAAGTACTTTTAATAATAATAATAATAATAATAATAATAATAATAATAATAATAATAATAATAATAATAATAATAATAATAATAATAATAATAATAATAATAATAATAATAATAATAATAATAATAATAATAATAATAATAATAATAATAATAATAATAATAATAATAATAATAATAATAATAATAATAATAATAATAATAATAATAATAATAATAATAATAATAATAATAATAATAATAATAATAATAATAATAATAATAGTAATAAATTATTTATCGATACATAAAAAATGAAAAGAATAAAAATTGTCAATTTATTTATTTTAAGATTTGTATAAAAAACTTATGTAACCTGCAAGAAAAGAAATGTTTATAATTTACGTTTGACATTTAGGGTTCATTGGAAGATCAAATTGTACAAGCCAATCCTGTACTGGAGGCATACGGAAACGCCAAAACAACTAGAAATAATAATTCGTCAAGATTTGTCAGTTTTTCTGTCAACTAATAATTATTTGATATGTAATTTATAGGGAAAATTCATCCGAATTCATTTTGGCACTAGTGGAAAAATTGCAGGAGCTGATATTGAGTTTTGTAAGTTAATATAATTTTCTCTGGACCTTTTGGTTATTTATAAAATAAAATTTAGATTTGTTGGAGAAATCTCGTGTTATCTCACAGCAAAAAGGAGAAAGAAATTACCATATTTTCTATCAATTGCTTTCGGCAGGAGGGAAAAGTTACCACGGTAATTATCTCCTTTAACTCATGACATTTTTAAAGTAAGTGCTGTTTAAACAGATAAACTTTTGGTTACTGCTGATCCTGCTCTGTTTTCTTTTATCAACCAAGGAGAATTGACGATTGACGGTGTTGATGATGAGGAAGAAATGAAACTTACTGATGTCTGTTTACAAATATTAATACATTAGTTTTTTGAATTTTGATTTATTCTTTAGGAAGCCTTTAGTATTCTTGGGTTTTCAGATGAAGAGAAAATGAGTTTGTTTAAATGCACTACTTCAATCATGAATATGGGAGAAATGAAATTTAAACAAAGACCCCGTGAAGAACAAGCCGAGGCTGATGGTACAACAGAAGCTGAAAAAGTCTCTTTCTTACTTGGAGTGAATGCCAAAGATCTAATGCAAGCAATTCTTAAACCCAAAGTCAAAGTAGGAAACGAATATGTAACGAAAGGTCAAAGCAAAGATCAGGTTTAAATTTTTAGTTATATTATGATTATTATATCTTTTTTTATAAAATTAGGTTTTATATTCTCTTGGAGCCTTAGCAAAATCTTTATATAACAGAATGTTTGCTTGGTTGGTTACTCGCGTGAACAAAACGCTGGACACAAAAGTCAAAAGACAGTTTTTCATTGGTGTCTTAGATATTGCCGGATTTGAAATATTTGATGTAAATTACTAATAATATAAACCTCCTTTCAATATTTGTATTTTAGTTCAATGGTTTCGAACAAATTTGTATCAACTATACTAATGAGAGACTCCAACAATTTTTCAATCACCATATGTTTGTTCTTGAACAAGAGGAATATAAAAAAGAGGCCATTGACTGGGAGTTCATAGATTTTGGAATGGATCTCCAAGCTTGCATTGAGTTGATTGAAAAGGTTATTAAAATGTGAATCTGAATATGAGTTGACAATAGTTTTCTACAGCCTATGGGTATTTTGTCGATTTTAGAGGAAGAATGTATGTTTCCCAAAGCAAGCGATCAAACATTGAAGGCTAAATTGTACGATAATCACTTGGGTAAAAGTCCGAATTTCGGAAAACCAAAACCACCAAAACCAGGACAACACGAAGCCCATTTCGAATTACACCATTATGCTGGCAGTGTAAGTTTTAGGAAAATTAAAAATAATTTATAAAAAAATAAAAATAAAAATGTTAAATGAAAATTTGAATTAAAAATTTTTAAAACCGAAGCTTAAAAGTACATTATAATAATTAAGTAACTAATTTTTATTTGAAACTTTTATCAGGTTTTCGGTTAAAATGACAGTTTCATTCTGTGGATTAAGGATAATTTTCGGGTTTGCAGAAAAAATAAAAATATTTGGGTAATTAGTAAATTGTCGGTAGATAATCCTGACTCCTCGTAACCTTTATAAAAAATTAAAAACAAACACAATAAAATTTATTTTTTAAATTGGAGAAATCTTGATTTATCTCACAGTAAAAAGGAGAAAGAAATTACATATATTATAAAAATTATTTTTATTGTAACCAGATTTTATAATAATCAATTTAATTGGCATGTTTCTGTAGTCAAGCACTATTGCTATATTTTACAATATTCAATTTTTTATAACATCAGACTTTATTATATTCGGAAATTACTGTACTTACAAATCTTTAATACACAACTGTTTAGAATCTGACTTTCATTTCTTTATACAGTACAAAAAGAAAACCATATTTGCAGAATTGATTGGGCTTCACAACAATTATTAGCGCTCGTCTCATTATTGAAATTTTTGTTCGACTGTTTCCCTAAACTTACTTTCTTCACAATTCTCTTTTTTTTCAATCATTTTCTAAATTAAATTATCAGGCCTCAATCAACCAAAATATTTAAGTGAAATGACTTCATTTTAGCTTCAGGGTTTATCACCACCCATGTCAAAGTCTGAGAATTTGTTTACTAATTAAAATGATTAATTTATATCGATTAATTAATTAATTAATTGATAATTTTTAAATAAATTTTTAAAAGCAAGTTTCACCGAAGTTTGTTGAAAATTGAATAAGCTTTTTCTGAACATATGAACTTTCAACATTCAATTGATGATTTTACATAAATGAATGCAAGAAAAATACATCCTAAACATTTATATTAGTAATATAAGTTTTCGAATTCAATTTACTTCATTTCTCAATAAAACAACTAAATATTAAAGAAAGCACAACATGCAAAAGGGGCTTCAGACTTGTTTCTCATAAAAAATTGTAAATTAATTCTTTTCATCCCATGAGAAAAACTTCGGTAAATTAAAATTGATAACAATTATTTATTGTCGACTGTTTTGAACATTAATTGTAGAATCTAAAACTCTTTCTTTATAATTGCTTAAGCATTCTTAGCTCGATTTTAAAATCAGACGTACTTAATTTTATTTACAAATTTTGTTATATTAATAAATAATTCTCGAGCACAGAAATAAAAGGCAGTTTTTCAATATATGCGGCATTGCATCTATTACATGATAATTGATAAACGAATTCAGAACACAAAACAACCAGTGCACGCAACTTGTTAACTTACTTTATGAGTTTGACATAATCTCACATTTTAAACTACTAACATTTTTGATATATTCTACTTCAAAAACATGAAATTATAAATTTTTCTTATTTCAAGGTTCCATACAATATTACTGGGTGGTTGGAGAAAAATAAGGATCCATTGAACGAAAGTGTTGTTGGATTACTCGGAGCATCTAAAGAATGTCTAGTAGCTTCTTTATTTGCACCGGCTGAAGGTAATTCAATTTCTTATTTGTTCCGTTATTTTTTTATTCAATGAATAACTAAAAAATTAAATTAATAAATTCAATTAAAATTCTTTGTCAGATACAGGAAAACCCGGAACCAAGAAAAAGGGTGGATCCTTTATGACTGTGTCATATATGCACAGGGTAAATTGTTAAGGAATTTCAGTTTTAAAGAATGAATATTGGCGTAAATTTTACTCTAGAAATAGTGAAATAATTAAAAAACATTTTGTTATCATAAAATTTATTACGGAACGCAAATGTTAAAAATAATTACAGTAAATTTAAATTTCATTCAAGCTTTGGGCACCAAGTTCTTGTATGTGACCTTTTGCTAAAAGTCATTTTCAATTGAATTTTCTTGCCAAAATTGTATTCAAGCCCATTAACTTTATAGTAAAAACATTTTCTTGTACTTGGCACTGAATACTAAAGTTTTAATTTGTAAAAAATTAGAACCAAACAAAATTTTTAATTAAACAAAACATCAGTTAAGAAAATATGTCCATTCAAATACAACCAAATATGAAATCACAATTCATAAAATTTCCCGATTATATCATATCTCAAAATGTATTTCACCTGTTATTAGATTATAAATACAATCATAAGTACATTCAGATAATAATATGTGCACGTATACACAAAACGAGCAACTAAATTATACATCATTTCCAAATTCAATCTGTTATAAGCGGAAAATGAACAGTATGCACGCATTTCACACTACTCGATGGTTGTACACATGCTGATTAGTCGCATTCCGTCGAAATCAATCTGATGCAAAATAAAGTGGTGCACAATTTTGAGTAAAGAACGTGTTAGTGTATTTAATGAAAATGCCATGTGAGTGTGACATACAAATTGTCTACTTTAAAAAGATTCAATTTGAAAACAATGTTCCTTTTAATTTTGTTTAATTACAATTTATTCATTAATTTGATCATCAAATAAGTTTAAATACAACATTTGTGTTTCGTATCTATTGGTTACTTTTTTTAGACATATTTTAATTTATTTAATATTTCAATAATTAAAATAATAGTGATTATTTCACATATCTAGAGTATGGAGGTGTTTTATAACTTGAAACTGCATGTTTTAAAGAACATGAGTATGATACTTATACATTCATCATCTCACATTTTTCTTTTATTATTATTATTATTATTATTATTATTATTATATAAAATGTATTTATAATAAAACGGCTTTAATCATTCAGTAGATCATTTATGTTCCCATTCATTATTTTATTCAATATAAAATAGACCCGAGTCAATCAGGAAAAAGAAAGAAGGGTGGAGCTATGCAAACCATTTCTTCTACTCACAGGGTATAAATTAGGAGATTTAGTTTAGATAAAGACCATTTTAAATTAGAATCCTTTTTGACGAATCCTTTATATATAATTAGAACTAGACCTTTTTTAGATTGTAGATTTCGATTTATTATTTAGAACTTTTTAGTGTTAAATGGTAAACATAAGAATGAGCATGTATTTTTGATTGACTTGTGTATATGCCAATGAGATGATTTCATATATGTATTATGATAATTTTATATATTTACAGGAATCATTGAATAAATTGATGAAAAATCTAATGAGTACAAGTCCACATTTTATTCGTTGCATTGTCCCCAATGAATTCAAACAACCAGGTAAATTATTTATGGCAGTCTTTAGTTTTACCTAACACATTTACAACGATAATTATTTCCCGGTACCCAACCCGCATATGGTAAACATCCCGACTCATCCGTACATCAACTCTTGTTCTCAACTGTCTTTTTACTGCTTTTTTATAGCAGCTCAACCTGTGTTTGTAAGTTTCTTATTGTACCTTCACTTGTAGGGTCTCTCGTATATTATATGAATTCATATTTTATCCGCCTGAGGTGGTTTTGGTAAATAGAAAGTTAATTGAAGAAATATAACTTTTCATTTGTTTAAATTAAGTAGAACAGAAATATGTTTTTTTTATTCATGGAAGATTTCACAAATATTTATTTTGTATAAATTAAATATTTTACTTTTAAAAAAATATTTATACACAAACATACTTTTAAATATTTTCTTTTATATCTAATTTCTTTCAAAGAATTACAATTTGGAAATATGTTATTAGACCCCCTGTGTTCTTGTGATGTGTTAGGATAACGCCTCCTTATTATGACCACCATGAACCTAAAATCATAACTTTTGGAATGCCTTTTAATGAATCAGTACCATCGTATAATATCCCTAATTCAATGAACTAAATAGAAAATGCGTATATAAAATTTTTCCACAAAATTTTCCACTGAATGTAACATAGTTGATGTTTCGTCTTCAATGTATTTATTATAAAGGCTTGTGACCAAGCATATCAAGGTGTCAAGAATCGTAAAAATGAATCTAATAAACGTGTATTTACAATATAAAAAATGAAACCACTTTAAAGTAATTAAAAGTCGTATGAAACATCTATAACGTGTGCCATTTCACTAGGAAAGTAGCTAATAAAACATACACCCAAGCGTTGACTCAGTTAAAAGGGTTAATAATGCATTTTTGTGGACATTTAGTTTTTATTAAAAGACATTTGGGCAGACTACAGAATATAATTTTTTGAAGTGATTTGTTAAAATAATTTGTTTGGATACCTCCACATAGACTTAGTTGATCTTGTATTGGGGGAATTTAATGAAACGTAAAGATATCCCTAAAGACGACCAATTGTTGCTTAACAGTTAGCATAAATTCAACTTTTACCGATGCTTTTAGACAGTGGACACTTTCTTTTTTCTAAATAAAAAATATTATTTTAATTAAAAAATATAAGTTGTCCTTATTTTCGATATTTTAATTCAATAAATCAGCCTCTTCCAGAGTTTGGTACAAGTATGGATAATTAATTAAATATAGGTACAGTTGTGTTGCGATGCAGAATGTCAACACCATAAAACCTAAAAATGCGTGTGAACATTGTTCTACACAAGAGTGTTGCTTATTTACTGTTTTATACTACAGTTTTTTAATATGGCGAATTCAGGATAATTAAAATGAATTTTTGAAAAATAATTTAATTCAAATTTATTGCAAAAAAATCTTACGTTTAAATTTCATTGTAGGAGTTGTTGATGCGCATTTGGTTATGCACCAACTTCATTGCAACGGTGTATTGGAAGGTATTAGGATTTGCAGAAAAGGATTCCCAAATAGAATGATCTATTCTGAATTCAAACAAAGGTAATGAGATGAAATATAGGAACGAAATTTAAACATATTCAGATATTCAATTTTGGCACCCAATGCCATTCCACAAGGATTTGTTGAAGGCAAACAGGTCACTGATAAAATCCTCACAGCCATTCAACTGGACACAAATCTTTATCGCTTAGGAAATACCAAAGTATTTTTTAAAGCTGGAACATTGGCTCAACTTGAAGATATAAGAGACGAGAAACTTTCGTCGTTGATATCGTTGTTTCAAGCTCAAATTAGGGATATTTAATGAGACGGCAATACAAAAAACTTCAAGATCAAAGGTTTAGAAACATTTAATAAAAAACATTTATCTTTTATGTTTTTATATTTTAGAGTTGCTCTGTCTTTGATTCAAAGAAATATTAGAAAATATTTGGTTTTGAGAACATGGACCTGGTGGAAATTGTTCACTAAAGTAAAGCCTATGCTTAATATTGCTCGCCAAGAAGAAGAAATGAAAAAGGCAGCCGAAGAATTAGAAAAGCTGAAAGAGGAATTTGAAAAAACTGAAAAATATAAGAAAGAACTTGAAGAACAAAATGTTACTTTACTTCAAGCAAAGAACGATTTATTCTTGCAGTTGCAAACTGAACAAGATAGTTTAGCTGACGCTGAAGAGAAAGTATCTAAATTAGTTCTACAAAAGGCTGACATGGAAGGAAGAATTAAAGAACTTGAGGACTCACTTTCAGAAGAAGAAAATTCAGCTTCAACATTAGAAGAAGCAAAAAAGAAACTCAATGCTGACATCGATGAATTGAAGAAAGATGTTGAAGATTTGGAATCATCTTTACAAAAAGCAGAACAAGAAAAAGTTGCAAAGGATCAGCAGATTAAATCCCTCAACGTAAATTTTCTTATTAAATAATTTTTTATTGATAAATAATGTGCAGGACAATGTTCGTGAAAAAGAAGAACAATTAGCCAAAATGCAAAAGGAAAAGAAAGCTGCTGATGAATTACAAAAAAAAACAGAAGAATCATTGAAAGCCGAAGAAGAGAAAGTCAGTAACCTCAATAAAGCTAAAGCTAAATTAGAACAAGCCCTGGATGAAGTAAATTAATGCATTTTTAAAAGTTTACTGAAATTTTATTGTTAAGATGGAAGAAAATCTTGGTCGAGAACAAAAAATTAGAGCAGATGTTGAAAAAGCAAAACGAAAAGTTGAAGGTGAACTTAAACAGAATCAAGAGTTATTAAATGACTTGGAGCGCATAAAATCCGAACTTGAGGAACAATTAAAACGAAAAGAAATTGAATTGAATGGTGCTAACTCTAAAATCGAAGATGAATCTAATTTAGTTGCAACACTTCAACGGAAGATCAAAGAACTTCAAGCCAGAATCCAAGAATTAGAAGAAGACCTTGAGGCGGAAAGACAAGCAAGGGCAAAAGCTGAGAAAGCTAAACATCAATTGGAAGCGGAACTTGAGGAAATCAGTGAAAGACTAGAAGAACAAGGAGGTGCCACTCAAGCCCAAACAGATTTAAATAAAAAACGAGAAGCTGAACTCATAAAATTAAAGCGAGACTTGGAAGAGGCTAATATGCAACACGAACAAGCATTGGTGCAAATGAGAAAGAAACAACAAGATACTAGCAATGAATTCGCAGATCAGTTAGATCAATTGCAAAAATCAAAATCAAAGTAAATTATAAAATATTTCAATTAATTATTTGAATCTTTATAAATGTAGGATTGAAAGAGAAAAGAGTGAACTTAGAGCAGACATTGAAGATTTATCAAGTCAGCTGGAATCACTGAATAAGACCAAGGTATCAGAAAGTGAAATATGATGATGATAACGATAAAAATAAAAATAATAATAATAATAATAATAATAATAATAATAATAATAATAATAATAATAATAATAATAATAATAATAATAATAATAATAATAATAATAATAATAATAATAATAATAATAATAATAATAATAATAATAATAATAATAATAATAATAATAATAATAATAATAATAATAATAATAATAATAATAATAATAATAATAATAATAATAATAAATATAATAGGATATTTTTAAGATATAAGTTTGAAAAGTACTTCAATTTAGGGCAATCTTGAAAAGTCAAACAAAGCATTAGAAACCACAGTTTCAGATCTTCAAAACAAACTCGATGAATTAAGCAGACAATTAACAGAAGCAGGAAACGTCAACAATCGAAATCAACATGAAAATAGTGAAATGCACAAAACCTTAGAAGACGCCGAATCACAAATAAACCAACTCGGAAAGGCTAAACAACAACTCCAAGCGCAACTAGAAGAGGCTAAACAAAATTTGGAAGATGAATCACGCGTAATTATTTATTACTTTTGGTCAATATCAAAGACTTTATTTAGGCAAAAGCAAAACTTAATGGAGATTTAAGAAATGCGATGAGTGATTTAGATGCACTACGGGAATCATTGGAAGAAGAACAAGAAGGCAAAAGCGATGTTCAAAGACAGCTTGTGAAAGTCCAAAATGAATTACAGCAACTTAAAGCAAATTCTCAAGGTACTGGAGGAGTGAGAACAGAAGAAATGGAAGAATTCAGACGAAAGATGAATGCCAGAATCCAAGAACTAGAAGAAGAAGTTTATTTTCTTTTAGAGAATTCAAAAAGAATTAATCCTTTAATTACAGTCGGAATCAAATAAATCTAAATGCAGTCAATTAGAAAAAATGAAATCCAGACTTCAAGGAGAAATTGAAGATTTAGTGATAGATGTTGAAAGAGCCAATGGATTAGCATCGCAACTGGAAAAGAAACAGAAAAATGTTGACAAATTAATAGGCGAATGGCAAAAAAAATATTCAGAAAGTCAACAGGAACTAGAAGTATCACTGAGAGAATCAAGAACAGTTTCCGCTGAAGTTTTCAAATTGAAATCACAATTAGAAAATTCTCAAGATCAAATCGAAAGTTTAAGAAGAGAAAATAAAAATCTATCTGGTAATTCATTTTTTTTATACTAATATTCAAGTTTTTTCATTCGTGTAAAGTTTCGTGATCTGCTTTCATTTGTAAATGAAAACAAATCAAAAAATTTAAACAAACCACAAATTCCAGTTCAACTCTTTAACGAGTGAGCAAAAAGCTTGTGTCAATTTAGAATTTATTGATCTATTATAATTTGAAAGTGAAGAGATAAAAATTCGTTTTTATTTATAACGATTTTATTGCAAATTGAAGTGATATTCTAAATTATTTAGTCAATGCAGGGTTAGACAGGCTTTGTGCAGCAAAAGTCAAAGTTATCTATCTAAAAATATTGGGAGGGCATCCAAAGTTTTGGATATACAAATTTTTTTTTTGCTTTTATAGAATTTTTTTGCTTTTCACCTCTGATTTCTTTTTATTTATAAAAGACATTGTATATTCAACAAAATTTGACTATGAATAAGATTTATTTATGGTGATCACTGAAATCACTTGAAAAAGGCTGTGCGAAAATTCGTGAATACCATTAATAAATCTGATTAATATTTTGTAGAAAATACAATGTTTTTTATAAATAATAATAATAATAATAATAATAATAATAATAATAATAATAATAATAATAATAATAATAATAATAATAATAATATTAAATATTTCTAAAACTATATTTAATAGCAATATTCTTTACTTATATATTTAACACCATCCTTACGGTTAAATTAAATTTTAATTTTCTTTTTACAGATGAAATTCATGACTTAACTGAACAATTGGGAGAAGGAGGACGAAATGTACATGAAATTGAAAAGACTCGAAAAAGAATTGAAATTGAAAGAGATGAATTACAACATGCATTAGAAGAAGCTGAATCAGCTTTGGAACAAGAAGAAGCTAAAAGCCAAAGAGCTCAGTTAGAAATAAGTCAAGTAACTTTTAAAAAATTGTGTTTTGAAAGTAAAATTTTACAAATGATTTCAGGCCCGTCAAGAATCTGAAAGAAGACTTGCAGAAAAAGAAGAAGAATTTGAAGGTACACGAAAAAATCATCAACGAACACTCGAATCCATGCAAGCATCTCTTGAAGCTGAAGTTAGAGGACGAACTGAAGCAATGAAAATGAAAAAGAAGCTGGAGCATGATATTAATGAGCTTGAAGTTGGGTTAGACACGGCTAATAGACTGAAATCTGAACAAGAGAAAAATGCTAAGAAATATCAGCAACAATTAGCAGAAATGCAAGCTCAAGTAACATTTAATTATTTTCTTAGTGTTTCTTAAAATGTGTAATTTAATTTTAAAAAGGTTGAAGAACAGCATCATCAACGAGAGCAAGTTAGTGAACAGCTTGCGTTAACAGAACGAAAATTAGGTATGATGCACGGAGAGCTGGAGGAAATGAAAAATATGTGTGATCATGCTGAAAAAAATAGAAAAGTCGCTGAATCTGAAAAGAATGAAGCCATTGATAAACTAAATGAGTTTTCAATTCAAAATTCTTCATTCATGGCAACTAAAAGAAAGATGGAAGCAGATTTAGCAGCAATGCAAGTAATCGTTTTTTCCTGTTTTTGCATTACTGAATTATCAAATTTTAGGCTGACTTAGAAGAATCTACAAATGCAGCTAGACAAGCTAATGAACAATTGAAAAAGGCAATATTTGATAATACTCGACTTTTCGATGAAATTAAACAAGAACAAGAACATGCTCAACAAGCTGAAAAAGCAAGAAAGAATTTGGAGAGCCAGGTAATTTTATTTCAATTGTTACTAAAATATTAATAATACTACAGTTGAAAGAATTGCAATCAAAACTTGAAGAAGCAGAAGCAAATGTACTTAAAGGAGGCAAAAAGGCTTTGAGTAAATTAGAGCAAAGAATAAGGGAATTGGAAGGCGAACTAGATGGTGAACAAAAACGACATGTTGAAACTCAAAAGAATGCTAGAAAGTCAGATAGGCGACTGAAAGAAATTTCGTACCAGGTAATTTTTAGTAAATAATTCGAAGAAATTTATTACTGATCATCTATATAAGATCGACGAGGATAAAAAGAATCAAGATCGAATGCAACAACTTATTGAAAGTCTACAAGCAAAAATAAAGACTTATAAACGACAAGTAGAAGAAGCTGAAGAAATCGCTGCTGTGAATTTGGCAAAATATCGCAAAATTCAACAAGAGATTGAAGATTCTGAAGAGCGAGCTGATCAAGCTGAACAAGCTTTACAAAAATTAAGAGCAAAGAATAGAAGCTCGGTATCTGTTAGTCGAGGAGCAAGTTCTGGACCTGGAACCAAAATTTCTATAACTGCGACATCAGTAAGTTTTAATATTTCCATCGCAAAAAATCCATTAACCCTTTTATCTTTACAGATCCGCAGTGAGGACTAATCTGACAGAAAAGTTAATATTTTAATTGAAAATGTATAAATTAATTCTTTTTCTAGAATTCATCATTAGGAAATATGCAATTAGTTAGCCAATATTTCCCTTAGACTAGATTTTAAACCTTTAAGACATTTTTTTCAAATTAATAAAACGTTTTGACTATCTTTATATTTAATCTTTTAATTTTTTTAAAAGTAAATATTTTATTTTTCATGTATTTTATTAATTCACAAAAATAAAATTTTAATAAAATAAAATTTAAAATTATTTTTCAATGAGCATTCACAAAGTTTGCAACAATAATTTATGTATCCAAAATTTTGGAATCAAAATATCTAATAATGGTAGGAAATAACTTTATTTCCTTATGATTAGATGCGTCAGAATTAATGGATAAAACTCATTTTTTCTAGATTTTTGTTTAATTCTGAAAATGCATATGGGAAAGCACATTACATAAAATTGCCTCGGATTTTGTTATAGCACATGGAAATTTTTTGTTGAATAACTTTTTCACAACTTGTGATGTACAGTCCATATATCTGAAGGAATGATTGCGATTAATAACATGAAAAGACATAAATCCTTCTGCTAATGCTAATTTCTTTTCTTTATATCCATAAGTAGTTTTCCGAAAAAAACATCTTGTATTATGGAGGAAGATTCAGCAGTCTTTAAATATGTTTTATCTCTCTGGTTCTCCAAGGGCTTTGAAATATCATTCTTCCCGTTGTTCGAAATAGTAAATTCACCATTACATTTCTCACATTTTACCATGTAATTACTTCTGCTTTTTTTTAATGAAATGAAATTCACTTCTTAAATCATCGTTGAATTTACATCCTCTTTTCTTACTCATTATGTTAAAAATCTAAAAAAAAATTAAAATTATATTAAAAATTATTATGTACATATTTATTAAAAATTGCTAATAAATTAAATTAAATTGATTTTTATAAAATAACTATTTTAATTTTAGTCCTATATTTCTTTCTAAATAAAAGTCGTAAATGTCCCTTTCAATGACGGTGATATATTTTTTTGCCGCCAATATAATATATGAATAATATGAGTAGTCTCTTCTAAATTCAAGAAAATTTATGTATTTATAAAATAAATAAGTACAATGCATATCGCCTGGAAGACAATTACAGTGTCGCTGTGTAGCAATATGCTTGTCATAGGGTTCGAACTCAAAACGAACGTGTTATCAAAGACGAAATGAAATTCAAGATCACATCCAAGTAAGTTGGCCAGACTACTTATGTGAAGCATGAAACTCGGGGACTAGGACGAGAACGTGATTTTATTTTACTTTTATTCGTTTTTAAAGTGAAATAAGATTTTCATAAAAAGAAAATTTAACTATGTTAATTTAATACAAAATTCGGGTTTTTTTAAAAACGTCGCAGGACGAGGAACAAATTATTAAAAATCGGGACGTCTGATCACCTTAGCTTAAATGTACAAGCATCCACTATTTTCATTCACAAAACTCTTAATCTCACTGAAACTTCTATCTCTATTTATTATCTACCTTAACAAAATACAAAGAGTTCTTAAAATATTGATTAATTAATAAATAATATAACATTTTATTACGTTATAAACAGTTAATCCATTTATACATATACTTTAATCACATTAAACAAAACAGATAACATAAAAGAATCACTTTATACATATTGTTATAATGTTGTGCATTTGAAGTTTCTCGGGGTTCTCAGTGAACATTGGCTGTCAGGTTGAGATGTAATTCGTCGTTACTAGCATCAATATCCACGGGTAGACTTCAATGCCGTGGAATACGTTCAGTCACATTTGGAAGGATATCATTTGCTTAAACATTGTATTTCCTTTTATTCTTTTCCACTATGGCCAACTGTTGACGGGGTGGTAGAATAATTGATAAATGTTCTATATTAATCGTCATTGATAGAGATAAGTTCGAGTCTTTGGACGTAGCATTTATTGGATGGGATTCTGTAACTTCATCTCTTGCATTCATTGATAGAACCTTTGTAGCTGTAGCAGCGCGTTCTCAGCAAGCTTTTCTCTCGATGCCACCGATTTTTCAATGTTTTGCGCTCTGAGTGGTAGGTGCCACTTTTACAGGAGGTTTTGTGGATATTCTGGTGTATGATGCGCTAGGATCAAGTTCGCATCGATGGCTAACTACCGACCCAGCCTTTTTACTTATATTCTAATTTTCCCGTTTAACTTACGTCGCACTTCCAGAATTTTTATTATCAAGCCACTCCAATCGACGTTTCCATCGAGTGCCTAGGTTGGTACAACAGCTATCTACGTGCTATATCAGCGTTACTAGAACCAGACCTTACAGCGACCATTTTTCGGCCAATTTCGGGTTTTATTGTTTTTGTTAATTTGTTTTATTGTTTTCCCCTCTTCCTCTTGGTTTTAATATATTTTTTATTTTATTTTCTATTTTTTATTTTATCTTTCTCCGGTCACTTTATCTTCTTACCCACAAAAAGGCTCCAATCACTCGACTTTTCTAAATCCATTTTGCGAGGTTCTGGTGTTTTATGTTTTAACTCTATGTTGTCGAATGTCTCTGTAGGTTTTTGCCTTATTTTATTTACTTTTGTTTTAATTGATGCTTTTTTACTTTTTATTTTAACTTTCTGTGTACGGTGGGTATGTATGTGCAGCTGGCATAATAACAATTTTTATTGATTTATTTAATTTTAATTGGGCTTCTAGCCCAACAATATATGAAAAAAATTCAGCACTAAACGTTTAAATAAAATACTTTAAAGCCTTTAAATTATTTTCATTCAAATAATTTTCGACAATTTTTTGTCAAGTTTATATAGTAATTTTCTCTCAATTCCGAGATTTCTATCAATAATTTTATAAATTATATTTGTCAATAATTTTCTATATCATCCATAATTTTTTTTTAAATATAGTAATTTTATTGAATAAATTACAATTTTTATTTCATAAAAAGGTGGAATTCGATAAAACACTTAAAAAATCCTCAATTATTTATTATTACAATATTGTTGGGGTTATAATAAAACATGAATAAAAATAATAAAATTGTAAAATTATCAAAATCAATTAAAATTAATAAAAATTTTGAAAAAAAAGTAAAAATCAATATTTTTCGGGGGGGGGGAGTGGTAACCGGTGGAAAATTTGATTTTGAAGACTAATAAAATACTATTAGATTGAGATGAGGTATATTGAAGAGTCGGGAGCCCAAAAACAAACTAATTAAATTATTTGCCGACTAGCCCATTAATCAAGGGCCGCCGACCTGAACGTCAGTTTAATAAATTTCCCAGAATTAACAAAACGGGCAATAAATTGTTTCCCTAGCTCTAATCCAAATTAATGGCAACCCAAAATTATAAAAGGAACTGACAAAAAAATAAGTTGCCAGTTGGTCGAAGAGGAAAATCTAACGATTTTGAGAAACGAGTTGAAAGTAATAAACATATAAAGAAGTTAATCGGATTGCTGTGACTTATTACGTGATACCCTTAGGGTGTTACGAAAAGCAAATAATTGTATCTTGTGGTGAATATTTGTGAATAAAATTTTTTGTTGGATTTTGTCTTATTGGTTATTGAGACGGAGTCGGATCGAGACATCTATCCATCGACGAATATTTAATATCCCAACAATATTTTTATTCAAATTACGTAATATATTGATTGTCTATTTGTACTTTAATTACTTAAAATTTATATGTACTTTTATTAAAGTACAAAAAATTAATTTTACTCCAATATATAATCTAATCGATTTTTCATTAAAATAAATCAAAAACTATACAAGTATTGACAACATCTAACACAAATACAAAATTTTTAAAAGAGAATTAAATGAAATAAAAATCAAAATTCAAAATAAATTTATTAAATTTATATAAAAATCAAAATGCACTATTAAAATATTATACAAATATATAACGACAGAGAGAGAGAGAGATTTGGAATCCACTAAAACCGTCAATAAATGGGAATGTACAACTGGTAAAAGTATAAAACACAAGAATAAAACCAAGCACAAAATGATTCATCCTCGCAAAGCATCACATTAATATAGAGTATAATATTTACAAATAATTACTCGTAAAAAAAATCCAAATCATTGAAACGTCCTAAATATATAAACAATTCAGTCCTGAAATTGCACCATGTACTCTCAAATAACTTAGTTCAACCGCACTATCAAAATAAAAGAACACAGATCAAAATTCCGTCATACTCTGTAGCCCCGACCCATTTTAGAGTCGCGATTGTCTTCTTGACATGAATCATAGTGTTTATGCTTATACGACTTCCAACGACAAATCATCAGAAACAAAAACATAAGCAGCACAAAGCCCATGAAACAACCAATAACTGTATTTATCATTTCACCATTAGTCATTTTCCACCACTGGATTGGTTCGGCTGAATCAATTAGTAATAATAATAATAATCAATTGGAGTCGAGATTCAGAATAATTTATATTTCATATTTTGCTACACTGATTCAAGATAATAAAATAATAGCATTAGAAGAAAATGTCAATTGAGATTAAAACCAAATATTATTTCATTTAAACAAAATTTTATAGTATTCAAATTTATATTCAACTAGCTGGTGTACCCGGTGTTTCCTGGGCAATGTATATTCGCTATCTATTTATAGTAATTTTCAAATTGAATCTAATATAAAATGTATTAAAAGATTTCTTTTAGGAATTTCAAATCCATATAAATGATAAAAATTTTGTGTTTTAATGGTTATCTTTTTTTCTAAAGTTTTTTAATTTTTTTATTTGTTAGACAATTATAAAATGTAAAAAAATCACTTAATAGTATTCTAGAATATTTAATTTATTATTTAAATCGATTTTTGTATTAGAATTATCAATTTTAAAATTTCTATAAATAGATAGCAAGCATAAATGCATTACAGACATTCACATTTATATATAAAGTTATTTTGATCAGCGATTCTCAACCTTTTTGTCTTGTGTACCCCTTGGTAGTTCATTATTTTAAATTGTACCGCTTACATGTTTATAAATTAAATACTCGCAGTTGTTATTATTTAAAACTTGCTCTAAAGCTAAATAAATTGCGATACAGTGTCATGGAATATGTTCAGAATGCTTATTGATGAAAACTAAAAGATTTTTTATAGATACATTATTTTTTTTAATAAAAAACAACATAATAACAATTAACTTCATATAATAGTTTTATTGACTACTTAACAACGTCAATTTTATTGGAGTTGTCGGCAAAGTTCCCTCTATTTTTTTCGCTGACTGCGGGGTACAAAATTATGTGACAAAAATTTTCAAAACTTATGTAAAAGTGTGCAAGTGATGGGAAGGGCTTGTTTGTTTTTGATGACAAAATGTTTTACATTTTCTTTCATATCTTTGTTTATTTTTTTCTGTATTAAGGGAAAATTCTACTCTGTTTAAATGACATTATAGAATAAACATTAAATTTTATTTTTAAATATTAAAAAGAATATATTTAGTAAAAAAAAACAAAAATATGCAATAAAATCAATGTTTGATAAATAATGTAATCTTTTATTATTTTATGAAATTAAATGTAGAATAGACATTGTCAATAATAATTATCATATAATTTTAATTTCTATAATTACAATAGAAATCATTAAACTATATCAATGTTTTATAAAATAAAATAATAATTGTGAACAATCCAGTTGTGTGCGGAATACAAAAATAACTAAAATTCTCAAAAAATAGGTGCGCATCCTTGCACCTTTGAGGGAACATTGTTTATCAGTGAAATGAGAAAAAAACAATAACGGATTCAAGGTAATATAAGCTTTTATTGATCCGCATAATTGATTACTAATTTATAATGACTCAAATATTTCTTCAATAAACTTGGAATTTACAACTACTTAACTATTTCTTTGCTTTGTTTGAATAAATTTTCTCTAATAACTTTTTTGTGTCAATTTAATTGTTGTCTCCACTTTTATAGCATTTTATCAAATGACTTTTATCTATAATTTTACTGTTATATAACTTTATATCTTTGACTTCACTTAATAGACAAAATTCTAACAAGTAAACAATTCAATTTTCCAATTTGTTATTTTTTTGTCGTTTTAAAATTTTACTTGTTATTTAAGAATGGCCTAGTCAAGTTTCACTGTTTAATTTTATTATTTTCAATTTCAATTTCTCATTTCTGTTTCTCAGAACAGCACATAATCAATTTACACCTTTAATTCATTTACTAATCATTTGATTTTTAATACTTAAATATCTTCAATGATTTCAAATAATGTTGTTCCCAAATTTAGCTATCATTACCATGGGGCCGTTCATAAATAATGTCAATCGCCTATTGTAAGAAGAACATGTTTTAGAAATGGGACGTCACACAGGACATTACACTAAACATCAGTGTTTTTTAATTTTTTGATTATTTCCATTTTTCTAACGCCTCCTTAAAATTATAATATTCATCTTAAATTTCTCCTACTAGATTTATCATTTCTTGAAAAAAATTAATTTTAACAATTCTTTGAAATATATATTTATTTAAAAACATGCATTTTGTTGATACTATAAAGACTGAATCTGGGTTGTTTATTATAAATTGAACTAATTGGATATATCATTTACCATAAAAATAATTTTAAAAAGGTTTGAATTTCGTATCCCAGATCTTGTAACTTGTATTCATTTATCAACACAATAGGCTACTTACGGGTCCATGCAAATACTTTAGTTAATTTTGTTTTCAGGAAAAATAATATTTTAATCATTTTAGTAAAAATTCATAATTAAGTGTAAACAAAAATTTTCTTGCTCCAACTTAATAAAACCCTGATCGCACCTCTGATAATACCAATTTTTAATTTAACTTACAAACGAAACCAGCCGTCAGGTTATTATTAAATAATAAATAAATAAGTAATTATTAACATAACTGCAACTAAATTTCCGTTTCATGGACAAATACGATACAATGATTATACAAATACATCACATACGAATTCATTTCGGTACAATATTTACTTAATTTTCATAGATTACGAGAAAAAAATTCAATTGAACTTTTAATTTTGAAAATGTAAAATAATATTCATCAAATACCTCTGGAAAGAATTGATATATTTTCAGAGGCATTTATCACTGGGAGTGACTTTTAGATATCTCGTTAGATTTCACATATTATTAAAAAGATAAGGAAGATTAGAAAGCAGTTGGACAATTCAAAATTCGTAAAAGATACGCATTATGTTTATTAATAAGTTAAAAATGTGATGAGTGCAATGTGGCATACTTCCTGTTCCCTCTGTAATCGAGTTTTTGAACATTATCAACTGAAGGAATTCACCGATATGCCAATGTGCCAATGAGGTAATACACACACACACATACACACACACATATATATATATATATATATATATATATATATATATATATATGCCATGTGATGTTCTACAGTCTGGCTAGACAATAAGCGTTATGAACGAGTCTTAAGGCTATTTGAGAGGTAGGCACTACATCATAAAGTACATTTAGGTTGAAAAAACATAATCTAGGCCAGCCAAGTATTACAATGAGAATTTTTAGCGGCACCCAACTGGTTAATAAAGGCTTTCAAGATCGAAAAATAGAATAATTTTATACGGAAATTTTAGTATATAAATAAAACTGAAGTTGTTAGCGTAACTAAAGAATATGGACAAGCTAAACTCAGTTCTACCTTTTTTTCTTGAGAAACTAGATTTTATCGTTATTCGAAAAAGGTAAAGGATCAATAAATTCACAGAATTTCTTTAGCGATCCAAAATTTTACACCAAATTTTTACAAAAAGTACACTCTGGCATCCGCTGGAACAGTATTAGAGACAAGGATTAAGATCGTATGCAATATGGAGCACCGAATAAAAATAAAACTATAAAGAAAAAAGAGGAATAACAATGGATACATGTTTCGTTATATTGTGTAAAAATGAATAAAAATAGTATTGATTAATTTTTTATCCGAAAAATAATACAAAATGCAAGTTATAACCTATAAATTATATTTCGAATGTTACTGTATGTAATTGCATTAAATAATTCTATAATTTCAAGTTATAGCGTATTTTATTTTCATCTTGCAAATTTACAGACATTTAAAGCCGTAAAATGGACGATAATTTGTCATTCCATCTTCATATTCGCATAAAGAATGGGAATTTCCAGGGGTACGGCTGGTTAAATAAGTTTGTTAAGCCTTAGGAAAATGAATAATATTTCCTCATAACTTTATTACAATAATCTCAACTTTAATTGATATTTAATAAGTGTCCACTAAATCTTTTTGAGGCAAAAAAAAATTTAAACTGGTGTTATTGCTGCTCAGTAGTGAGAACCACATAAAATGCTAAAAGTGCTAACAAAAATTCAATTAAATTCAGCGATACACTATAAAATAATTTAGAAATAATTTGGATTAGTAAATTTGTTTACGGTAAATAATTAATTATATGTTTGTCCAATTAATTTTGGTAAGTAAAAGTCATTAATTTTTTATTTCTGAATTTTCGAATGAATATCAAAATTGAGAAAATAGGAAATGTGAATCACGGAATTAATTTCTACTCAGAATAAATTTATTTAATAATAATAATAATTATAAATAATAAGGAAATAAAATAAATACAATTAATAAATAATAACAACAATAATTATATTAATATTTAATAATAATAATATAATAATAACAATAATAATAATAATAATAATAATAATAATAATAATAATAATAATAATAATAATAATAACAATAATAATTATATTAATATTAATTATAATAATAATAATATAGTAATAACAATAATAATAATAATAATAATAATAATAATAATAATAACAATAATAATAACAACAACAATGATAATAATAATAATAATAATAACAATAATAATTATAATTATATTAATATTAATTATAATAATAATAATATAATAATAACAATAATAATAATAATTATAATTATAATAATAATAATATAATAATAACAATAATAATAATAATAATAATAACAATAATAATAATAATTATAATTATAATAATAATAATATAATAATAACAATAATAATAATAATAATAATAATAATAATAATAATAACAATAATAACAATAATAATAATCCACAATATAAATTCGGAATTTATGAGATATTTGATTTAGATACTAATGGAAAACTTTATTTTTGTGAATGATGACTACTATTGTCAAAACGAGATGGTAAATTGTCTGTTATTATGCAGTTCATTAATTAAACATTTTATCAGAAACCCGAGAAGGCTTAATCCGAGTAAGTGTCTTTGATTTACTCTTTTACTCAAATACAATCGTGCCTGATGCTAAATTATAACTTATTAAGCTATTGGTCTATAATTATGATACATTTCTCTGGCAGTCTTTTAAGACAGTACAACCTGACAACTGTTTTAATAAATTCAAATTTTTTACATTTCTTTGATTTTCGATCCATTCTGTACCGGTTTGAATCAAACTATTTTCACCATATTTGTTCTTCACCATTATTCAACCCTAATCCTTCTTTCACATTTTAACTCCAATAATTAATCAACTCATTTCTATGACTTTCACTTTCTCATGAACGTTTCTGGAAATCCAACCGCACGCTATGCTATTTATCTCATTTAATTTCAACCAATGGTAATTTTGCAAATTTTAAACCCATATAATTCTCTACTCAACCAATTTTGTAGCTAAAATAAAGACAATACTCGAAAATAATTAACTAGCCAATTATAAACTGAGAAGTTGTGAAATGAATAGATAATGTTTGCTTAATAAATGCCAACTTAAATATTTAAGTTGCGCTTTCACGAAATATGAGAAATATATCGATTTGCAATAATTCCAGGTGAGAGTGCAATATATATATATATATATACAATCAATTATATAAATAAATCATCATGCTATAAAATAATCAATAGTGAAGACAGCTACTAGAATTATTAAAGATGCCAAAGGTATAAATTAGAGTACATTTGTTCAATAATTTCGAGTGTAATTCGTGAATACAGGCATTTTTTATGAAGCATATTTAAAGGAAACAATTTTGCATGAAAGGGTATAACGTTGCCAAATTATAGCGTCAAAATTGGAATTAGCTCCATTTAATTAATTTTTAGGTTTTAATTCGATATGTGACAGTTCATAAGGTCATGGATTAGCCTAAAATTCAATATAACATGTAATTTACCAGAAATACCGTGATATATTACAATTTTATTCAACAAGGCGTTTTTATTTCAATGCTTCTGAAAATCGACTTATCTATTGGTTTATGATCATTTATACAATGCAGGTCTTTAAAACTGCTAAACTATATGAAAAATTATTTTAATTAAATTTAACTTATTTGATATTCTGAAGCAACTTTTAATTTTAATCGATAATATAATAATTTTTATCTCAATATCATGAAAATCGACTTTTATCCGTTGATTAATGAATAACTTATCGGACATTGATTCGAAAATATATCAACCAATTATTTATTAATCAATTATCAACTCATCATCATTCAATTAATTATCCATCATCAATCAATCAATTATCACTCAAGCATCAGTTAATCAATTATCAATCAAGCATCAGTCAATCATTTTTCAATCAATCATCAGTTAATTAATTATCAATCAATCATCAGTTAATTAATTATCAATCAATCATCAGCCAGTCAATTAATTATCACACATTAGTCAATCATCTATCAATCAATCATCAGTTAATTAATTATCAATCAATTATCAATCAATCAAGCTTCAGTTAATCAATTATCAATCAAGCATCAGTCAATCATCTATCAATCAATCATCAGTTAATTAATTATCAATCAATCATCAACCAGTCAATAAATTATCAAGCATCAGTCAATCATCAACCAGTCAATAAATTATCAAGCATCAGTCAATCATCTATCAATCAATCATCAGTTAAGTAACCCTTTCACTGCTCAAGCCGTATATACTCGCACAATATGAATGACCGAATTCTTCCTGGTACAACACAACTATTCACACAGAGTACTCAAACAAGTCAGGTACAAAAATCCTAAGATGATGTTTCACTTTTATTATAGTAAAATCGGAATTTTGTGCATCTGTAATGAACAATAATCGAAAGATTTGCGCACATCGAACACGAAATCTCAAAGCAATGAGCAGCGAAAGGGTTAATTATCAATCAATCATCAGCCAGTCAATTAATTATCAAGCATCAGTCAATCATGAAATTTTCCATAAAAATATGAAACTAATAAAAACTATAAGAGTAAAAATTTGTTGAGTTTTTTGTGAAAATAGTAAATTATATAAATCGAGTTACTTATGTAGGTTATTTGATTTGCTTATTTCCCAATGAAATAAAATACAAGAGCGAATTGAAGCTAAAATCATTAAAATAGTGTCTATTTTACTATAGTAAATAAGTTAAGAGCACTTGGAAAGTAATAAAGGTTTCTCACAGGAAATTTAAAGTACCGCAATTCATTTTTTTTTCATAATTAATCCAAAGGCAAAAAAGAATTAAAATGTTTTTTAAACAAATAGCTGAGAAAATAATCGGAAAACAAATTTCCGCGTATAAAATAGAGATTCCTGAAAGTTTTTGTTGTCAATCAATGTGTGTGCTTGGTTGTGTATGCGGTTAAATAATTCCCCGATAAATAAATAAGCCATCAAAAAGTTGAAATGCTGAGAAAAATGCACTCATAATAAAAATCATGAATAATATCATTTAAAAGTACTAAAATCTTGATATTGATATTTCAGTATTTTATTAATTATTAATTTATTAACGTAAATAAATCGTGAACCTGTTCACAATTTATAATATTAAAACTCGATCAATAAGAGAATTAGATAAAATGAAATTTATAATTAATTAATTAAAATCAAATAAATAACATTTTATACCCAAATTTAAATTCCATTATTAAGCATTACAACATTAAATATTTCTATAAATTAAATTAAATTAATTAATTGATAAAATTCAATTAAAAAATACTTTATTAAATAAGTATAATTAATAATTAATTTTATTATTGAAGTAAAAATTATATTCAATATTTAAATATATTTTTACATCAATAAAAAAATTATTAAAAAAAATTAATTAATAAAAATATTAATTATTTCTATAAAATAATTAAACTTAATTAATAAATAAAATATAATTAAAAAATACTTTATTAAATAAGTATAATTATTGTAAATTTATTTTCAATTAATATTTCTATAAAATAATTATTTAATTAACTAAATTAAAAAAAATTAATTAATTAATAACATTTAGTTAAAAATATTTATTTATTAAATGTTTTTTACTTCAAATTAAAATAATTAAAATGTACAATAGAAAATGAAAATAAATATAAAATTTTGAAAGAAAAACAGAAAAAAATGCAAATTAAATAATTTAAAATATATTGAAAAATTAATTCACAATAAATATTAATTTATTAACAACAAGAATCACGAATCCGTAAATTTGAATGACTGTAATTCATTGGTGAACTTTTATAAATAGCCAAATTGAATAATTTTAATTAATTAAAATAGTTAATTTTGCAAAATATTCATTTCAACAAAAAATAAAATTTAATTCTAAAAGTTACAAGAAATTTTTATAAATAATTAAAATTAATTTATTAATTAAATTCTAATAATAAATATATTTATAATGAAATGTAATTTAATTTCAATTATAAATTATACAATATTTAATTATTTCAATATACAATATTTCAATATACATTATAAATATATTTATTATTAGAATTTAATTAATAAATTAATTTTAATTATTTATAAAAATTTCTTGTAACTTTTAGAATTAAATTTTATTTTTTGTTGAAATGAATATTTTGCAAAATTAACTATTTTAATTAATTAAAATTATTCAATTTGGCTATTTATAAAAGTTCACCAATGAATTACAGTCATTCAAATTTACGGATTCGTGATTCTTGTTGTTAATAAATTAATATTTATTGTGAATTAATTTTTCAATATATTTTAAATTATTTAATTTGCATTTTTTTCTGTTTTTCTTTCAAAATTTTATATTTATTTTCATTTTCTATTGTACATTTTAATTATTTTAATTTGAAGTAAAAAACATTTAATAAATAAATATTTTTAACTAAATGTTATTAATTAATTAATTTTTTTTAATTTAGTTAATTAAATAATTATTTTATAGAAATATTAATTGAAAATAAATTTACAATAATTATACTTATTTAATAAAGTATTTTTTAATTATATTTTATTTATTAATTAAGTTTAATTATTTTATAGAAATAATTAATATTTTTATTAATTAATTTTTTTTAATAATTTTTTTATTGATGTAAAAATATATTTAAATATTGAATATAATTTTTACTTCAATAATAAAATTAATTATTAATTATACTTATTTAATAAAGTATTTTTTAATTAAATTCTAATAATAAATATATTTATAATGAAATGTAATTTAATTTCAATTATAAATTATACAATATTTAATTATTTCTATAAATTAATTAAATTTAATTAGAAAACATTTTCATATTAAAAAAATAAATAATATATTTA
Source organism: Schmidtea mediterranea (assembly GCA_022537955.1). Taxonomy (NCBI): domain Eukaryota; kingdom Metazoa; phylum Platyhelminthes; order Tricladida; family Dugesiidae; genus Schmidtea; species Schmidtea mediterranea. Next base: position 289,178,475 of record CM039679.1, read on the forward strand.
TAATCAAATTTAATTTAATTTCAAAAATAAATAAATCAATAATTAAATGTGCGTATAGCAAATTTAGAGAAAAAAGATAAAAATAAATTAATTATAAAAATTAAATATCATATTTTTAAAAAAATTTTTTTTTATATTAATTATAAAATATTTTACATTAAAATTTTAAATAATTCAAATTAATTAATTTTTAATAAACATTAAATAAATCAGATAAAATAGCAATATTATATAATTTAATAGCTAAAAATATAATTCAAATAAATAACAGAAAAAATTTAAAATTATTTTAATATTAATAATTAATAAATTTTTCATAACTTAATTAAATACCCATTTGTATGTATAAAATATATAAATAATCAAATTTTAATTTAAAATTTTTTTTTATTATTCCAATTCTAATAAATAACAAATAAAAAAATTAATTAATTAATTATTCTTAAACTATAAAACAGTAAAATAATTCAAAATAATTGATTAAAAATTAAATATTTAAAAAATAATTAAAATATTTTTATAAATAAAATGATTTTTTCCGTAAATAAATAACTAAATTAAATTTCAATAAATATAATAAAATTAATCAGCTAAAATATTTTTGTTTATTTTTATTATTTAATTTATTATTAAACAAGAAATCCAAAAACTGTCAATTTGATTGGTTTGCTAATTCTAAACTTAAAGTGCGATCGTAAACGGGACTAAATAATTTAATAACTATAAAAATATACATAATTTTAAATAAATTCAAATAAAAAATCAAAATAACTAGAAATACACAATAAATTATTCATTTGGATAAAAAAAATTTATCTTTATTATAAAAATAAAATTTATAAATAATTAAAATTAATTAAACTCAAATTAATAACATTTTTAAAATTAAGTTTAAATCCAATTATAATCAAAATAATTAAAATAATTACATAATTAAATAATAATTATCAATTATCATTTTCTATAAAAACTAATACTAAATTAAGTTAATTTGAATTAATAAATTTTAAGCACTAAATAAAATTCATAAATAATAAAATTTTAATAAATACAACTTTCATAATCAAATTTAATTATTAATTATTCAATAATTAATTATTTCAAAAAAATGAATTAAAAGTTATGTAATATTTAATTCATTTAAATATTATCAAATCACTTACTTGGACATAAAATATAGATAGTTCGTTGGGAAATGTTTAAAATCGAGTGTTTATCAATAAATGTCGAACACGTCAGATTGATTAATCCTGTCAATTTAAATGCTTGGCAATTGAATTTTAATCTGCTTATCGTTGAAGTCTTGTTTTGTTCAATATCACATGTATTTATTTCAGTATTATCCGGTTTCTTACTGAGTTCCTTTGAGAAATTTGACTATGAGTTTGAATAAATTTTCATTCAGTTCAAATAAAAATCACAAATTATACTTACAAAATTCTTAAAAATATACACTTGATTAACTACTGGATAACTGCAATCGGATTTACAAATGAGATTTACGGAGATATTCTTTCTCAAATCATACGGATTCAATTTTTGACCTCTACCCTTTAATATGATCGAGTTTTCATGACTCGATGGAATTGATTCAGGTCCCAAATTGGACGAAAATACTTTTTTGGAAATTGGTTCAATTGAAATAGATACATTACTGGGAACTAATTAATTTTATTTAATATTACATCATACTTTATAATTGGTTAAAAATTATTAATTAAAAAATTGAAAAAATATCTACCATATATATCCAACATAATGCTTGTGCTATAAAGACCAACCATACATTTCCATTTACCCTTATCAATCCAAGACATCTTTTTAATTTCGAATTTATATTCTGTGCCATTTTTACAAGTAATACCATATTGACTTTTATTATAAACTTTACATTTTTCTGACACTAAATCATCTTTTCTTGAAAAGAGCAATGGAGATTTTGAGATATTTTGTATTATACAAGTGAGCACAATATTACCATTGAGTTTTATTGGTATACTATTAGGCGCACTGAAAGTTATATTAATTGTGGATACTTCTACAAAAGAATAAAATCATAATAAAAACTCTGGCTATTAAATTAAAAAAAAGAAATTTAGATAATTACCTGTATGTAAAAAATGGAAAATAAATAACAACACTACATGGAATGTTTTCATAATAGGTGAAAATTAAATTAAAATCTAAAATTTTTACAAACAAAAGTTAAGTAAAATAATTTAAACAATCACTTATTTTTTAAATAATTTAAGTAAACTTTTAACTTGATTTCATATATTAAAAATGTATTTGTAAGTAAATAAGAAATCCTGATTAAAAAATTATTATCCAAAAAGGAAATTTTTATTTTCTTTGGTAATTTATTTATAATTTGTTATTATGAATAAAATATTGAACTTTTTATTAATTAGTGATTTTCATTTGTATTCATTTAGATTTAGATTATAGATCAATGTTTACCCTATTTGACACAAAAAGAGAAATGCATTATCTATAATAAAAATTAAATACAGTTTAATAATATGTTTTATTTACGAAGTAGATATAAATTTGTTCTTATCAAAATTTAATTTTAAAGTAATCAGTAGTGTTGGGCTAGCACTAAATTTTGTTTAAATGAATCGGTAATAGCACGCAAATACCACACGCAGATTTAAATTCAGACCCATAAACACCAAATAACTACCGAAAAAAATGAGAAAGAAATAATTAAAATATAAAATTAGAGACATAAAAATGTTGGGTTAGCACTAAGTTTTGTTTGAATTAATTGGAAATAGCACGCAAACACAACATACAGATTTAAAATCAAACCCATAAACATCAAATAACCACCTTGAAATGCGAGAAACACATAATTAAAAATATGAAATTGAAAAACATAAAAGTAAATTAAAATACTAACAAATGCATCAATATCGACACGAAATGACATAAAAATAACATAATATCAAAAGATTTGACCGAAAAACTGACAATTTACGTAAAAGTAAAGAGTTAATGAAAAAATTGAATAAAAATAAAATAATTCTAGTTAGAAATAATTCAAATAAAAAGCTAATGAATAAATTGTCAAATAAAATCGAGAAAATAATAAAAATTAGAATTAGATTAGGCAAATAATACCAAGGTCAAATTTTGTTTTACCGCATCAAATTTAACACGCAAGGTTAGGGTCACAAAATAGGTATATATACCAATCCATTTTCACAGAATTTTAACGCATTCACTTAGTGGTGGGTTACAGGGTTTCACGTCTTGCTTGACTTTCTGGTTACCCTAGTAACGCCATACAAAATGATGCTAATCGCCACTTGGCACCCGTTGCTAAGCAACGTTGGTAATGTGTTCAAGTGGTGGATTGCCCGCAAAAATTGAGTACCATTGGCTAGTACTATAGTTGCTCGGACAACCCTCGGGTTCACGAGCTGTCGATAGAAGACCTATGCTCGCTTTGTTCTGTCCCTCGTAACTATTCAGGATTAGGTTCTTATTAGACTGTGGAACGACTTGGCGGAGTAGTGAAAGTGTTCAGGACAATGTTGGCATACGATTATGTTAAAATAACAATTCGACTAAGGTTAAACTATTTTATTCGATCTAAACACATGTATATCATTTACTATTTGACGTTTTGGGGTTGTGTTGCGCGACGTCGGGCACGTTCCTTACGTCCCGGTCGACGATTGTTGGTTGGAGTGATGGGTTGTTCTGCTGGCTTGGTGGTTGTCTGCGGCATTTGGGTTGGGGCGAAGATGAGCGGATAAGTTACCGCTTCACCTTCCCGGCATACCGCTAGGGCGACTTCGAGTCCCCGAATCTGCGTGCGCAGGCTCTGGTTGAGTTGCCGCTCTTCTCCCCAGCCTTTCTGGGCCGCTGTGAGTCGGTGGTAGATCGTTTTCGTCTTTGCGGGATCCGTCCATGTCGCTTTCATGTGTTGCATTTCTCGCGTTAATTGGATAATCTGGGCGAGTAATTCCGTGTTTGCTTGTCTCGCGTGGTCCAATTCCGTTTGCAAGATTCGTAAGGACGACATCGCTGTAATTAAACAGATTATTTTATTTTATCCTTGATTAAGTTAAACAGTCACTCATCCCATTAAGCTAAATCATGCATAACTCTAATTATAAGAAGAAAATAACACACAAATTGCTAATATTTTGAGTCAACCACTACATAAACTATCATTATTAAGTCATTCCTCGGGACAATATCGCTTCAGGCTTCGTTTGAGAGCCTCCACTGTGTAGGGTCTTCGGGTATCTCGGACTGGGCGAGGTGGATAGGCGATGGCGATCCGCCCGGCGAGGATGTCTTCTACCATGTTTGCAAGGTACATCCTCGCCTTAACCACCTGCACATCTACCTGCTCCTGCACCCTTTCCCACTGGGTGAGGAGGTTCTGTGCGTTTGTATAGGTTTCTGCCGCTGGGAATTGTCGTTCTGGGATATCGCAGGGCTCCTTCTCTACGCCTAATACCTTCCAGGCAGTCGGATACGGCCATTGTTGATGTGTCGGATCGGATGACCTCGTGGTCGATTGAACTATTGACTGACTCTGCTTTCGACTGATGCTTCGTTCGCGTGGCATGTCTAAAACGCTTTATTATTATCTCCATTCACTTTACCATGTTAAAATGTTAAACAAGTAGGGCTTATGTCACTGTTGAGTGTGTCCTCTGATTTAATCTTATTGAGTCCTAGTGGCGTTCTATCTGGTTGGACTGCTTTCGAAGCGGGCGAACTATGTTGGTGAAATTACATTTACACAGGTGGTAAGCCTATTGATCAACTTGTTTTATTTAATTAAGCAGGATAATGTTAAGGAGTTGTCGAGTTGATATTCGGGTAGCGACCACATTAATGAAGACACAATTGTACGCAAGTTGTGATTTTAAGGATTATGCAACTGTATTTATTATTATCTATTTTATTTGTTTTCCTATTTTCGGAGTTTCTATAATATTAATTGTCATTCGATCAGGTGGATTTTATCGTCATATGTTATAATAAAGGTTTATTAACTCTTTAAATTTAATGTTGAAGTTAATTTCATTGAACCATTCTAGAATTTAGTGATCGTTCAAGGCGATAACGGATGTCGCATCGCTGAAGTATCGACGTGTTTTTGGCGTTCGCACGTAATTTCCGGCGGATATCGCGGTTTAAACGGTTGAAAGGAAGTGGGGTTAATTAATTACATCCGGTGATTTATAACATTTCATTTTAGGATTATTGATTGGCAAATTCATCGAAAATTTATTTGGGTAAGTTATTATGTAAATTAATTTGAACATCTTATCGTCATTTTTTAAGGAAAACGGTATATTACGTTTGAGATCTTCAAGTGGATGAACTTTATGCTATTGGAATATTTTCGCTTTATGGATTTTTATGCATTCGACATTTTTGTGAGTTAACGATTTGTATATTATTAAAATAAAAGTTTTTCTCATTTTTCAACATATGGATTTTTATAATGATATTGATTTAATTTAAACAATAATTCATATATTTTGTTTGTCGTCTCTGAACTTGTTTCATTTTTTGGAAAACCTTATCGCAAAGTTATAAATCATTTCAGTTGGGATTTAGGGACGGTTGTGATAACTTAGTTCGGTTTCATTACTCAGTTTTCGCATATCTTTTATCCCAACTAATTTATTCGACCTTTACTTCAACTCTATAAAACTATATTAACATCATTGTTTCCCCTAATTTATTCAACCTTTATTTTTATTCCGTGCAACATCATTATTTCAACTAGTTTATTCCATCTTTATTCTATGAAACTATTTTAACATTAACATTATACTAATAAATTCATGGATCTAGTTCTACTCTAAGGTTTATTTGATCTTTACTAAGGGAACTAAGTTACTTTTATTCAAATCGTTTAATTTTAATCACTGAATGACTTGGTTGATCGGCATCGTCTTTTAATTCAATTAAGGTATTTTTATTAATCAAGGAACTATTTAACCAATAAACTAATATATGAAAATTTTATTTTTTAATCTATAACTACGTCAACTTTACTCGTTTTAATTTATTTATCCATAAAGTATGTATGTTTACGCAAAGTTCCTTTAATTTTACTCAAAATGAAACAAATCCAGCTTAATTCAGAGTTATTTGTCTTTAATTATTGATCAATAATTTAATCTAATCGAGTTAATGAATTATTTATCAAAAATAGTTTTCACAGTTAATTTGGTATACCAATGATTAGTTCAATTAGTTATATCAACGATTTTGATTTGTTTTATTCCCGTACCCTTTCCCTTTAATAGACCTTAGGCGCATTTTTGTGTTCATATTATATTTATTGAGTGCCCACTGGACTACTCGGTGTGAAGATTTTAAGCCGTATGTAATATGATTTTAGGTCGATTTTACAGAACTGAGAAACGAGGAAGCAGCCAGAGACTTCTTCCTTATTCCTCGATTCAACTATAGGGATGAATATTGACGTTACGACCGCTGCGTTGCGCACGCTGAGTCTTCACGGGTGCATATCATTGGCGATTTTCCACGCTCTTACATGCATCTGCACTATGTAAATTTTACTATCTTGCGTGATGTGTCGGCTGTGGGCCGGAAAAATTTCGACATTTTAATTTATAAAAACATATAAAATAAGTTATATATATTGATAATGTTTATTAATTATAAAACAACATAATTACCCATTTTTAACCATTCCATAAATTGAAAAACATCATAGCATAAAATAACATAACATAACATAAATGCCTCTCTCCCCACGTCGCCGCCAAGCAGAGCTCTACAGAGATGCTAAGGACGTGACGTGGAAAGAGGGTTCCAACCAAAATGTTTCTCACCTAAAAATTCTGTTGCTGAAAAATTCAAAATAGAGTTGAACAACAATTTCAAATGGTTTTCACGAAATAGTTTTAAGTATTTAAACTAGTTCAAAATGGTTTGAAAAATGGTTCACAATTTTCAAAAATGGTTTTGTTTCGAAAAACGGTTAAATTTAATGTGAAAATGGATCAGTATATATACCTAATTTTCTGGTGTGTGAAATTTGATGTAGTAAAACAAAATTCGACCTTGTTATTTTCTAGCAAATTCTATTATTTATTTTTATTATTTTTCGATTTATTTTTATAATTTTTTATTTAGAATTTTTATTGAATTATTGCTAATTCAAATTTTTCGATTTAAATTTCACTTTAATGAACTTTAATTGATTTTTCAATTTCGTCGAATTTGTTGTGTTTTCTTGTTGTATTTGTGTAGGTATCGTGCGGATCTTGGTGCATTTTGTTAATATTTTAATTTATTTTTATGTTTATTATTTTATATTTAATTCTCTTATTTCTCAGATTTTATATGGTTTAATTGATGTCTCGGTGGGTTTATTTAAATTGCGTGTTATTTTTGCGTGTGTGTTTCTGATCCATTTAAACATTTTTCAAGGCCGTTTATGTTCTGGCCCAACATTTTCACAGAATTTTAACGCATTCACTTAGTGAGCAAAGTCACTTTTCTTCAGAGAATTCGAGAATCATTGTTAATCCAAGGATCAACTATCGGCAATAATTTCCACAATACGTACTCAGGCAACCTTCTATGTAAGTCCTACTTGAGCGTATGTGTGGGAAGTATGTGTCGTATGTATATATGTGTGTTAAAGAGAAACATGATGACGATGTATTGATTTAAAATATATATTTAAATGAGAGAGTTGAACCTCTTGAAATTTTTCTGGCCCACAGCCACACAGTAGGCAAGACATTAAAATATGACACAACTATTCAAGCTGTGTAAGTGCGGTTTCTCCGACTATAGCTTGTTCTGTCGTGCGTAACGTCAGGCTCGAACGTAAAATCATATCTGTTTATAGGGGCAGTGGGAAGATCGAGAACTAGTTTTTTGGCTGGCTTTCTTTCACCCATATCCCGAAAACTCGACCTAAAATCTATAATACAAATAGGCTAAATTCATCACACCGAGTAGTTCAGTGGGCACTCGTAAAATCTAATGTAAACATATATTCCTTAGGATCAAATTTAAAGGCTCGGGAGGTGGAAACTCGGAATCGATGTAACTAAATTTAAATAAATAAACTCATGAATAACGTTCTACGCTATGATCAAAAGGTTAATCTAAAAGTTGATAAACAATGTAGTTCTCAAAGTAGGAATGAATGACACCATTAATTATGTACTGTAGCATTATGATAAAAGAAAATATTAAAATTATAATCAAGGGCCCAATTAAATTAATACCGACTTGAGAATATCCTTAAATAAAACTAATAAAATCGTAACAGTAGAATAGCAAAGTAGATATAATATTCTCGCGAAAATAAAATTTAAATAACAACAAACTATAATAGAGTAATTCGAATTGAAACGCTCTTAATAATGTCATGATAACCTTTTCGTAACGAGAAATAAAATCCTTAATACCAAATTTAATATGTAATACAGACGACTAAAAAGTAATCAGAAAAACTATCTAATACATAGCAAGTAAATCCACCACAATATCTTTCGCAGACATAGGATATAACCACAATGAGTGAAGTAACTAATTAAGGTACAATCATAAAGAAGTCTGGATGAAGAAAACAAGTAAATACGATCATCCTTTCACGGAGGAAAAGGTCATTGAATAAAATAGAAAGTGAACAGTACAATTAATAAATTAACCACCGAGGATTTATTAAGCAATAAGAACAAATACGTGCGAAATCCATAAATACATATAGCAAACGTTATCAGGGGCGAATCATAGAACTTGTTGATCGGCTTGTGATTGAGAATTGATAGTGAACTTCCGCACAACAGTAACATCCAGTAGAAAATTGTGAATCCTGTAAACCCAGAGTAGTAGAGATTTGAGCATTGATTTGTGAGGAATGAATTACCAACGGGAGGATAGGAATGGAATGGGATCCAGTATTCAGGAATCAACTGAGAAGAGGGAGACAAAATGTACCTTGTTCGGACGAACTCAGGGATAAGAGAACAATGAGCACAATTTTCATTCTGCCGGTATACCACTGAGAGACAACGATTCCAGAAATAAATAACTAGAAATTGTTGACACCGGAAAATATCTAGAGCAAATTCGCTCAAATAATTTTTATAAAACGAGAAGCGTTACATTTCATTGATAAAGCGTAAGGAAAATTTCTTAATTACGTTCATAATATCCCTGGTATGAACATCAACCCAACTGGAAAATCAGCCCTAAAATACAATGAAATAAATGGAGCGATAACAAATAATTCTCCAACCAACCGTAAACACGATTAAGCTAATCGAAGTCCGGTGAATGGTGATTTGCATTGGCGGTTCAAGCGGAACCAATGAATAATTAATTACCTATGTTAGAAAATAATTACCACAATATTAACAAACTAAAAATAAACAATCGGTAAAATGGATTACCTTGGATCTGAATAAATAAATGAACTATAAATAATGGGGGATAAACTATTCAAGCGGCGATGAGTCAATACCTTGCATCTATAAATATAGAGCTATAAATCCAGTTAAATAACGAAATTGAGCATGTCTAACGAACATCAAATGCACTCAGATAGTAGACGTAGTAAGAAGGAACTGTTTGGAGATAGGTTTCGAAATCGACAATCGCCAAATGACGCCGGAATGGAAAAGAACCCCATCGAACAGCAACAAGGTAAATAGTCCAGTATGCAACGATAAATTTCCTCTCATTAATTATGATTTTCACGCCTAATGACCAAAGGTGATAACCCTTACTTTAGTAACCACTCAGCATTTTGCTAACTAACTCTTAAAATACTATTTACGCTTTAATGTTAAATTAATTGATTATTTAGATCGCAGAGATCCGCACGGTGGATGGATTGATGACACGCGGCTTACTCTACAAGTACCGGCTCACTCAGCCGCAAAGTATCGACTAGCTTTATGGGACCATGGCTACACGCTGGCCACGTATGGCGAAACCAGTTGGCCTCGGCGACCAAACGATCGCGGAGATGAAGTCGAGCTACCTAGTGTAGCAATCAAGCGGGAACCGGGTAGGAACCCGGCGCGAGAGGTTCGTCAACGAGCCGAGTTCAACCTGATGCACATGGAGAACCTCGAGAAGAAATATCATTGGAGAGCAAACATGGCTAGACGACGCTTAGCTCGTGTAAACGATGACATCGCAAATGGGCCTGATCCCGAGCACCGACGGATTCGCTCCAGAGTACGGAGTTTCGTTCGAGCGGGACGATCCCCGACTGACGGATATGATCGCACCGACTATGTTGATCTTGCCTGAGCAGCTAATACAACCGACACTTTGAAACCGGCTCGGACCGCGGCAGTTTGGAGACCACGTGTATGCCAGACAACATCCTCAATGGAAACCCATGGATCGTTTTCGTCGAAATAATCAGCCCGAGGGTCATCGATGAACCCAGAAGAACGACCGACGTTGTAATAGCTAATAAAAGTTTCAAGTGTTAAATTGTGTTGTTGTTTTGATTTGTTCTAAATGAAATGAATTTATTATGATAATGAATTGCGAAATTAGTTCAAGTTGTTTTCATCTAAGAACCACGATCTTACTCTGTAATTCATAAATAAGAAAGTAGAGAGAGTTATAGAAGTTTGAGAGAGTCGGTAGTGAGTTTTGAAAAAGACGAATTGACCTAAGGAACTAACTAACCATAAGACACGTAGTAAAGAATTTGTTAGAATTGAGATCATTTGTGCAAAATAGCTAAGTAAGTGGCGATTGAAATTAATTAAGGAGTCGAATTATAAATAATATTAACGCTAATTTAATAACGCAATTAATCAGATATTTTCGATTTAGAGATGGAATCGACAAAATTTCTCAGTCGGGAATTGAGGGACGTACGGGAAAACATGAACCTACATCGTCAACTTCTACATCTAAGTCGAGAAATTCAACAATTCAAAGCTACCTGGGCAGAACCGACAAAAATGAAAGAGGTTTACGGCGTCTCACCGCGGCCCAATAAGAGTGGAAAGACGAAAAGACCCTTAACCAAGCCCAACGGACCCAAATCAAGGGCTTAGAGGTCGCCCTATCAGCGTATCAGGAGGGGAGTGCGGTGGCATATCTCCTGGTTTTCGCCCCGGCACAGTTGGCCTACCGTGATCAGCATCCATCAAAACATTCCAACAAACGCTCTCAACCCCATGCCAGGCCAAGTAGGACCGAAAGATTACGACGGCGCGCTCAAGGCGGAAATAAATAAATTAATAATTCGTGTCTTAACATAGGAATTGTGTGGTATGAATAGAATAAATCTTTTACTCTTGATTTTTCTTTTCTTTACAATAACTAGTATACGGGAGTATCAAGTAACCAAATCAATGAGGAAGCATTTAAGGGACCTAATATAATAAGACGGACAGAAGCCTTCTAACGGCAGCCCGCTGAGCCCGACATGGGGCCGGGACTTAGCAGTTCTGAAATCGGAGCTCACCTTTGGTGGTCCCGTGACCAATGGTTGCAGTTCCAACGTTGCCTAGCAACGGGTAACCATTGGCGGGCGCGAAAATCGTATATGATGGGGTCAAGATCGTAAACACCACCAACCCAACAAAAATAAATAAAAATAATAACAAAATGCAACAAGATCCGCACGAAATAAACACAGAAATAACATGAAAACACGAAAATTTGACCAAAAATTGACCAAAAATTGACAATTTATTTAAAGAAACAAGAGTTCATGAAAGTTAGAACTAAAATTAAATAATTTGAATTGGAAACAATTCAATTAAAAGCTAAAAACAAAAATTGTCAAAATAAATCAAAAAAATAATAAAATTAGAGTTAGAATATACGAAAAATCCATATGTCAAATTTTGTTTTACTACATCAAATTTAACACGCAAGGTTAGGGTCACAGAACATGTATATATACCGATTTTTCACAGAATTTTAATCAATTTTTTAGTTAAAAAAACTAGAACACTCGTCTTAATGAAAGTACACTTTTCAAAACGGAACGCTCGAATACTTAATCACTAAATCGACTTATAGACGCTTATTGAAAATACAAACTCTGATTCGAATTTATCCAAGGTGAGCAGGAATGACTTGCCTGTATTGTAAATGAATGTGAAATTAGTATCATAAAAATATATTATGAAAACTTATCGAATTTTAATTCCGTCGAAATTTTTCCGGCCCACAGCCACACACCAACAAGTCATTAAAATCATACATAAATACCGAGCAGTGTAAGTGTGGTGTAAGTCCGCCAATAGCTCTTGCCGTGAGAGATCAGGCCGTGGGCAACGACGAACTCGAACGTAAATTCATTCACTATCATAGGGGCAGAATGGAGATCGTGAGTCAATCTTTCGGTTGACTACCTTTCCACCTACTCCCGAAAAATCGACCTAAAATCTTAATACCCATCGGCTAAAATAATAACACAGAGTAGTCCAGTGGGCACTCTTAAAATCTAATATCAACATAATAAAACTCCTAGGATCAACTTGAGGTTAAAGAGAGAGGGGCTTGCGGAAATCGATGTAAAGAAAATGAAAACCTAATAATTAATTCATTTAAATTTGATAAAATGTTGAAGCGAGACGACTTAAAGTTATACTTAAAATTTAGTATAAATTCATTAATCGAGCCGAAGAATACCCAACAGGTACGGCCAATCCTGGCCCAATCTTGAATGTGTGCTAAATTAATATAATTTTTCTGGAAATTCCATTTTCTCGTTCGAAGCGTAATCGTTGGTGTAATTAGTTTGAATCTTCTGGAGAGACGACTATCCCGTCTAAAGCGAAATAGTTTATATTTTTGTTATCATTTTGATTAAATCGCTCTAGCTAAAGTAAAATAGTTTACCTAATTGCTAATCCCTTACGTCATCATTCTTATTAAATTCTTCTATTTAACGTGGAATATTTTACATAATCGGTATTCCCTTATTATTATTATTTTTAACTAGTCTATTTAAAGTGAAGTAATTTTATATAATTGATATATTTGCATTATCTTTGATTTAATTGTTCTATTTAAGGTGAAATCCTTTATGTAATAGATAAATTTTCGTTATTAGCAACTTAGTACATCATTTCGTTTCGTCGGGAATAGACTTTTATGATCGGAAATGACTACCCAGGGTTAGTCCTACAAGGATGAGACTAACTCCTGCTGACAAATTTCTCTATCATATGCCCAGTTAATGAGAACCAACAGATCGCATAGGCAAATGACTCGAAAGTAACAACTAACTCCGACGATCCGCGAAGATAAAACATGAATGGATAGTCTACCGCCAAGGGGTTATGTAATAATTTCGGTATCACCGGAAGAGAGTCGACACCGTAAACTAGTTTAGTTATCTCTGAGTAGACGGGGAGAGAATTAACCAACCGTGAATTGAACGAATAGACGTTTTTCCGTGATAAGTCTATTTGTGATTACACCAGTAACTTTGGAGACGACTGAACAAACATACGCACCCCTTATTAACATTGAGATATATAACTAACAGTTATGGATGCGTAAGGAATCACGATTTAAATGAATTATGATTAATCTTAACAGGTACTTCCAGAAATAGTTGGGTCGACGTCAATCGTACAACCTTAACAGTGTCAAATAGATTCGCCGGGAGATACCGTCAAGCATTATGGGATTGGGGCTATTCCATATCGACTTACGGTACCCCGAATGGCCGTGTCGGAATATAGCTGGTCAAGAGGTGGATATCGAGTTACCAAGCATCCTGATAAAAAGGGAACCGGGAGAAATCCGGCCCAAGAGATAAGACAAAAAGCGAGAACTCCATCGCATCGAACAGTTGGAACGGCGATATAGACACCTGGTCACCAGCAGAGAGAGTGCCTGGCAAGGATTAATAGGGATATCACCAGTGGGCGTATCCCGAGCTCAGATGGGCATCTACTCGACTACGGAGTGGGCTACAATCCCCAGGATTCAGCTCTCCTAGAATACGACGCTCCCGTTAATCTAATGGTTCCGAAAGGTCTGTTACAGCCAGACATTCGGGATATATTAGAGGATCGTGGGGCTGAGGAGCACGCCTATTCTCGAAGGCGCTTGGCGTGTAGGAGAAAATAAGAGAATGAGCAGTGTGGATAATTTAAATAAATGTATTCCTCTTGATTATGCATTTTGTTTGTCTCTGTGATATTTTCGCAATATACTATACTTTGGAACTCCGTCAAGAAAATGACAGCCTCCATCAGCAATGCCTACAGTTAAGCAGCGAACTTCAGCGGGTCAAGGCGACCTAGTCCGAGCCGTCGAAGGTAAAACGGCTCTACCAAAAGATCGACGCCGCTCAAAGGGGTTAGCAGGAAGAGATGACTCTGAACCAAGCCCAGAAGATCCAGATTCGCGGATTAGAAGTGGCCGTGGAGTGGAGGGTAGTCACCTACCCCCTGGTATTCGCGCCAGCCCAAGTGACCTACAAAACCTCAATGGATCTAGTAGAATGACCAAGTAAACCGAAGTCCCGCGCAAGGCCAGGAAGAGCCGAACGCATACGACAGAAAAATCATAAATTAAATAGGAACTTAAAATACTATTATAATAGAAACTTGAATTATTTAAAGTTGAATAAATTAAATTACTTTGATAATTATTACGATTATAATAGAAATTTGAGAAATTTAATTTACTTAAAATACTTTAATTTAAATATATATAAGAATTTAAATAAAGTAAATGATATAAATTATCATAATTTAAATAGGAATTGTTTTAATAATTATAATATAAGTAAATACAATAATTTAAAATTTAATGGAAAAAAGAAAAATAATTATAAAAAACCCTATCTGAAATTTAATTATATTAAAAAATCCTACAATAATATACAGAGTAATTACAGTATGGGATTTAATTCCTTTAATTATAATAATAGTAATAATCTGATAAATATACCCAAAATAACATCTCCAAATGGAGGCATACCCGGATCTAGCCCACAGACTCTGAATCTCCTAAATGAAAGCAATCTTGATATAAATATTAAAACTGTTTACCCCATGGCCAAAAAAAAAACTAGCTGCGGCCCAGAAGGGGTGGGCCGAAGAAAAACAATTAGTGAAAGGCCTAAAGACTCAAATCAGGGGGCTAGAGGTAGCGTTGTCCGCCTGTCAAGAGGGAGCAGCGGTAACCTACCCTCTAGTCTTTGCCCCGGCTCAATTGGCCTATCGTGAAGCAAATCCGACTTCATCCGCAACACCAATCACTGCCGAAACCCCTACTCCAACAACTCCCTCAACAACTATCCGACGACCTGGACGTAAGGAGCGGGCTAAGCGCCGAGCCGCTCGATCCTCTAATCAATGTATTTAATGGACAAATAAATCATCATTTAGTTATATTGTAGTTCCGCATATCTCATATTGTATTTATGCCCTCGTAAGGTTTTGAAATAACATTGTGAAGGGTTAAATAAGGACCACCATTTATTTTTGTTTTCTCAAGCTACTGCCAGTAAAATAGCTAGATAAACGATGGAAAGTTAAACGCAAGGGGACCAAATGATTAAAAGCGAGCATAGGTCTTCTATCGACAGCTCGTGAACCCAAGGATTGTCCGAGCAATTATAGTATTAGCAATAACACTCAATTTTTGCGGGCAATCCACCACTTGAACACATTACCAACGTTGCCTAGCAACGGGTGCCAAATGGCAGTTAGCATCTTTTTGTATGGCGTTACGGGGGCAACCACGGGATAATTTAAACAAATAACGAAACCCTGTAACCCACCAATAATAAAAATTATGCCTTTAATAAAAAGAATACTTTTTCAAAAAATAAAATGTAAGAATATCGAAAGTCATGAGAACAAAGATTCTCATGGCTTTCAAACCTCTTCCAGTTTTGCTTCTTCACAAAAACATGATAATTAAAATTATCATGCTTTTAATAAGAAGCACTTTAAAAATAATGTCGATCCAAAATTCATAATAAATAAACAAAATTTATTTAATAATTAATACATTTTTAATTCTAATTTAATTAATGAAATTTTAAATCTTAATTTAGAAGAAAAATTTAATAAAGAATTTAATACGAATTTCGAATTTCTAATTGATAAAATTTCTAAATTAAATTATAAAACCCTTGAAAAAATAAATAGTGCACAAATATTTAATAATTATGATATCCTTAATATTAAATCTAATTTAACTAATATAGATCTAATATAGATTAACTAATTTAACTGAAAATAGATCACACCCAAATAATTTCAAATCTTAATAAATTTATAATTAACCATAAAATGAAATTCCAGAAACTTCTAATAAAAAATCAATCGTTGTTTTACCAGGCAAAACAACATGCAGTTTATGAAAAAATGTCCCAAAAAAGCTATGACCAATCAATTAAAAAACAGACAGAAAGAAACCAACCAGATTTTCACATCCCTAATAAACCTCAATTCATAAATAAAGAAAAAGTTAAAGATGATATAAACGATCAACAGAATTACCATGCCCAATACCCACCATTACGAAAAACAAGCAACTACCACAATAAAATTAACAAGAAAATCCCCATTAGACCAACGATCAAACAACCATGCACTCACATTACACAGAATACATCCATAATAAAGAAAAGATACATTACTAACCAATTTCATATAACATTTAATCCACCTAACCAACAACCTCATACAGTAACCCCAGACAAACTAAATGCCACAGCAAAACCAGTCCAGCCAGCAGAACCAACTAAATCCCATACAGTAATATTTCCAGATAAACTAAAGAACCCACCGACCCCAGACCAGCCAGCCGACCTAATAAAACCTCATACAGTAATAACTCCAGATAAAATAAATAACCCTATGACCCCAGCACATCCACCCGAAATAACCGAACCCCATACAGCAATAATTCCAGATAAACTAAACATCCCAGCGACACCAGCCTATCCAGCAGAACCCACTAAACCTCACACAGTAATAACTTCAGATAAAATAAATAACCCAACGACCCCAGCCCAGCAACCCAAACCAACAAAACCTAATACTGAACTAACAAAACCTCATACTTTAATAATTCCACATAAACTAAAAAATTCAACGATCCCAACCCAGCCAGCAAAACCTACTAAACCTCATACAATAATAATTCCAGATAAAATAAATAACCCAACGACCCCAGACCAGCAACCCAAACTAACAAAACCTCATACAGTAATAGCTCCAGATAAACTAAATACCCCACTGACCCCAGTCCGACCAGCTGAACTAACAAAACCTCATACAGTAATCACTCCACATAAAATAGAAACCCCAACGATCCCAGTCCAGCAAGCAGAACCAAGTAAACCTCATACAGTAATAATTCCAGATAAAATAAATACCCCACCTACCCCAGTCCAGCCAGCCGAACTTGCAAAACCTACTACAATAATAACTCCAGATAGACCAAATACCCAAATAACCCAATTCCTGTGTCAGAGTAGTATCCCATTTTGTAATATTAATAATAGTGTTAACAATAATAATAATAATAATAATAATAATAATAATAATAATAATAATAATAATAATAATAATAGTAATAATAATAATAATAATAATAATAATAATAATAATAATAATAATAATAATAATAATAATAATAATCATAAACCTAAAACACCAACGATCCCTGTCCAACCAGCTGAACTAACCAAAACTCATATTGTAATAACTACACATAAACTAAATACCCAAACGACCCCAGACCAACCAACTGAACTACCAAAACCCTTACAGATTGATGATGATGATGATGATGACGATGATGATGATGATGATGATGATTATCACTATAATTATAATCATGATGATGATGATGATGAGGATGATGATGAAGATGATGATGAGGATGATGATGAGGATAATAAGGCCTACACAGATCCGAGATTACAGGCACTGAATTCCTGGTAACACCAGAAAGCCTACCCAGTACAGTATCAATGTAAACTTACATCTTGCAATAATAATTAAAATAATAATAACAATAATAATAATAATAATAATAAAATTATATCACTAACTTTTAACATTGATCGATACTGTATTAATAAAGTAATTTAACCTAAATCCAGATGTAAATAGAGGCATTGAATGCTTGCTAGTACATCCCCTTAGATGAAGCATGCGGATGATATGTCATTTGGGGTATGGCATACTTCCAAATGCATCAAATATATTAATGAGAGTACCGCAAGATAAGCTTGGGTCACTATTAACAGTGATTGTTACTAGTCACTCAGAGATACGTATAAGACATGTATACAAGGAACATCAAATAATCCCTGTTACATGATCTGCAAAGAATATAGATCCCTAAGTGGGGGTAGGAGCATTAAATGCCCCTAACCTGCACCCTCTAACAATTAATTACAAATAATTGATTAGAGACCCAGTAGTTCCCAATAGAGCACTGGCACTTTGATGCCACTGCCTATTATTAGAGGACAATGTGTTGATAACTAGCCAATATCAACGCATCAGCAGGCATAACCAATAAGAGGTATGCCTGTGAAGCATCACATAATGATGCTCAACTAAGGCTCTGAACTGGCATGAGCTAGAGGAGGGGATTGGCGGGAGTGCTGTCAATTCGAACAAAGTGTTGTGATGGTGACAACTGATGATCCTCAAGGGGAACACAGTAATATCTTTGAACAGTAGAAACTCAAAAACCAGCTGAAACACCCACGTTTCTGCTTATCCGAATGGATTGTACCTACTCTTCGGAGAGGCTGGTAAAACCAAGCTTGGCTCACATAAAGACTGAAACTATCCTTATAATGTAATGTGTTTAGTAAATAAAAACATTTCTTTTGTCATTTGCGTATTTAATCAAAGATGGGTATGTTGATGATTCGGATAATCTACATGAGGATAAACAACAGTACAGAATAAAGTAAACCAAGTGTTGGGCCAGAACACAAACGGCCTTGTAAATGTTTAAATGAATCGGTAACACACATGCAAATATAACATGCAGATTTAAACTCAAACCTATTAAAACACTAATTAACCCTATCAAAATACGAGGAAGAAAACAATCACATATAAAATTACAAACACAAAAATAAATTAAAATAATAACAAAGCGCAACAAGATCCGCACGAAACAAATATAAACATAACACGAAAACCCAACGATTTTGACCGAAATTTGACAATTTATAAAAATGCGAGATTTCATGAAAATCAAATAAAAATCAAATAATTGAATTAGAAATAATTCAAATAAAAATCTAAAGAAAAAATTGTCAAATAAAATCTCAAAATAATAAAATTAAAGATTAGAATATACCAGAAAATTCCAAGGTCAAATTTTATTTTACTAAATCAAAAGGAACACGCAAGGTTAGGGTCGTACAATAGGTATATATACCGATTCATTTTTACATAATTTTAATCGTTTTTAATCGTAAAGAATCAATTTTTCAAAACTTGAAATCGTTTTACTCGATGTAAGTGTGAGTTTAATTTGAAACTCTCTCTCCACGTCGCATCTTCGCAACCTCAATGGAGCTCTGCTTGGATGTCGGCGTGGGGAGAGTGATGTTTTTATGATATTTTTGTTTATGATTGGATCGGGTAACTTATATGTTATTTTAATAAAATATTTATAATGCATAAATTTGTTTTTTTATTGTCGAAATTTTTCCGGCCCACAGCCAAAGACACACTACAAGTTATTAAAATCTAACATACTATTCGAATTCGTGTAAGTGCGTGGAATATCGCCAATGATTCGTGCCCGTGAAGACTCCGGCGTGCAGAACGCAGGGGTCGGAACGTCAATATTATTCCGTATAGGGGAAGAGGGAGATAAGGAAGTGTTCTTTTGGCTGTTTCCTCGTCTCTCAATTTCCATAAACTCGACCTAAACTATATTTACATATGGCTAAAAATTATCACACGAGTAGTCCAGTGGGCACTCATTAATTATAACATAAACACAAGTGCGCCTAGAATCAAACAAGGGAAGGTGACTGGGAGATCAATGTAAATCGTTGCTATGATAAAAAACTTTATTAACAGCCTCCAACACTTGTTAATTAAATTCGCCTAATGGCATCAATTTTGGATACTACTCTACCAAAATAACAGTTATAAGAGTATATAGAGGCGATAGGACCAAACATGATAGATCTCGTAAAATATTTGTTAACAAAAAACCCAGAAAGAATTTAGATTAAAATGTAAAGATTGCAACAAAGTCCATAAGAAAACTAACCCGTACCCCAACCTGATAGATACCCAGCTTTGTGAAAAACTCCTGAAGTTATTGAAAGGTTATTAAATCAAAAGAACTTTACGACGCCGCATAACTAAACTCAATTACTCCGATTGTTACCACAAGAGTATATAAAACTTTAACGCCATGGAAAGTTGACGAGGTAAAATTCACCCAATTTAACAATCACTTAAGGAAACCCCGAAGCCGCAGATTAAAAAACCCAAACATGTAATCCACATTCAAGTTCACCCAAACATGTATCTAATGTAAAATCCCTAAATCAAGGCGAGAAATACCGCTCCGCTTGACTAGGAAAACTGGTAAATACTCCCCTAGAACGTTATCCCACAATATAAATCAGTTAACAAGGATGATATTCAAGTTTTATTTACGAAACTTTGCATAATAATTACCAGTTAAGAGTTGCGATATTTGCCTGAAGTACTTAATCCCAGCAACATTGTTCCGTTCGAGGCGGAAAACCTCACGGTACTTCGGGAAGGCTGGAATAGGCCTCTCATATGAAGATTGGGTCAAATCCACCTTATCAAGGGCAGTCCTTCATATGACCTGGTTGGAAATCGGGAACACGTCAGACTTACGGTGTCAATATGTTCCTTACATTCCGTGATAGGCCTCAAAGTAATTACAGCCGAAGCTGTAATTCCCGTCACTGTTTAATCAGATTAGTACATTATGAATTAACACTCGAATCCTCCTTCTCAAGTTACACACATTGTGTTAATCTTGAGAAGTTCTACCATAACGGTCCTTAGGTATTACCCCTCGCGTAAGATGGTCTAACTGTCGCTGGTACCTATAGGCTAAATCGAACGGTTTACGGGTTTTCACCCCTCGCGAGTCGATAAGTTTCCTCAGTACCATAAAGGGAGATAGACTATCATCCCTTACTATTTCCTAACTAGTTGTCTATATACCATAATATCAAAAAATACTTTTAGTATATAGACTGAAACTTGATATTTGCTTTATAAACAACTACATGGTAGTGTTAACTAACAGTTAACTCTGTTCAGTACTTGCCTAACTTTTGAATTATTGCTCTCCTTAAGTATATTTTTGGGCCCCACGCGAGGCGCAGGTTAAGCTTACTAGTACACTCTCCATCAATAATTCCACTTCTCTCTTTATTCGAGGCCTTTCTCCGCTTCACAGTGCAGCAAGTACCTATGGAATAAATAGACACAAAGAGATTTTTTTACAATGAGAGCCTCTCTTCAGGATCCCCAATGATTGTCCCCAACTCATCGAGTCGAGAACTTTTCAAATTTCATACTGAAATATGTATATATAGGATGAAGTAAACTTCTATAAATAAATATAGTTTCAGGACATCCTCTGGCCTTTCTTCCGCCAATTCCACGTTCGGGAGTCGAAGGTGATCCACTAGAGATCAAACAAGGACGTCGCGCGTGGCCAACGCCCCCGAACTCTCTTTCAAGTTAAGCTTGTGACATGGTCGGGCGGAGGTTTCCTCCGGTCCGCAATTTACGCAATCAGCGGTGTTTGTTCTGCAATCGGGCTCTAACATTTCGTATACGTCTTGTACATTTTCGCAGTGCTCGCCAGCACTCTCATAGAAATGATTTTCGTATCCATTTCTGTCATTCCTAATCTCTTAATGAGATTGAATGATTCTTTACTCCAGACTCCTCTCCAGTTCAGGGTTATCGCCGCTACCTCCACTCTCGATGGTCCTAGCCCCCTTACATAGTTTCGTATGATATCATTATCATACTTACTGATCTTACACTTATTTTTATCGTCCAGACCGCAGAGATCAGAAACTATTTGAATATCCACAACTTTCCCGAGATCTCCCTGGACCAGAACTAAATCCGGTTTCCGGTAGGATCCCTCGAACGGAATTTTAGGTTCCATTGTTGCAGACCATCCAGCCTTTTTCGTGATCTCTTCAACGTACTTAACGACTTCATCATGTCGTTTTATCCTCAACCCTTTAACTACTGGGCACTGTTGGACTATATGGTTCAGACTTCCCTGATATTGGCATCCCTTTTTACAGTTCAACTCTATACCCGGGTTCTGACCTCCTCTACTAGTTCTTGTCACGGTAGCCATAAGGTTTCCCCGTGTTTTAAGACATCCTACAAAAGTGCGGCCACTCATATGTAGGTCACTTAGTTTTAGCCAAGTGTTCGCTGAGGGAACCAAAGATGCTTCTTTCAAGCCAATACCATCATTTGACTTAATTAACTCTTCCCGCATCTTGTTGTAGAACTCGAGTTTGCTCCTACAACGTACTCCTTTGATTGGGATACCCGTTCCCAATTTCCTAGCCAACTTTTTAATATGCTCATTATCGGCCAAAACTTTTGATCGTTCATCTTTTACATTGGGCAGTTTTCCTAATCTGTCCAATTTTCCAAATTGGACTTCGGCTCTTACAGATGGAATTCCCATTCCTCCATCCTTAGCTTTCGCATGGATGAATGCCGTGGACGTATCAGAGGGCAGGTGACACCAAGATCTCACCGCTCTTCTCGTCCGTTTGTCGAGACTGCGCAGGTCCCCTGCATTGGTCTGTCCAAACACGGCTTGGTGTAATACTCCAGGAATCAAAAAATCGGTTAGCATAGCTAGCCGCTGTTGTGGCTTCAAAGGAGCCTTAGAGATTAACTCCAATTTCTTGGTGTATATCCCCGGTAGACTCCCTTTCACCACTCCGCACGAATTAAATTTGATTCCTAGGTATTTATAGGTTTCGATGTTACCCATGGCCGGTATTTGATCTCCTAGTGCTGTAACGGTATCGGTACTTGCGAACCAATGTGGCCCTGATTTTTCAAATGTCAACAAAGCACTTTTCGCTGGATTTGGTGTCAGACCGTTTAGCTTTAGTTCCTCCAGTAGCATCGTCAAAGATTTTTGCAAACCCTCTCTCGACTCACCGAATAGAACAAGATCGTCAGCATACGCGACCACGGAATACTTCTTACCGCCCATATTATATCCAATTCCAGTACCGGAAACTCGCTCAATTGCAAGGTCTATTACGTTATTAAATAACGCCGGCGAAAGAGGATCACCTTGTTTAACTCCCCGGTTAAACTTGGCTGTTACACCTGCGACGTTCGTAGTAGCGTTGTTATAACACTCCTTCACATACGTCATTAGTAGTTTGGGATAACCTTTGATTTCTCCAGCTCTAACGATACTCTCGTGGTTTACAGAATCAAAAGCTTTGCTCATATCTAAGAATACTACCGCAAGCTGATTTTTCTTCATTCTAGCATCGGCCAAAATTGATTCCACTGTTGCTAGATTCTCTAGACAACCATCCACACTTTTGAATCCTTTTTGACCATTGATACCAAAATCACCGTCCGAGACTCGTTTCGCTAAGATCTTATTTAGTGTTCTAGTGAGCACTGAATTGATCGAAATCGGTCTGTAATCACCACCCCCTTGTGGATTATCCACTTTGGGTATTAAGATAGTTCTACTATTTTTTAATACATCAGGTAGGAATCCCACCAACAGTATTATGTTAAATAGTTTCACTAACTCGGAATACGGTATTTTTCTTAAGGAAAGTGCCGTTAACCCATCTGGTCCTGCGGCAGTGGACTTCTTAATGTTTTTGACAGCCCACTCAACTTCCTTTTCTAATACCGGGGAATTTAACTCATCGTTTTCCACCGTTTGTGGTACGGGTCTGCGGTCTAAATCGGATTCACGTTCGAAGACCTGTTGCCAATACAATCCCAAATCCTTGGAATCTTCTTTATTGCTGAGCAAGCTATCAAGTTTGTCCTTCAACACTAACTGAGCGGCAGTTTTTCCGATCCCTTATCCAAAGCTGTTGAAGGGCGCTAAATTTAGCTCTCTTCAACTGCTTTTTTGATAGTCTTTTCGGGTTTCTGCGCTTTATGGTGTTGATGGATTTCTTTTGACAGTCTATTTGCACAAAGTCTTGACACATATCATTACAATAGTGGATCAATTCAAGTCTTTGGCTTTCGATCGAGTTAGATCGGATAATCCTATCCAATCGTTTCTCGCGCCTATTCGTTCCCAAGGGTAACGATTCTAAGAATCTTTGCAGATTTTTAGTGGCATTGCTAGCTGGCAAACCCACGTTATTTTGCCGAACGCTTCCCCTTGCTGTCTCAAGGAGCTTTCGCTGTTCTTCAAGGACCCCCTTATAACGTAACGATTTCCTTATGTGTTGCTCTATAGCTTCACGAGTTCTTCCCTTGCCCAATGCAAGATACATGGCTTCTAATAGTTCGCTTTTGGCCAGATCCGCATTTTCTAACTGCATTCTCGCTAATGCTAACTCCTCGTCCTTACTATAATAATACTTTTGACTTATCACGGCTTTCACTCTGCTTTGAATCGCCGCATCCCGCTCAACTAAGTGCCCTTTACTTTCATGCACTCCTCTACCTCTAGACGTGTCGAATTCCCGGTCACAGAACCTGCACTTGAAAGTTTGATTGCTTCCCGGTGGGGTTTTCGTTTCATTAGATAAGACTTTTATTCATAGTTTTTTTGAGAAGATTTCTTACAGAAATGTCCCCTTCTCCTGTGGACATAACCGGAGAGATTTTAGAGTTTTCTCTCGATTTCTCGAACCCAGCCCTTCAACGGGGTTGTGGGACCTATTGGAAGTTACTCTAATTCCTTAGAGATTTAATTTTCCAATGCTAATGTCATTAATCCTCTTTCGAAGATCTCGATTAGTTCATCGCGGTTTTTAAACTGTATCTTTATCAAAAGATATGGCACCTTGACTGGTGATACAGATCCACTTCCCGGGTACCCATTGTATAAAACAGACCCCAGGCACTACTATATGTAATAGGGAATGTTGAATGCCCAGTTACATATAGTCGCTTTGCCATGTTCTTTTTGAATCCTATTCAGTATATAAACTGTTTTAAGTGCGGCGGATCAAGTAAAATGACTACTGGCAGGATCAGCCAGATATATAATTTTGATTTTACATCATTACTAGATGGTATTTCAATCGCATAGTTGTAATCAACTAAATACAGGACCGTTATAATAATTGCGAGCAATTATGGGATCGTTTAACCATTTAAGGTAATTAACAAAAATAAATTTTGCTAAATCTGACAAAAGACAAATACTGGGCAATATAAATCACAATATAAATCAGTTAACAAGGATGATATTCAAGTTTTATTTACGAAACTTTGCATAATAATTACCAGTTAACCGATTTAAAATTAATGAAAATTAACAAACATACTATGACCAACGATAAAAATCAATAACATTAAATCCAAAAGAGAACAAAATACCAAAATAATATAATTGAGATTCGACCCAGATTATGCACGAATAGAATTGATACGACAGTTCCCCTAAAATCCGTAAAGTTCCAAGAGGTTAATAAATGATTCACTTTTAAACTTTTAAAATATTAAGATCAACAAATTCTTACTATATCATAAAGGAACCAACAGCTCAATCCACATTCATGATAGCCACCCACATTTCATTACCCAAACCCAAGAGCAAGTCAGAATTTTATCTAAAAAAATGAATTAATATAAATTTCCCACACCAGATAATAACTCTCAAACAGTTTTGTCCTTAGTTCAAGGCCAAGTCTATAAAATACGAGACTACCGAACTAAAATCCGAACTCAGAGGGGTCTATTAAAAATGCAATTTAATAAATAAATAACTAGGAGAAGTCCACAATAACACAAATTAATTTATTTTCCTTCCCACAATAATACAAATTGATTTATTTTCACTCTTTCCATTGGCATTACAAGGAAACATAAAATCAGACAAGATTTCTTTCCGATAACATTGATTAAGTAGCCAAAGTTCCCGTCTAAAAACTGAATCGACATTAACCAACGATATTAAAGTGATTTAGAATTTAAAACCTGATCAAACGCTCCTCAATAAAATTCAGCAAGTAAATAACTAAAATCCCGTCTAAAAATTAATTTAACGATATCGAAAGAATAAAATTCAAACTTGACGAAATTTGTTCCCAATTAAATTAGTAAATTGATCATAAAAAAATCCCTAAACATTGGAACGATATTAACCAACTAAACTTATGACCTAACTTACCAGGTAGTTGAAGAGATTTAGATTTCAAGAAAAAATTCCCAATCGATCGACCAGTTGATTAGTAAATATTTTATAAAAAAATCTAAAACAACAAATATTATGGATGCTCCCACAGAAATCCCGAGAGTAAAACATTTCCGTAAATGTCAGAACAGACCGGTCTGCCAAATCGATACCTAATGGGTTTTAGATCTTAAATGTCAAATCAAGGGGTAAATTGAATACCCACCCAGAGTGTGTGCGATTATGAAGTCCTGTCTTAACATACACACGCCCACGACACCATTACTTAATCGGGTATTAGTAATGCATGTGACATCGCACACCTACATGCACACACCCAGACAGCCAATCTACCCGAAGAAATGACAGCCAGATTCTATAAGAAGATCCGGCGATGCCAATCAATCAGTAAATATTTTTTTTTAAAAAGTTTTGTGGAAATATGCCTCAACAACGAAACTTCGACAATGAGAACACTACGATCAGGGCGTCGGGTGAGGAAATAGTTCGGGGTCCAAACCCACCGACTTGGGGTAAATTTTTAATTGTATAAAATTTTTATTTTTCTTTTACCTTTAAGATCCTAAATTTGCAAATAACGAATTTCAATAAATATATCAAATTTTGTAATTTCAATAATTGATTTTTCTTATTTCGACTTTTAGGAATTGCAAATTAAATTTAAAAGATGAGTTTTGATTTGATTCTTGATATATAACTATATTAGTAAAGTTTAACTTTAACCATTGGTTTTGAAGATTAATAATGAGGTTAGATTGTTGATTTCTTTCTACAATCGCGTTAGTAAACTTCAATCTTTTAGAAATTAATCTGTTTATTTAAAGACAAATGATAAATTTTTGATTTTCGATAGAAGATAGGCCTGGACAGCCCCGAATTATACCGAAGCCAACTTTGAAATGGATCCGCAAACCAATTTTTGTCCGAGCTCGTATAAGTTTAGATATGGATATGAAAATATATGCTTCTGCAAAACCTGGAAAGTCTAAAACAATACTAAAGTACAGATCTGAAATATATCAATCAAAACCATTTGGCTTTGTTTTGTTTTCTTTTTACAGTGGTTGTTCACAGATACACTCAACTAAATTTTGGATATAAGTTGACTCGATTACACTTGCGTGTAGGTATCATAGAGGTATGACGATATTACATAGATTGTAGGGTGTCGATATTTACCATCAATATGTTTATTTATATTTTTATACATATGATAATTTATTTAATAATTTATTTATACTATTTTGTAAATTTGCGATTTTATATTCAATTTATAATTTTAATCTTTTGCCATCGATGGTTCCTAGGCGACCGAATATAATAAGTTAAAATTATTTGCTTTTATGATCGAAATAATAAAAGAAAAAATAAATATTTAATAAATGTTGAAAGCGAAGTGTTAAATTTATGGTAAGTGCAATAAGAAATAACTAATAATATAATTAGCGGAAGGTTTGAATTCTATTAAACTTTAGTAACTAAAGATTATCGCTCATGATTTGACTAAACAACAAATTACAGGACCTAATATAAAAGGTATTATAATTGTTAACTGGAAAAATTGAAATGTATTAAACAGCCCTAAACAACTAATCATTCAGTTATAGTTGGTTTCAATCTGATTAATTCATATTTACATCTTTAATTCCGTTAGGTACTTTAAATTGGCGTATAATTGGGAGAGTCCGGAGATGAACTATAATACAAACAGGGTGTTATAAATTAATTAACTTAATCAAATCTTGTTCAGATGGATCGGGAGCCATCTTTCGTGTCCCCACGCACGTTGCCGATCAGTGGCGACAGGCCTGGCGACGAGTCTGGCAGGAAAAGTACAGTGATGTGCCCCAACCGAGAGAGCCCCGATGGGACGCCTTACACCCATTAGAAGATAGTGGGAGACCGTTTGTGTCAGGCCGACGGAAAAGTTGTCAGAGTCCGGCCCAGGAGATACACGATCAGGCCCGGTTTCTCCTCTCTCGGCTCGAAGATCATAAGCACCAAGTAAATCTTCAAATAGCCAGGGCCAGGCTATACTTTTCAAATGTGGAAGAGGACATAGCGGCTGGCTGAATTGCGGATACCGATGGGTATACACCGCCGCATAGTCCCACTCGTGATCGTGCTGATGGGCGAATGGGAACTAATGTCGACGTTCCCCCAATGATCCGTGCCAGTCGTATTCGGAACACAAAACGACCGGTTTTCGTATATCGCGAGCACTCTCCCGCTCCACCGGTTCTTGATGATTATGTTGAGAGACACCATCCAGTCCTCAATTCAGTGAATGAATCGGCCACGAACTTACAATGACCTGAGTGTGATTAGGTTTAAAGTTAAATAAATAATTAATTACTGTCCACGAGTTTTTTCCTTGTTTGTTTGGTTAATATTATGTAATTAAGTGATTAATTAAATAACTCAAGATTAGTAGTCAAAAATTGATAATATTATTTACAGAGATGGAATCCCTAAAAGTACTACAGAAGGAACTGGAGCACGCAAGGACAGTCAACAAAAACTTTTATGAACAAATTATCCAGTTGTCCAGGGAAGTTCAGCAGACCAAAGCCACATGGGTGGAACCAAAGAAACCCAAGCTGATTTATCAAAGGCTCACGGCAGCACAAAAGGGCTGGATGGATGAAAGACAATTAAACCAGAGCCTAAGGGTCCAGATAAAGGCGTTGGAAGTAGCACTGTCAGCCTGTCAAGAGGGAGCGGCAGTGACATATCCCCTCGTTTTTGCCCCTGCCCAGTTGGCCTACCGAGAGACGGTAGCGACTCCGAAAACTACACCAACGACAAGCAGCTATCGACCCGGACGAAAGGAGCGGGCCAAGCGCCGAGCCGCTCGAATATTAAACAAAACGCAGCCGACTCCCTAAAAATGCATCGCTTCTTTTATAAAATATGTAGCCACTTGTTTTGTTTTAGATATATATTTGTCGATATTTTAAACGTTGTTTAAAGAATTCAATAGACTTGAATGATAAAATTTACGACATAAGGGACCTGACATTCAAAGCGACCACAAGTCTTCTATCGACATCTCGTTGAACCCAGAGATCGTTCGGGCAATTACAGCATTAGTAATAGCGCTCACTTTTTGTGGACGATCTACCCACTCGAACACAGTTCCAACGTTGTTTAACAACGGGTGCCGAGTGGTAGCAAAGGAAGATTTATATGGCGTTACCTGGATAACCACAACATTATTTAAACAAACATCAAAACCCAGTAACCCACCACAAGTGAGGGACCTAAATGAAATAAGGCAAGCACAGACCTTCTATCGGTAGCTCGCTGAACCAGCTGTAGACCGGGTCTTAGCAGTTTTGGAAACAAAACTCACCTTTGCGGGTCACAGAACCATTGTTTACAGTACCAACGTTGCTTAGCGACGGGTAACCAGTGGTAGTTGCATAGGGTTATATGGTCGGGGCCAAGGTCATAATAAATACCACTAACCCCACAGTAGTGTTTGACCAAAAAAAGTGCCTTAAGATTTTTTAAAAACGACAGTTTACAAAAACCCAGAACAAAGTTAATTTAAGTCTTACACATCACACTAAATAAACAGTGTTGTGGAGTGGTGCGTTAGTGGCTCGTAACCTAGTAACCCAAATGCTGGACACCTGATGGGTAAAAGATATAAGATTTTCGAGATCATTTTCAATGGAATTCCACCAGATGCGCGCATAAGAAGCATAACCATTGGATACCCGTCAAAAATGACGTTGGAAATGTATTCCAATGGGCGGTTTCTAGTAAAAGGTGATCCATATTACCATTACTCCCAATACTCTAGAAAACCTTTGGGTTCACGAGCTACGATAGAAGGTATTCAGGCTCATTTTAATTACGGGTCCCTCTGTCGCTAATTCAATCACTTTATTATATTTTAAAAGTACTATTTATCGAAAAATCTAAGTTATTGCAAAACGAATATCGATTCAAAACCCAGAACATTTTATTAATTATATCACAAGATTATCTGTGGTTATCAGAAGATGTGGGTCCTAATTTCTTTATCTGACCCAGTAAACCAGCGGTCTTCAATCTACGCATTCTTTCTCTCTCCTCTTTGCTGGGGTGACATTTTTTGTAATTCAGTTTTGATTGTTGACCTTTACTGTTTAGGGTATTGATTGAAGTGTAGTTTGAGGTGGGCTATGTGATACTTGGATTAATGCTCGAAAACGTGCTGGGGTGGTGTCCGATTTCTGTCCTTATCGTCTCTTTTAACTTTATCTTGTAATTTTCCTTCTTTAATTTGTCTATTTCGGCTACCATCTCGGCGTGTTGGATTTGTAGTAACTCATTCTGTTGATTCAATCTCTTTGCCTGTTCTGGTCAAGTCCAGATTTCCTCCATTTGACAACATCTTCGTATCATTGATTCAGCTCGCTGGCTCTGTTTTAAGGCTTCGTTGTAGTAATGGGCGACATCTCGTCGAAATCTTTCTACGTCTAGAGTTTTGTTATTATTTTGTTGCACTAAAATAATTGAGCAAATTTTAGATTGAATCGAAAATCATGTTTGAAATAATTTTATAGCAATGAAGTTAATGAAAATTTACTCAAGGTAAATGTATATATTAAGACAAAATATAATGGTTTGTGTAACGATGTAAGCATTGCGTAGAACTCCATCAATTTCGAGGAGTTTTTGGTTTAATTTATTTATTTCAGGAGTAGTTCGATCGAGTGACATATGTATAAGGTTCTAATAACATGCTTTAAATCGAAAATGTGATCGAAATTTGGAAATCCGCATCCCTTTTCTCTTAAAACCCCAGAATTCGAACTCTAAAAATTATCAATTTAAACAAGAAATTTCTTTCTAAAAATAGATTGAAACTTTCTGTTTTTACACCACAGCTCATGGTGAGGAATTATTTTAGTCAATTTTATTAATTTTCCCTTTAGATTAAGTTAGAAGTTTTCTGATTTTTTTCATATTTGGAGTTATTATTGTCGTATTATTTGGACAAAAAGATCATCATCTTGGCTTACTAAGTATTTTACAAGTTAGAAAATTTTGATCAATTTAATCATGTTATTCCCCGTATTTAGACTCTTTGGTAGGTTTTACCCGCATCAATTCGTGCAACAAGATCACTCTAAAGATTCAAACCAGATAATGACTTTCAAATAATGATTTCAATTTTTAAGTAATAACAATTCTTTCAGTCAAAATTTATCAGGTGAATTGGTTTGAATTTTTACGACATGTTGTATGCCAGATTCTTTGCTCCTGGTGGGTTCTATCAGAAGAGAAAATACTTGAAGAAGTAATAATTATTTATAAAAGAAAAATGTTCCTAATGAATATTCTCGATGGATTTGTATTAACTTTTCTATTGATTTTCTATTGCTATTTCATGGTAATTTTGTATAATTTTTCTGGAATTTTATTTGTTGAATGAAAATTAAAATATAAAAATAATGAATCATGATTCTATTTAATTTTCATCTTTTTTAACAAACTAAAAATTGACATTATTTTTATCAAAACATTGGCAGCATTAACAATTTCGTTTCTCCTCTTTTCCGAGTTTCGGGCGTATTATTCAGTTGGCAGGCATCATGGTTTAGAGTGATTTAGACCTCGGTTTCCATTGAGGTTAATTTCTCTCGGTGATGCAATTTAATAAAAAAAATTAAATTAAAATTATTCAAGATTATAATTAATTTTATAAAAAACATTCTTCAACAAGTTAATCCACAAAATGGTACCTAAAATTATTATGTCCTGAAAAGTTGTTATGATAAAAAAATATTCTTTCAAATAAAAACGATCTTTGAACCTATTTTCTCATTATAAACTTATGTACTCATATTCAAAATGTCTACCTGGGATAAAAACTTCATTTATATTTTTTCTTTTGTTGGCTTGTTCTTGTTATCCATTAAAAATTCATAAGTTATGTTGAACTGATGTTCGTTATTTAAATTTCTTTTCATTTGATATTTTTATTTCTTTCTGGTTTTCCTTTTGCTAGTGACATTTTCTTCCAATTTTATGTCGTATTTACTCCTTCCTCATGATCATTCACTCTCAACTGAGGGTTTGACGTTGAAGTTCTTGGAGAGGAGATCTGACCCGGAGAACTGCCATTCACTACGAGTACCTCCCACACCGAAGTGCTAGTTGTAGACTAGTTGGTGAAATTTAATTTTGATTTCTTCCATGCGTGTAGACGATCAGATGGTTAACATTTGGCATATTATAATGATTAATAATAATGAATATATAATTAGCAATTTATGCATAATAACAATCAAAAATGATAATCAAAACAATAATTACAATAAATGGTTAATAATGGTATTATGTGATTTAATGATTTCATATTATTGATCATAATGGGGATCGGGTCATGAGGCATCTCGCATAGGTTAAGTACCATGAGAGCGAAGCTTCCTTGGGACTTGATTGATGCGAGGAAACTATTTTGATATTATTCATTATTAGAAAATTTAAGATTTCGACAATGAAAAAAACAAATCATATAATTTGAAAATTGGCACTTGATAATATGCAAATTTTCAAATGAATAGTACTATTTCTATGAAATTTTATATACACCTAAAAATTATTTTATCAATTTGAGTTAAATTAGTTCCCTTCCGTTTCGGTGAATTTTAATAATATTATTAATTTAACCAACTGCTAATTTGGAGCCAGGCGGATGTTTATCGATGGCTTTATTCGTATCTAGTTCCAATCTCCTCGACCTACCCATTTGACCACTCTCAACAATTTCTACAGATGTCTCATCTACAGATCGATTGATGTTCGAACTTTATAGTGATATGTTAATTTCATTAATTACTTTATACGATTCTATTTAGTCTATAATTGCCTCCTACCGAAATCGTCTCTCGTGAATCTATGATAATTATACGTTTACCGGAAGACTAAAAGTCAGTAAAGTAAAAGTTAGTAAACTAAAAGTCAGTAAATTTATTTTTATCAAATAACAAAAAAATTCAATATAATTATTTCTGTCCTTCAGCGGCGTCCTTCCAGTATCCCATGCTCCAATTGCTGCATCAGTTCACTTCTTTGCGAGTGCTGACAGTTGTATGCATGATCCACATCTTCCTTTCGGTTTCCAATTCGATTGAATATAAGTCAGCAGAACATTCTGGCTTGAAGAACCACGCTAGTGGGAGCTTATAGGATTCGCTCTATTCGCGATAGTTTATTTGTTCAATGTATGAATGCGTCAGACGAATGATATTTATACTACTTTTCTTGAGTCAATGATTTATTTACTCTGATGGTTTTATCTTGCTCATTATTTTTGTGAGCGTACATCAATTTATTTGAATGATTTATTTATATTAGTTTAAAATAAATAATAATTTCTCGCGTTGTCTATTGAAAATGATTATGTAACGATGATCATTTCTTATCCAGATGTTTATCTAGTCGACTTGGATTATTATCAATGATTGGCTTCGGGCATCAGGCCTTTTAGTGGTCTGGGTATGATTTCTAAATCTGATAAATAAATAGTTCAGACAATTGATAGTTCAGTTAATGAATTTATTTGCAACTAAATTCAGTGTTCTAGCGTTATTTCATCGATCATATGACCAGCCGGTTAGATTTATTCCTCAAAGAACTACTTTACTGCTATGTTCTAGATAGATGCCCGTTCCACGTGGATCAAATTGGTCGGATTGGAATTGATGTTGTCGGAGTAAGGTATGACGCAGAAGGTTATTGCAATAATAAAAGGTTCATGCGTTAAATTTTTGATGATTTAATTGGGCTTTCATGTTTAATCGTGTTATTCAAGCCATGGCGAGTTGTGCTTATGGGGTTTACTCTCGGGATTTTTGTACGATCCTGTGCGATCGTAGTTCTAAATATCGTTTCGTGGTTGCGTGATTCAGGATTGAAGTCAATGAATCATTTGATGCTGTTATATAATGGCAAAATTATTAGATTTTTGGAAAAAAATAAGTATTTTAAAAGACACAAATAAATACTGGATAAATATATATGTGGAAAACGATATCGATAAACAATAAACTGGATTCTGATGTGATATTGGATTATGAACAATCTCATTTTATATTTATGATAACAATTTGATGACGTATTATGATATCTAACGATAATTTGACTATATTATATTAATTTTATTTTTGGACAATAGTGTGGTTATTCGTTATAGGTTGGTTTTATTTTTTTGATGTAATAGTTATGATTGAAGGATTTAATTATGCAATGGGCTACCTCACAAATAACCCCCCCCCCCACAAACGAATATGTTAAATTAATTATTCTTTATTAAAATAAAACAAATTAAGTAATTATATTAATGCCCACCAGGGGCTTACTTATTATTGTGGTTATTGACGCGAAGCGTCAAAGTTTGTTTTTAAATGGCACTCAAGTCTAAAAATGTAACTGAAAATATCAAGCCCTACAAGTGCAAAAACAAAAATAATAATAAAAATTGACGCGAGAAGTCATCAAATGTGAAAAAAATGATACTTTAAGTGTCAACAAAAAACATAAAAATTAATATATAAACTGACAGAATTCTCAGTCAAATCACCCATTAAAATTTTAATCTAATAAGCAAAAATAAAGAGCATACAAATTACATAGCTAAGCTCAGGCAAACACATATAGTAATTCATCGCAAAGGACACAAAATACTAAAACTCTATAAAATCAATTTGTTGGGCCAGCACACAAATAGCCTTGAGAATTGTTTAAATGCATCAGTAATACAGCACGAAAACTCAGCACCAAGATAACTTAAAATACAATATACAACACCAACTAAACATTTTAAAATCTGAGAGAATATAAATAAATATAAAATCAAAAAACATAAAAGTAAAATAAAATAAATACAAAATGCATCAAGAACCGCACGAAATTTACATAAAAAATAACATAATAACAAGAAAATTTGACCGTAAAATGACCATTTATATAAAAGTAAAAATTAATGAATTAAATGAATAAAAATAACATATTTTTAGCTGAATAAATTTAATTAAAAATGTTAAAAATAAATTACCAATTTAAATTAAGAAATAAATAAAAATTTAATTTAGATAACACAAATAATTTCAAGGTCGAATTTTGTTTAATCGCAGCAAAACTAACACTATGGGAATGGACCTGACAACGAATGACATGAGAATATAGGTGAACCTTTGAAAGAGACAGGAGAATAATGGGACCTAAAAATTGAAAGCGAGCACAGGTCTTCTATCGACAGCTCGTTGGACCCAGAGATCGTTCGGTCAATTATAGCATTAGTAATAACGCTCACTTTTTGCGGATGATCTACCCACTCGAACACAGTTCCAACATTGCTTAGCAACGGTTGCCGAGTGGTAAGCGAAAGAATATTTGTATAGGGTTGTCTGGGTAACAACCATATAGTTTCAAATATCACCACCCAGAAACCCACCAAATTTATCAATTTGGTAAAGGTAAATATTTATTTGTGTATATAAATTGTGATCTTCAATAAACCTTTTGTGAACCAGTATTTATTATTTATGTAGGACATAAAGTTGAGTTAGAACATCAAAATCGAAAACTCAACACTGTGTCGCCAAGTTATTATTCCAGTAAGGCATCTGGTTAAAGATTACTCAGCCATTCGTTATTATTGTTATTTAATATATTGTCTGATTACCTTATCGATTGTTGATCTCTATTTCCTCAATGGCTACTGATTAATGCGAAAAATGATTTTTTTACATGTTCCATGTAGTTTTCTCATATAAAGACTAATTTCAGTTACCTATTACTTATGAATTTGTTTTGCAAACTGTGACTGTCCACTATATACCTATGAACTGATGATAATTCCTATCGGGGTTCGAACTCTATAAATTTAACAATTTGTAATATGGTAGGGATCATTATCTAATAATTTCGGATGACGTGAATGCTAGAAAATTCGGATAATTGAGAATGAGTTAATGCTTGTAAAGTAGAGTTAAAAAATTCTATCAACGGTTGAGATTAAATTTGTAATTATTCCTTACAAGTCTTTCTGTTGGGTTTTTTAGAAGTGGTACTTGGGAATAAGATCTATTGGGCTTTGAAGTTATAATTTCATTGATAAAGTTAATGTCAGGAGTCAGGTCATTTATCTCGCGTTATTTATAATTTCTTAAACTTATGATATTTTATACGTGATCACTAGTCCGCTCATCTATTCCAAATTATTTTAAGGCTATTGTACACTAAACTGCCATCTTTTAGTTACAATTTTCCTAGGTTTCTGTAGTAATTTTGGGGTACTGTAATTTACACTTAAGCTTTTAGAGGTACTGTATTCTACGCTAATATTATTTGAATTACTTAAATTTAATTTGAAATCAAATTTTTTTATGATCGTTGCAGAGATCTCGCAAGATTTTCACCCTTTACTAATTTGATCCTATGAGTAAAATGTGTTAATGTTATAGTTTATTAGTGCCAACCGAGCTACTCGGTGTAATAAAATGTAGCCGATTTGTAAGTAGTGATTTTTCGGGAGATGAGAGAAAGAGAATCATTTTTAAAGACAGGTTCTCGATATTTCCCTTGCCCTATAGGTTGTTTCCATTGACGTTTGGACCCATCGTTGCTCACGACGAGACCTTATAGATGGAGAAATCACTCTTACGCAGGACTATAATTGTGTGTGATTTTATTGACATGTATGATGTTTCGGCTATGGGCCGAAAATATTTCAACAAAGCAAAAAGAACTCTTTGAAAATAATAATAGAATTAAATTCATTTTTCATTCAACAATACACATTCACCCTTTTAGAGGTCACGGTCATGTAGGGACTTACATGAAGTTTACTTGAATATGTGTCGTAGAAAAGTTTATTTCAAAATTCTAAATTTCTCGAGCGTTTCACATTAAATCGGTGATTTTTGCAATGCAAACATTGATTTTCTCAAGGAAAAAGTGACTGATTTCTGTAAAAATGAATCTATATATACACCTATTCAGTGACCCTAACCTCGCATGTTCTTTCTACTGTGATTATTTGTGCTCTCTAATTTTAATTTTTTATTAATTCTTGATTAAATTGACAATTTATTTCTTCGATTTTTTAATCGAACTTTCCTAATTAAAATTATTTTATTTTTACTCATTTAATTCATTGGTTTTCAGTTTTCCAAAAATGGACAATTTTTGGTCAAATTTTTTTGTTACTATTGTTGGGTTTTTATATAGAAAATCGGTGGTTAGGTCTGACTCCTTGGTGTCCTTCTTTAATTGATTTAATTAATTCAACACAATAAAATTTATTTCCAATTTATATATCACAACTTTATTCACAACTTTCACAAAAATCGATTCAATTCACAATACTCTACACAATTACTCTGCACGATTTCACAAAATTCAATGCGTAGGGATACGTCTTCCAAAAGGTATGCAATTTGTTTGACTGGTTGATTTATCTTTAAGTTTATTACCTCCTTTATTCCGCTCTATGACCAACTGGCAATTTTTTTGATCTGCCTTTTCTTTTTATACTCATCTTGCAACTCAAGTAACCCGCAGACTAAATTGGTTTTGGCATTTTTGACATCTCTGTCTATCTCGGGTTTCCATTAGCCAGTTAATTTTTAATTAATTTCGATTTTTATTAAATATTTCCTTCTGGGGACCCCTAATCGATTTAATTTTATTATATTTGGATTGGTCTCGTCATTTGGCATCCACCCATACCTGTTTCCCCCGATAAATATTTATTTTAAAATTTTAATTGATTTTGCCTTTTTAATTATTATTTCGAATATCATTGTTTTTCCATTTTTTTACTTTTGTGCATTTTGTTAACCTCAACAATAATAAAAGTAATAATAATAATAAAAATAATAATAATAATAGTTATAATCTCTTCAAAGGTCATAATATAATTTCTAATAAATTTTATTAAAATCAAAAACGTATACTCAATTCTGAATATTAAAACAATGTTTTTAATATTCATTATTGGACATCACTCTCCTCCTCTTATTTACTTTGTACTTCTTCAGCCATTCGATTCTTCTTGATTTGATTGAGTGTGGAAATTGTAATTCAACTTGTCTTGGCGATAAAAATTTTAAAAATTTGTAAGGTCCTTCATATTAAATTCCCTTCTTCTTTCGTCTATGCAGTTCCAAGAGTACTAATACATTCTCTCCCACCAGTACCCCGATTGTCTAAATTTCTATTTTGTATGGTTGTAGCTGCCTTTTCTAGATTAGTGTTCGTTTTATCCTCAATTTCTTCTCTGTAGTTTTGTATATGTGCTACTCCCAAATATAAATTGATTTTCTGGCCATATACAATTTCAAAAGGTGAGAATTTTGTCGAGTTTTATATTGTAGCATTCAAACCAGATTCAATCTTAGTTAACAATCTACACCAATTATTCTTTGTTTTAATCTCTGTCAATGATGTTGCCAACATGTCCCAAACTGTTCCTTTGATTCGCTCTGCTAAACCATTCGATCGATGTTGGTACAGTGAACTAAATTCTTGTTTTATACCAAATTTATCCATCCAATCACGAAACATTGATCCATAAAAAATTGTTCTGCTCCCTTTTTGTAACGCAAAATCCTATTCAGATAAATTTGCCATCCATATCATATATTGTGGGCTTATTGGTTGTTTTGTTGTATTCATAAATATCAATGCCTTGTGATCCGTTCTGGCTACAAATCTTCTCGCATATAAATATTTTCTAAAATGTACAATACATTCGTGAAGAGCCAACCACTCTTTACTAGTCACACAATATCCCATTTCATGCTCTGTCAAATGTCTTGAACCATACGCTATCACTCCTTTGGTGCCGTCTTCCTTAATCTGAGATAGAACTGCACCTATATATAAAACTGCTCCAAAACTAGCATCCATATCACTGATAAATAGTTGATCTGCCCTTGAATATTCTAATATTGGTGCTTCATATAAGAGTTTATTTAAGTTGATAAAGCTTTTCTTACGTTCTTCAGTCCAAACAATCATTTTGTCATTACCTGTCGTTGCGGTGTATAAAGGTGCTGCTATCATTGAATAATTCTTGATAAATCGTCGATAATAATTTGTTAAACCTAGGAATGATCTCAATTCTGTAGTACTCTTTGGCTCAGTTGCATTTTCAATTTCTCTGAAGTCTTTCTTTTATTTGTTTGAGTTCCCTTTTCACTAACTGTATGACCTATAAAATTTAATACACTTTTATTGAACGCACATTTCTCTGGAGTGACTTTCAACTCAGAATCTCTAATGCGTATGAATACTTTAAATAGGAGTTTATCCTGAGTTTCCTGATTTTCACCATATATTAAAATATCATCAAGGTACACAACCACTCCTTTAAAAACCAATCCTTCCAATATCTGATGCATCAGTTTCTGAAAAGTGGCGGGATCTGTTGACAAACCAAATGGTAACCTATTGAAACAGAACTGTCCTTCTTTTGTACTAAATGCTGTCTCGATTTGCGAATTTTCATCCAACTCTACTTGATAATAGGCCTGTCCTAAGTCAATGGAAGAAAATATCTTTGACTTACCTAAGCAATCCAATAATAATTACATATCTAGCATATGAAATGAAAACTTTTCTGTAACCGAATTTAATGACCTGAAATCTAGACACATTCTTATAGAGCCATCTGGTTTTCCAACTATCACTAATGGTGTGTTCCACGGACTTTGATATTTTATCACAACCCCAGTTTCTAATCAATTATGTACTAACTCTTCAACTTTGCCTTCTAAATGCATGGGTTGTCTTCTGGGGTTTTGTAAAGTTGGAGGACATAAAGTCTTTATTTCATGTGTTATTACTTTTGTATGACTTAAGTCAAATTTGGATGCCATAAAAATGTTGCTAAACTTAGGTATTAAAGTGCCCAACTTCAAATTCTTGTCCAACTTGAGTATCAATAACGTAATCTTTAACCGATCGGAATCTGTAAATCTCTTGTTTACTAACGAGGATTCAATATTATTGACTTCCTTAAGCTCCAAATATTTTTATGGTGTCTACTCCTCCTATGAAATCTGGATGAATTTTCCTAAAAATAATAACATTCAATTCACGAAATTTTTTGTTCCATTTTGCAACGATTTTAACGCTTCCGAGAGGTTTATCGTCTTCTTTTGAAAATACTTCACTCAACCGTATTCTGCTGTCCATCAGTATTGGACTGCTAATCAATCTCCAACATTTCTCACTCATCACATTGATTAAAGCTTCTAAATCCCTTAGCATCTCTACATAAAATCTATTTATTTCCATCAAACTCCACTTTCTGTCATCATTCTTTTTAAACATCACATCCTTCTTTTCAACATTTCGTTTTTTAAACTCATCTACTGTCTCGACCCTACTGACGAAATGTAAGCAACAGGGTCTTCTTTTTTTCCGTCTCAACATTATGAATGAGTATTTCTGTCAATTCATCTGATCTATCATCGTTTTCTTCATGTATACAATAAACTCTTCAGTCTAGTTTTTGTGTATTACTTCGTGATTTCACTAACAAATTGCAACTTCTAAATGAATGAAATTCCTTGCCGAATATTAAGCATTTGTCCTTCAATGGACATTCAAATCGCATATGGTCATTTTGTTCAGGTTTTAACCTTTCTTCTACTGGTTCTGGTAAACCACAACATCTATTTTAAATCTTCGGTGCGATATGTTTCATTGAAACTAGAGGTTGTGGTCTACGCTTCGTAGTTGTCCTCTCATTATATTGTTCTGCCACGGGTTTCACTTTATTAAATTGTCTTTCGTTTCTTTCATTTCTATTTTGGTAAGTTATTTCTGTTTGACCATTTGAGTATATTCTGTTATTAAAAGATTTTTAAATCCATAGCTTCTGTTTATCTTGACTAACATTTGCGTTTTAGCTACTGCTTGGACTTCTCCAGATCGTTCGTTCGTATCGTAACCTTCTCGTGTTTCATATACCTTTGCTAAATTTCTAATTTCTTCTCTTGTAATATTGGCCTTCGTCGATATATTTTCTTTCAAACGGTCGTTCCGAACTCTGCTGTATAAAATTAGTTTGACGATGTTTTCTTTTCAAATTCCACAGTCATAAACTTCGTCAACAAGTTTCTTTACTCGAATTTCAAATGTAGCGAATATTTCATCGTGATTTTGTTAATAATAATAATAATAATAATAATAATAATAATAATAATAATAATAATAATAATAATAATAATAATAATAATTAAACGATAACGCCAATAAAAAACCTTTCGTACGATATATTTCGATAGCACAGCTATCATCTTCAGGTACTCAAAACCAACTAAAAATATTATGAATTAACATTTAATTTAAACAAATTATTTTTTATTAATTTAATTTTTTAATAAATAAATATTTTTAAAAATATATTTTAAATTAATTTTAAATTTTAAATTTTTTACTTATATTTAAATTTTTAAAAATTAATGTAATTTAAAATTTTCAATTATTTTAATAATATTAAAAAAAACAAACATGATTTAACATACGTAAACTATTTAAAAACATTCAAAACATTCGTAGTCACAGCACTCTGCACATTAATCTTTGGATCCAATGACCTTATCAGCAATGCTTCACATATCACTCGTTCCCAATAACTATTAAAACTTCTCAACAAAATTCTAAAATCAGACATTCCTATATCACTTTTACAGCCTCTATTGTGTTCACTAATATTGGTCAAGCCCTTCAATCGACAATGCTCTAGAACTCGAGTACAGAGATGACGGGAAGTCTCTCCAATGTATGTGGCATTACACCCATTACATGTAAATTGATAAACGAGATCAGAACACAATCCAACCGGAGTTTTTGATTTATTAATAAACATATTGCGTACCTTACACGAATTAGAGACGATCTTATACTCTAAATTTCCTATCAGTTTACCCAACTTCCTCTTATAATTTGTAAAGCCTTCAGAGTACGGCAATACTAACACATATTTAGGCTCAATTTTTTTATATCCATTTTTACCATCACCCAGATCAACACTCAATTCACACCCATCCGACAAATTACATTCAGACTTTCCACAACATGGATCCTTAGGATTTTTAATCAATTTATCAACAGTTTCTTTTATCATCAACAATAAAAATGATTTAGAATATCCATTCTTTATCAACAACTCAACCAATTTATCAACACTTTTTACCGAATTAGCAAAAGTAGAAGATAAAGCCCATGAACGATAAATCAATCCTTTCACCATATTTCTCTTATACTTAAATTCACAAAAACTTTCTGGAGAAGTATAAAGACCAGTATCAGTTGGTTTTCTATAAATCTCTGTCTCATACTGTTTATCTTTGCGTTGAATTAATAAATCCAAAAACGCAATTGATGACTTTCTCTCCGTTTCACATGTGAATACAATGTTTTTATGTAAACTGTTCATAAAATGCAAAAACGGTTCTACATGTTTCTGGTTTTCAAATATAAGAAAAATATCATCCACATACCTTTTATAAACAAAAGGTTTTTCAAATTGGAAAGAAGCAATTTTCTTTTCCAAACTAGCCAAAAATATTGATGCCATCGTTGGTGCTAAAGGGGAACCCATAGCGACTCCATCTATTTGTTGATACCATTCATTATTGAAAAGAAAATTGACATTTGAAGTAGCAAATTCAAGAAGTTTTCGAAATGCCCTTCTATCCAAAATGTGATGTTCCGAATCATTTTCATTCCACAACGCACAACATAAGTCAATTGTCTCAACCAGTGGCACATTCGTAAACAAACTACAAACATCAAACGAAACCATAACATCATTCATACTTCGTTTTTGTAGCTTTGCAATACAAGAAACAAACTCAAAGCTATCCTTACATTCAAACTCTGATCGCATTAACGGTTTTAATAATCCATCTAAAAACTTTGCTATTTTATACTGGGCAGTACCAACCATCGACAAAACTGGTCTCATAGGTACACCATCTTTATGGATTTTTGGCAGCCCATATAGTTTAGCTGGCTGCGATCCTATTGGACGAATAGACTTACCTACCTCTTCATCAATAAGCTTCTTCTCAATAAAACCATTTAACATTTTTTGCACAAACTCTTCATCCTTAAGAGGAGGTAATTTTCCATTCTTTCGACCCTTTGGCAATTTCACAAACTGAGGAAAATTTAACAAATCATTCAACTTATTTACATACACATCATGGTCAAGAATAACTATCCCATTTCCTTTGTCAAACTTACAGATATTTATATTTTTTTTTAGCTAAGTTTTTTAAAGTCATAAAATCCCTAATATTCTGCTTTTTGTTTTTATCGATATACTCCATCGTACTTGCACTTAACGAGCTCTTCACATAATTACCATTAATGCCTTTCATCGATCGGGCTATATGAAAATATAAACTTTCAATTTTTGCACACAATTTTGTTTCATCCAAGCGATTCTTAATACAGTGATTTGGACCAAATTTTAAAACACGCTCTTCATCATCATTCAACACTATTTTACTCAAATTTATCACAGTATTCTCCACACTAAATTTAGAAATCCCAAATATTTTTCTCAAATTAATCAATTTTTTAATATGAGCATTCTCTTTAAATTTTATTTGCACAATCGAATTTTTGATACACCATTCTACGCATACTTGTAAACAAAACTCATTCGTAGCATTATTTAACATTAATCCAATATTTTTTAGTTTTTTATCAATGGAAGTTCTCCTTATTTTCTCTGATTCCAACATTCTTCTTAACGTTCTTCTATGTATTAATTGGACATCTTTACTAGAAAGACAATCACTTAGTTTCATTTTAAAACGAATGAGTTTTGTTTACAAGTATGCGTAGAATGGTGTATTAAAAATTCGATTGTGCAAATAAAAGGAAGACAAAGGAAATGGGATAGTTATTCTTGACCATGATGTGTATGTAAATAAGTTGAATGATTTGTTAAATTCTCCTCAGTTTGTGAAATTGCCAAAGGGTCGAAAGAATGGAAAATTACCTCCTCTTAAGGATGAAGAGTTTGTGCAAAAAATGTTAAATGGTTTTATTGAGAAGAAGCTTATTGATGAAGAGGTAGGTAAGTCTATTCGTCCAATAGGATCGCAGCCAGCTAAACTATATGGGCTGCCAAAAATCCATAAAGATGGTGTACCTATGAGACCAGTTTTGTCGATGGTTGGTACTGCCCAGTATAAAATAGCAAAGTTTTTAGATGGATTATTAAAACCGTTAATGCGATCAGAGTTTGAATGTAAGGATAGCTTTGAGTTTGTTTCTTGTATTGCAAAGCTACAAAAACGAAGTATGAATGATGTTATGGTTTCGTTTGATGTTTGTAGTTTGTTTACGAATGTGCCACTGGTTGAGACAATTGACTTATGCTGTGCGTT
This sequence comes from Schmidtea mediterranea, assembly GCA_022537955.1. Lineage (NCBI taxonomy): Eukaryota > Metazoa > Platyhelminthes > Tricladida > Dugesiidae > Schmidtea > Schmidtea mediterranea. The sequence continues at coordinate 289,223,300 of CM039679.1, forward strand.
GTGGAATGAAAATGATTCGGAACATCACATTTTGGATAGAAGGGCATTTCGAAAACTTCTTGAATTTGCTACTTCAAATGTCAATTTTCTTTTCAATAATGAATGGTATCAACAAATAGATGGAGTCGCTATGGGTTCCCCTTTAGCACCAACGATGGCATCAATATTTTTGGCTAGTTTGGAAAAGAAAATTGCTTCTTTCCAATTTGAAAAACCTTTTGTTTATAAAAGGTATGTGGATGATATTTTTCTTATATTTGAAAACCAGAAACATGTAGAACCGTTTTTGCATTTTATGAACAGTTTACATAAAAACATTGTATTCACATGTGAAACGGAGAGAAAGTCATCAATTGCGTTTTTGGATTTATTAATTCAACGCAAAGATAAACAGTATGAGACAGAGATTTATAGAAAACCAACTGATACTGGTCTTTATACTTCTCCAGAAAGTTTTTGTGAATTTAAGTATAAGAGAAATATGGTGAAAGGATTGATTTATCGTTCATGGGCTTTATCTTCTACTTTTGCTAATTCGGTAAAAAGTGTTGATAAATTGGTTGAGTTGTTGATAAAGAATGGATATTCTAAATCATTTTTATTGTTGATGATAAAAGAAACTGTTGATAAATTGATTAAAAATCCTAAGGATCCATGTTGTGGAAAGTCTGAATGTAATTTGTCGGATGGGTGTGAATTGAGTGTTGATCTGGGTGATGGTAAAAATGGATATAAAAAAATTGAGCCTAAATATGTGTTAGTATTGCCGTACTCTGAAGGCTTTACAAATTATAAGAGGAAGTTGGGTAAACTGATAGGAAATTTAGAGTATAAGATCGTCTCTAATTCGTGTAAGGTACGCAATATGTTTATTAATAAATCAAAAACTCCGGTTGGATTGTGTTCTGATCTCGTTTATCAATTTACATGTAATGGGTGTAATGCCACATACATTGGAGAGACTTCCCGTCATCTCTGTACTCGAGTTCTAGAGCATTGTCGATTGAAGGGCTTGACCAATATTAGTGAACACAATAGAGGCTGTAAAAGTGATATAGGAATGTCTGATTTTAGAATTTTGTTGAGAAGTTTTAATAGTTATTGGGAACGAGTGATATGTGAAGCATTGCTGATAAGGTCATTGGATCCAAAGATTAATGTGCAGAGTGCTGTGACTACGAATGTTTTGAATGTTTTTAAATAGTTTACGTATGTTAAATCATGTTTGTTTTTTTTAATATTATTAAAATAATTGAAAATTTTAAATTACATTAATTTTTAAAAATTTAAATATAAGTAAAAAATTTAAAATTTAAAATTAATTTAAAATATATTTTTAAAAATATTTATTTATTAAAAAATTAAATTAATAAAAAATAATTTGTTTAAATTAAATGTTAATTCATAATATTTTTAGTTGGTTTTGAGTACCTGAAGATGATAGCTGTGCTATCGAAATATATCGTACGAAAGGTTTTTTATTGGCGTTATCGTTTAATTAAATCGTTGCCAAATTTATTTAATTATTTATTAATAATAATAATAATAATAATAATAATAATAATAATAATAATAATAATAATAATAATAATAATAATAATAATAATAATAATAATAATAATAATAATAACAATAATAATAATAATAATAATAGTAACAATAGTAATAGTAGTTGTAGTAATAATAGTATCAACCATAATATAAATAATATTACGAATAATAGGTATAATAATAGTAATAATAATGATAATAACGATGAATATTGACAATCCAATTTGTTGGGGTTGTCGGTGAATTCAATTAGGAATTATTGTTAATCTGACTATAAGCGTGCTTTTAAACAAAAGTAATGAACTCCAAACGATATAAACTTTATTAATTAATAGACTTTATCTCCACTTTAAAATGACACAACAGTAGTGTAATATGAGAACTATGCCCCGTGGATATTTAACTTGGAAAAAAACAGACCCCCGCCAAAAAAATTTTTTTTCGGGAGAGGGGGATTAAATTTTTTTTAATTATTTGTTTTAATGAATGAAAAAATTTTTTTAATTATTTGTTTTAATTAATGAATTTTTATTTAATATAATATTTTGTTTAAATGTTCAAATTTAAAAAATTTTAAAATTTTTTAATTCATGATAAAAAAGTCTCAGTACTTTAAGTCTAAGTATCATCGATATGTTTTGAATTATAAAAATAACAAAATTTCAATCCATACAAATATTTTTATTGACAATAAAGATTAAATAAAAAAGATTAATTTTTATTTCAAATCAAAAATATCCGAGTGATATGCTTTACGCATTTCGGCCAATAATATATGGATTGTTTGGTCACGTTTGAAATCGTGTCAACATGGACATCCATTTGAACATGTTACTCTCAAACTATCTTTACAAACAATGTAATTTGCAACACATCGGTCATCAGATCCCTGAACGTTGTCAATGTGAATCTCGAGAAGTTCTTCAATGTTAATCCCTGTGAAATGTAAATTTTTGTTGCTAGAAACTCTGATGCGCAATAATCCAGCGTATTTTTAATTCTTGGATAAAGTTCCTGAATTTTCTTTAAAATTACTTCAAAGAGATAAACTAAATAATAAAATAAAATACATATTTAAATATGTATGATTTACTTTTTGACATTTTTTAATACTTAATAAAAAAAATAATAATACTAACTTAAAAACATAAAAATTTTAAACATCCACAAAAATATACAAAAACAAAGAATATTTTCAATTAATTTATTTATTCAATGTTCTTCATAATCGTCATATTCTTCATTAACTTCCGAACATTCTTCTGGACTGTTACCTAAAACCACATCAACTCCCCTATAATGACGATATGCCACACCTATATTTTCTCCCATCCAAACCCTTTTATCATCCTTATTTGTTAATGCAGTTTTACTGTTTTTAATTGTAAATAATTGATGTTTTTTACTAGTAATACGAGTTTGTGGTACCGAAAAAGTTAAGTTTTTTATTATAACAATCTAGGTATGACTTATACTCTTAGCTTTGATACTTTCAACTTCAGACAAAAGGCTATAACATTTTGGATGAAGGAACACTCACTCCTTGTATTTAAGTCCTTTATTCTCGTCTTTGAACTTTCCAATGACAGAATCAAGGTTCCTACTATACAATGGATGTTTTGGGTCATAATTAGAAATATTGAGGAGATTATCACGAACCATGGCAGATAAAAAAATGTCTAACTTACAATTCTTAATTTCTAGAAAAAAGGAATCTGTGTCCCCACCAACTATATTAATTTCACAAGTGAATTCTTTTCGATATTTTTCTAACTCTATATATTGTAATTGATACATCCTAAGTTTAGATAAATCGAGTACAGTTTGTCCAATGTAACTCGGTTGATCTAAACACAATGATTCCTTATTTAATAACACAGAGACCAAATCATTGTCGATTTTAAACGATTTCCGAAAAGTTGGTTTTGAGCAATAATTAATTAATTTGTTTGCAGAATTACATAATCTTAAATTAATTCGTTTTTTAAGATTTTCTACGGCTTTTTCGTAGAGGCTATTATTTAAAAGTTTATAATAGTTTATCTAAGTCCTTAGTTGATTGCGCTCGAAATTGTGTGTTAGTGTCTATATAGTTTTTAAATATTGAATTTTGATTATATTTAATGGCTCTATGTATATGTGTAATTTTAATTTGTAAAGAAACTAAAAGATCCAAAAGTCTCCAATGAAAAACATAATTCTTTTTTGGATAATGCGTTAGCAATTACTTCTCAACCTTAGAACCCGGAGCGCACATCCTTTCAGCAGTTACTGGAAAATCATTAAGTTTATCGTGAAGAAATGCAGGGATTTCTAAATCTACTTCAAATGTGACAGCAAATGACAGTGATTCAAGATCCTTATTCAAAAAACTAATTAAATTATTTTATTGATTAGTATCAGTAACCCATTCAAAATCTCCATATGGTAATGGTTGACTTAAAACCCAACCGTAGAGATTATTGATGTCAATGTAAAGCAGTTCGGTGTTGTCATCAGATACTACGTGATGTTTATTAACAAAGGTTAATCCACCACGGATTTCCCCTTCGAAAAAATTATACATCTCCATGTCAGTGAGAAGTTCAATTGGTTCTTCAAGAGTCATAAGAGCCGATGCCCAAGACATACCGGGAATTCCATAAAAGTTAAGTGGTTCCAATCGGTTATGAGCTAAGGACTTTGAACGAAATTGCTGGAAAAAGTCAGCCAAAAGAAAAACATCAAGTGTGAGGTAAACCATCATATAATCTAGTAAAGAGTTACAATTGGTTTCTTCTCAAATAGATTGAGCCTTACTATATTCGGCTTCAGTTACATCTTCCCAAATCGGTGGAAGTTCATATGTAGTTTCTAAAACTTCTTGAGAAGTTGCAAAGTTATAAGGGAAAATGCCTTTAGTATCGATAATACTACCTACAAATTCCAAACGAGTTAAAGGAAGAGTGGTCAATGTTTCAACTGTGTTACTTAATGAACTATTAATAAATTGACAAGAATCAATGAATTTTATAGTTAATTCACTGATTCTTGCCGACGAAGAAAGAAACTTTTCACTTGTTACAGGAATATTACCTATTTTCCACGTGTTAAAATCACTCATACTATACTTGAGGATATGGTGAAGATCATACCCTCTCAAATTATGAAAAACAACTTGAAATTCAAACCTTATTTGTCGAGAAATATTAAATTTTGAACAAGCTGCTCCCAAATATTTTCCAGTAAAGTGATCATGGTCCTTAACCGGTACTGATAAAATCTTATTACACAAATAACAACAAGTTGCCGAAGAAAACGAAAGAATGTCTGAGTCTGTTAATAATATTTTCTTTTTATAATTATTTTGATAAAAGGGTAAAACAGTATTAATTGAAATATTATTTATTTCTTGTAGAAAATTAACTACACAATCATCATCCAGGAAACTCTTATATGATTTTTCACCTGTAAAATTGTTAATTAAAAGTAAACCGGCCGAAATTGGCATATGTATTTGAAAATGTATGTCATCTGAAGGTAAGATAGCCTCAAAATCAGCGAAAAGGACGAAAGGATGAGTTACAGTTTTAGCCCAATTCTTAAATTCCAAGTTTTTATTTAAAGGTAATGTATAAAGAGTCATGCATAATTGATTTTTATTACACAACCCTTTATGTTTATTTAATGAAATTATATTGCGAAAACCATTTAGACATCGATGATACCATATATTTTGAACTCTAGTATCAGTAAAAGAATGATTCCTATAATTTAAAACCCTATCTAATATAGTAACAGCGATATAATGAAAAGAATCAAGGCTTTCTAATAAAATTAAATTAATAGGTGGTCCCCCAACAACTTTAGAACGATGAATTATTTCGACATAAGGGTGTTTGAAAACTTCAGGGTTAGAAAAATTATTAATTAAATTATTTTCATCATACGTAAGCACAACAATGTAAAGATTTGGATTTTTAGCTTCAAATTTTGGAATGTCACAAAGTTTCATAGGTAAATCTGAAGGTGAAAAGTCAAGTTCAGAATTGTTGTAGCTAAAGGTTTCATTTCTATGATGTTTACTTATATGTTCATGATTTAAAATAGCTAAAATACTGTAAATGAAGCATAAATTATCGGAATTAGCAACATTTACAGTACAATGTTTATTTAATAAGGATAATATTTATAATATTTATAACCCAGTTACTACCTTTGTCATTAATTAATGT